>WNWK01000412.1:340000-477500 GCA_009830355.1 Cherax destructor | reverse complement strand
TCTAGAAGACACTTGTACTCTAGAAGACACTTGCACTATAGAAGACACTTGTACTCTAGAAACTTGCACTCTAGAAGATACCTGTACTTTAGAAGACACATGTACTCTAGAAGACACTTACACTCTATAAGACACTTGTACTCTTGCAGACACTTGTACTCTAGAAGACACTTGTACTCTAGAAGACACTTGTACTCTAGAAGACACTTGCACTCTAGAAGACACCTGTACTCTAGAAGACACCTGTACTCTAGAAGACACTTGTACTCTAGAAGACACTTGCACTCTAGAAGACACTTGTACTCTAGAAGACACTTGCACTCTAGAAGACACCTGTACTCTAGAAGACACTTGTACTCTAGAAGACACTTGCACTCTATAAGACACTTGCACTCTAGAAGACACCTATACTCTAGAAGACACCTGTACTCTAGAAGACACTTGTACTCTAAAAGACACTTGCACTCTAGAAGACACCTGTACTCTAGAAGACACTTGTTCTCTAGAAGACACTTGTACTCTAGAAGACACTTGTACTCTAGAAGACACCTGTACTCTAGAAGACACCTGTACTCTAGAAGACACTTGTACTCTAGAAGACACTTGCACTCTATAAGACACCTGTACTCTAGAAGACACTTGTACTCTAGAAGACACTTGCACTCTAGAAGACACTTGTATTCTAGAAGACACTTGCACTCTAGAAGACACCTGTACTCTAGAAGACACTTGCACTCTAGAAGACACCTGTACTCTAGAAGACACTTGCACTCTAGAAGACACTTGCACTCTAGAAGACACCTGTACTCTAGAAGACACTTGTACTCTAGAAGACACTTGCACTCTAGAAGACACTTGTATTCTAGAAGACACTTGCACTCTAGAAGACACCTGTACTCTAGAAGACACTTGCACTCTAGAAGACACCTGTACTCTAGAAGACACTTGCACTCTAGAAGACACTTGCACTCTAGAAGACACCTGTACTCTAGAAGACACTTGTACTCTAGAAGACACTTGCACTCTAGAAGACACTTGTATTCTAGAAGACACTTGCACTTTAGAAGACACCTGTACTCTAGAAGACACTTGCACTCTAGAAGACACCTGTACTCTAGAAGACACTTGCACTCTAGAAGACACTTGCACTCTAGAAGACACTTGTACTCTAGAAGACACCTGTACTCTAGAAGACACTTGTACTCTAGAAGACACTTGCACTCTAGAAGACACTTGTACTCTAGAAGACACTTGCACTCTAGAAGACACATGTACTCTAGAAGACACTTGTACTCTAGAAGACACTTGCACTCTAGAAGACACTTGCACTCTATAAGACACCTGTACTCTAGAAGACACTTGCACTCTAGAAGACACCTGTACTCTAGAAGACACTTGCACTCTAGAAAACACTTGTATTCTAGAAGACACTTGTACTCTAAAAGACACTTGCACTCTAGAAGACACCTGTACTCTAGAAGACACTTGTACTCTAGAAGAAACTTGTTCTCTAGAAGACACTTGCACTCTAGAAGACACTTGCACTCTAGAAGACACTTGTATTCTAGAAGACACTTGTACTCTAGAAGACACTTGTACTCTAGAAGACACCTGTACTCTAGAAAACACCTGTACTCTAGAAGACACTTGTACTCTAGAAGACACTTGCACTCTAGAAGACACCTGTACTCTAGAAGACACTTGTACTCTAGAAGACACTTGCACTCTAGAAGACAATTTTATTCTAGAAGACACTTGCACTCTAGAAGACACCTGTACTCTAGAAGACACTTGCACTCTAGAAGACACCTGTACTCTAGAAGACACTTGCACTCTAGAAGACACTTGTACTCTAAAAGACACTTGTACTCTAGAAGACACTTACACTCTAGAAGACACTTGTACTGTGGAAGACACTTGTACTCTAGAAGACACTTGCACTCTAGAAGACACTTGTACTCTAGAAGACACCTGTACTCTAGAAGACACTTGTACTCTAGAAGACACCTGTACTTTAGAAGACACTTGTACTCTAGAAGACACTTGCACTCTAGAAGACACTTGTACTCTAGAAGACACTTGCACTCTAGAAGACACCTGTACTCTAGAAGACCCTTGTACTCTATAAGACACTTGCACTTCACAGCCTCTTATTGTCTCCCTGTCTTAACCTTTTATCTCCCTTCATTTTATCCCTACCTTCACCATCTCCCTTCATTTTCTCCCTGCCTTCACCATCTCCTTTCATTTTTTCCCTCCCTTCTCCATCTCCCTTCATTTTCTCCCTGCCTTTTCCATCTCCCTTCATTTTCCCCCTGCTTTCTCCATCTCCCTTCATTTTCTCCCTGCCTTCACCATCTCCCTTCATTTTTCTCCCTGCCTTCTCCTCCATTCCTTCCCATCATTTTCCTTATTCTTCTTCCCCATCTCACTCCTTCCTCTTCCCTCCCTCCCTCTTCTCTCCCTCTTCTCTCCCTTCAGCGCTACCAAAGGATCATTCATTTTCTTCTTTTATCAGTCGCTTCCACCCGATACAAAATTTGCACTGTCAACAGAGGCCGGGCGCGGCTATGCATACCTAAACCCACACGGGGTAGATAAGCCCCTGTGGTCCTTCCAGGGGAAGTAGCAGGGGCAGGGAGGGTATTTGGGAGGGAGAGGGTATCTAGGGGAAGGGAGGGAGTATCTAGCGGAAGGGGAGGGTATCTAGGGGAGGGGGAGAGTATCTTGTGGAGGGGGAGGGTATCAACGGAGGGGGAAAGTATCTAGAGGAGGGGAAAGTCGCTAGGGAAGGAGGCAGGGTATCTAGGGGAGGGGGAGGGTATCAACGGGAGGGGAAAGTATCTAGAGGAGGGGAAAGTCGCTAGGGAAGGAGGCAGGGTATTTAGGGGAGGGGGAAAGTCGCTAGGGAAGGAGGCAGGGTATCTAGGGAAGGGGGAGGGAGAGAGGCGATGAGAAGAGCAATAAGGAGAAAATCTGAGTTTCTCAGTGTATATACACTGAGAAGTGTATATTTCTCAGTGTATATACACTGAGATGTGTATATTTCTCTGTATATACACTGAGATGTGTATATTTCTCAGTGTATATGCACTGAGAGATGCATATTTCTAAGTGTATATACACTGAGAAGTGTATATTTCTCAGTGTATATACACTGAGAAGTGTATATTTCTCTGTATATACACTGAGATGTGTATATTTCTCAGTGTATATGCACTGAGAGATGCATATTTCTAAGTGTATATACACTGAGAGGTTTGTCTCTTAGTGTATATACACTGAGAGGTGTATATTTATCAGTGTATATACACAGAGAGGTTTATGTCTCTCAATGTATATACACTGAGAAGTGTATATTTCTCAGTGTATATACACAGAGGTTTATGTCTCAGTGTATATACATTGAGAAGTGTATACTTATCAGTGTATATACACAGAGAGGTTTATGTCTCTCAGTGTATATACACTGAGAAGTGTATATTTCTCAGTGTATATACAGAGAGGTTTATGTCTCAGTGTATATACACTGAGAAATGTATATACACTGAGAAGTGTATATTTCTCAGTGTATATACACAGAGAGGTTTATGTCTCTCACTGTATATTCACTGAGAAGTGTATATTTCTCAGTGTATATACACAGAGAGGTTTATGTCTCTCAGTGTATATACACTGAGAGGTGTTATTTTAGGTATTATTCTTGACTAGTGGTGAACGGTGACAAGCAGCCTTAATGAGCCTAGTGTACTAGATAGGCTTTAAACCTCATTAATCAAGCCGAGTGTAAGGATGCGGGAATAGGAAGGAGTAATTAAAGAAGGGAAGCAGGAGGACAGCAGAGAACAGTGAAGCTAGCAGGAGGGGAAGATGATTGTCTTCAAGACCCTGGTTGTCTTCAAGACCCCTGGTTGTCTTCAAGACCCCTGGTTGTCTTCAAGACCCCTGGTTGTCTTCAAGACCCCTGGTTGTCTTCAAGACCCCTGGTTGGCTTCAAGACCCCAGGTTGTCTTCAAGACCCCTGGTTGTCTTCAAGACCCCTGGTTGTCTTCAAGACCCCGGGTTGTCTTCAAGACCCCTGGTTGTCTTCAAGACCCCTGGTTGTCTTCAAGACCCCTGGTTGTCTTCAAGACCCCGGGTTGTCTTCAAGACCCCTGGTTGTCTTCAAGACCCCTGGTTGTCTTCAAGACCCCTGGTTGTCTTCAAGACCTCTGGTTGTCTTCAAGACCTCTGGTTGTCTTCAAGACCCCTGGTTGACTTCAAGACCCCTGGTTGTCTTCAAGACCCCTGGTTGGCTTCAAGACCCCAGGTTGTCTTCAAGACCCCTGGTTGTCTTCAAGACCCCTGGTTGTCTTCAAGACCCCGGGTTGTCTTCAAGACCCCTGGTTGTCTTCAAGACCCCTGGTTGTCTTCAAGACCCCGGGTTGTCTTCAAGACCCCTGGTTGGCTTCAAGACCCCTGGTTGTCTTCAAGACCCCGGGTTGTCTTCAAGACCCCTGGTTGTCTTCAAGACCCCTGGTTGTCTTCAAGAACCCAGGATGTCTTCAAGAACCCAGGATGTCTTCAAGAACCCCTACTGTCTTCAAGACCCCTTACTGTCTTCAAGACCCTTGGCTGTCTTCAAAGCCCCTGGCTGTCTTCAAGACCCTTTACTGCCTTCTAGACCCCTGGCTGCCTTTAAGAGGGAGCTGGACAAACACTTTAAAGTCAGTACTGCTGCCAGCAGTAACAGCCTGGTTGATCAGGCCCTGCTCCACCGCGAGGCCTGGTCATGGACCGAACCGCGGGGGCGTTGGCGAGGGTAAACTAGGAGAGATATGACCACGTCATACAAGGTATTCCAGGCTCCTTACCATGGAAGTAGTAAGAACAAGAGGTTGAGCTGCAACTCCTGTCCTAACAACTCTAACGCGATTGCTAGCGCACTCAACTCACACATTGAGGGCCAGTAGGGAGGGGGGAACATTAGGACGTGTTACCTTAAGACACCTGATGTCCATGTTCACCTAGCAGTACAATAGGTACCTGGGTGTTACTCAACTGGTGTGGGTCGCATCCTGGGGACAAAATTGACCTAATTTGCCCGAAATACTCTGCATAACCAGGGGCTTTCTGTATAGTATGCCACTGATGTCAGCTATGGTCTGTATAAGTTGTATCAGGTACTTGTAGAAATAAAGATTATTATTATTATTATTATTATTATTATTATTATTATTATGCCACAGGAGTTGGTGTGCGAGGTTGGTGCGGGCGTGTGTTTGTAGGAGGGGTGCTTGTGGGAATGTTTGTAGGAGGGGTGCTTGTGGGAGTGATTGTAGATGGGGGTGCTTGTGGGAGTGTTTGTAGGAGGGGTGCTTGTGGGAGTGTTTGTAGGGGGGGTGCTTGTGGGAGTGTTTGTAGGAGGGGTGCTTGTGGGAAGGGATGCTTGTGGGAGGGGTGCTTCTGGGAGGGATGCTTGTGGGAGTGTTTGTGGGAGGGGGTGCTTGTGGGAGTGTGTAAAATAAGGGAGGGGTAGAATGGGGTGTAGGGTAGGGGTTGTTTGCGAGTTGTGAGGCTGGGATGTGAAAGGGATGTGGGGTGTGGCTGGGGTGTGTCGGGGATGTGGGGTAGGGCTTGGGTGCGTAGGGGATGTGGGTGAGGCTGGGGTGTGTAGGGGATGTGGGTGGGGCTGTGGTGTGTAGGGGATGTGGGGTGGGGCTGGGGTGCGTAGGGGATGTGGGGTGAGGCTGGGGTGTGTAGGGGATGTGGGGTGGGGCTGGGGTGTGTAGGGGATGTGGGGTGGGGCTGGGGTGCGTAGGGGATGTGGGGTGAGGCTGGGGTGTGTAGGGGATGTGGGGTGAGGCTGGGGTGTGTAGGGATGTGGGGTGGGGCTGGGTGTGTAGAGGATGTGGGGTGGGGCTGGGGTGTGTAGGGGATGTGGGGTGGGGCTGGGGTGTGTAGGGATGTGGGGTTGTAGGGATGTGGGTGTGTAGGGGATGTGGGGGTGTGTAGGGGATGTGGGGTGTGTAGGGGATGTGGGGTGTGTAGGGGATGGGGTGTGTAGGGGATGTGGGGTGGGGCTGGGTGTGTAGGGGATGTGGGGTGGGGCTGGGGTGTGTAGGGGATGTGGGGTGGGGCTGGGGTGTGTAGGGATGTGGGTTGGGGCTGGGGTGTGTAGGGGATGTGGGGCTGGGTGTGTAGGGGATGTGGGGTGGGGCTGGTTGAGGGTGTGTGTAGGGATGTGGGGTGGGGCTGGGGTGTAGGGATGTGGGGTGGGGCTGGGGTGTGTAGGGATGTGGGGTGGGGCTGGGTGTGTAGGGATGTGGGGTGGGGCTGGGTGTGTAGGGGATGTGGGGTGGGGCTGGGTGCGTAGGGGATGTGGGGTGGGGCTGGGTGTGTAGGGGATGTGGGGTGGGGCTGGGGTTTGTAGGGGATGTGGGGTGGGGCTGGGTGTGTAGGGGATGTGGGGTGGGGCTGGGGTGTGTAGGGGATGTGGGGTGGGGCTGGGGTGTGTAGGGGATGTGGGGTGGGGCTGGGGTGTGTAGGGGATGTGGGGTGAGGCTGGGGTGGGTAGGGGATGTGGGGTGGGGCTGGGTTTGTAGGGGTGGTGTGGGGTGGGGCTGGGGTGTGTAGGGGTGGTGTGGGGAGAGATAGTCTCCAGGGAAACACAATAAAACACCCGTGTTATTACTAAGATCTCTCACGAGAATACTGACCCCCTCTCTCTCTCTCTCTCTCTCTCTCTCTCTCTCTCTCTCTCTCTCTCTCTCTCTCTCTCTCTCTCTCTCTCTCTCTCTCTCTCTCTCTCTCTCTCTCTCTCTCTCTCTCTCTCTGTCTCTCTCTCTGTCTCTGTCTCTCTCTCTCTCTCTCTCTCTCTCTCTCTCTCCCCCTCTCAGTCTCTCACTCATTCTCTCTCCCTCTCACTCTCCCCCTCTCACTCACTCTCCCCCTCTCTCTCACTCACTCTCTCCCCTCTCTCTCACTCACTCTCTCCCCCTCTCTCTCACTCACTCTCTCCCCCTCTCTCTCACTCACTCACTCACTCTCTCCCCCTCTCTCACTCACTCTCTCCCCCTCTCTCTCACTCACTCTCTCCCCCTCTCTCTCACTCTTACTCTCTCTCTCTCTCAGTTCTTACAGCCTGCCTTTATTTTTCACTCACCCTTCCCTTCACTCCCGTCAGACTCAGTTCTTGGGCCCCGAGGGAGGGGAGAAACAATAGCAGGGGAAACATGGGGGTCTTGGAAGTCCCTAAGACTTCCACAACACGGGGAAAATCTTCTACATGTTAGGGAGGATTGTGATTGAGGGAGCGACGCTCACGGGACGTGTGTGTGTGTGCGTGTGTACTAACCTATTTGTGGTTGCAGGGGTCGATTCATAGCTCCTGGCCCCGCTTGTCCACTGATCGCTACTAGGTCCTCTCTCCTGCTTAATGAGCTTTATCATACCTCGTCTTAAAACTAGGTATGGTTCCTGCCTCCACTACATCACTTGCCAGACTATTCCACTTCCTGACAACTCTATGACTGAAGAAATACCTAACATCCCTTTGACTTATCTGAGTCTTCAACTTCCAATTGTGACCCCTTGTTTCTATGTCCCATCTCTGGAACATCCTGTCTCTGTCCACCTTGTCAATTCCACGCAGTATTTTGTAAGTAGTTATCATGTCTCCCCTAACCCTCCTGTCCTCCAGTGTCGTCAGGCCGATTTTCCTTAACCTTTCTTCGTAGGACATTCTCCTTAGCTCTGGAACTAGCCTTGTTGCAAACCTTTGCACTTTCTCTAATTTCTTGACGTGCTTGACCAAGTCTGGGTTCCAAACTGGTGCTGCATACTCCAATATGATCCTGATGTAAACGTATGTGTGTGTGTGTGTTTCAGCAGCTGGTGTTCAATATGTCAGCAGATGTACCATTGTTAAGTATGTGTTTGTGGTTTATATTGTGCCATCTATCATGTGTGTGGTTTATATTGTGCCATCTATCGTGAGTGTGGTTTATATTGTACCATCTATCATGTGTGTTGTTTATATTGTGCCATCTATCGTGAGTGTGTTTTATATTATGCCATCTGTCGTGAGTGATTTATATTGTGCCATCTATCGTGAGTGTGGTTTATATTGTACTATCTATCGTGAGTTTGGTTTATATTGTACCATCTATCGTGAGTGTGGTTGGTTTCCTTGCTATTTTTAAAAGGTATTTGGCACTATCCTTCTTGGCAAATGACAGAAATCTGCGTCTTCCCTTGATACTAAGTTTGATATCTGGCAGTGTTATCTTGGCTAGTATTGCTGTGTTATCTTTGTCTAGTATTGTTGTGCTATCTTTGTCTAGTATTGCTGTATCTTTGTCTAGTATTGCTGTGTTATCTTTGTCTAGTATTGCTGTGTTATATTTGTCTAGTATTGCTGTGTTATCTTTGTCTAGTATTGCTGTGTTATCTTTGTCTAATATTGCAGTAATAATATTGGTAGAATTACCGACAATATGTTAAGTAAAAGGACACAAATGCAACTAATGTGACATTTTATTGTGGCAACGTTTCGCTCTCCAGGAGCTTTGTCAAGCCGTTACAAACAATACATGGACACAGAGGGTATATATATATACTCTCAGAGTGAGGTGTAATACTAGTGGTGGTGGTAGTAAACAAAGAACTTCGCAGAGATGGAACACTGATACAGGTCTTCTCTAATCCAACCTCCAACACAAATATTTGTCTAACCTATATTTTTGTGCTACCCAAGTAATTGCTTTCACCTTTTACTCATGTGCAAGTCGATTATTCTACCTTATTCTCTACTACTACTACCACCACTAGTATTACACCTCACTCTGAGTATATATATACCCTCTGTATTACACCTCACTCTGAGTATATATATACCCTCTGTATTACACCTCACTCTGAGTATATATATACCCTCTGTATTACACCTCACTCTGAGTATATATATACCCTCTGTATTACACCTCACTCTGAGTATATATATATCCTCTGTGTCCATGTATTGTTTGTAACAGCTTGACAAAGCTCCTGGAGAGCGAAACGTTGCCACAATAAAATGTCACATTAGTTGCATTTGTGTCCTTTTACTTAACATAGTATTGCAGTGTTATCTTGGCTAGTATTACAGTGTTATCTTGGCTAGTATTACAGTGTTATCTTGGCTAGTATTGCCGTGTTATCTTGGCTAGTATTACAGTGTTATCTTGGCTAGTATTACAGTGTTATCTTGGCTAGTATTACAGTGTTATCTTGGCTAGTATTATAGTGTTATCTTGGTTAGTATTGCCGTGTTATCTTGGCTAGTATTACAGTGTTATCTTGGCTAGTATTACAGTGTTATCTTGGCTAGTATTACAGTGTTATCTTGGCTAGTATTGCCGTGTTATCTTGGCTAGTATTACAGTGTTATTTTGGCTAGTATTACAGTGTTATCTTGGCTAGTATTACAGTGTTATCTTGGCTAGTATTACAGTGTTATCTTGGTTAGTATTGCCGTGTTATCTTGGCTAGTATTGCCGTGTTATCTTGGCTAATATTGCCGTGTTATCTTGGCTAGTATTGCAGTGTTATCTTGGCTAGTATTACAGTGCTATCTTGGCTAGTATTACAGTGTTATCTTGGCTAGTATTACAGTGTTATCTTGGCTAGTATTACAGTGTTATCTTGGCTAGTATTACAGTGTTATCTTGGCTAGTATTGCCGTGTTATCTTGGCTAGTATTACAGTGTTATCTTGGCTAGTATTACAGTGTTATCTTGGCTAGTATTACAGTGTTATCTTGGCTAGTATTACAGTGTTATCTTGGCTAGTATTACAGTGTTATCTTGGCTAGTATTGCCGTGTTATCTTGGCTAGTATTACAGTGTTATTTTGGCTAGTATTACAGTGTTATCTTGGCTAGTATTACAGTGTTATCTTGGTTAGTATTGCCTTGTTATCTTGGCTAGTATTGCCGTGTTATCTTGGCTAATATTGCCGTGTTATCTTGGCTAGTATTGCAGTGTTATCTTGGCTAGTATTACAGTGTTATCTTGGCTAGTATTACAGTGTTATCTTGGCTAGTATTACAGTGTTATCTTGGCTAGTATTATAGTGTTATCTTGGTTAGTATTGCCGTGTTATCTTGGCTAGTATTACAGTGTTATCTTGGCTAGTATTACAGTGTTATCTTGGCTAGTATTACAGTGTTATCTTGGCTAGTATTGCCGTGTTATCTTGGCTAGTATTACAGTGTTGTCTTGGCTAGTATTACAGTGTTATCTTGGCTAGTATTGCCGTGTTATCTTGGCTAGTATTACAGTGTTATCTTGGCTAGTATTACAGTGTTATCTTGGCTAGTATTGCCGTGTTATCTTGGCTAGTATTACAGTGTTATCTTGGCTAGTATTACAGTGTTATCTTGGCTAGTATTGCCGTGTTATCTTGGCTAGTATTACAGTGTTATCTTGGCTAGTATTACAGTGTTATCTTGGCTAGTATTACAGTGTTGTCTTGGCTAGTATTACAGTGTTATCTTGGCTAGTATTACAGTGTTATCTTGGCTAGTATTACAGTGTTATCTTGGCTAGTATTACAGTGTTATCTTGGCTAGTATTACAGTGTTATCTTGGCTAGTATTACAGTGTTATCTTGGCAGTTGGTAAGTTCTTACAAATATCTTTGATATTACAATTCACAAAGAACGTAATCACAAATGTTTTTATCATTGGACTTCAAAATTGGTTGGTAGCACACTCGGCTCACACACTGAGGTCCGTGGTTTGATCCCCGGTACGGGTGGAAACATTAGGACGTGTTTCCCTAAGACACCTGCTGTCCATGTTCACCTTGCATTAAATTAGGTACCTGGGTGTTAATGGACTGGTGTGGGTCGCATCCTGGGACAAAACTGACCTAATTTGCGGGAAATGCTCTGCATAACAAGTGGCTTTCTATATAGTAGTATGTCATTGATGTCAGCTATGGTCTGTATAAGTTGTATCATGTACTTGTAGAAATAAAGATTATTATTATAATATTTAACATAATTTTGATAAATTAGAAACATATTTAACACTCGGGTCTCTCTCTCTCTCTCTCTCTCTCTCTCTCTCTCTCTCTCTCTCTCTCTCTCTCTCTCTCTCTCTCTCTCTCTCTCTCTCTCATCTGACATTACTTTTGAGTCAGCATATTCCTCCCTAAGTCTAAAATGTATAATAATAATAAAAGGAATAAAAATAATAATAATAAAAACAATAATAATAATGATGATAATTATAATAGTAATAATAATAATTTTAATAGTAATAATAATGATGATAATAATAATGTTAGAAGGCTCCCAGATGGTCCCACTTAACGATGGTAAAAATTCCAACAGGTCAGAATTGAGATTTTTGATAAGGGAACCATTTTTTTTTTTGAGGGGGGGGGGGGGTTGGGGAAAATTGAAGATCCTAATCAAAATCTTGTGAGTCAGGATTGTAATGTTGATGGAAAACCATCACTCAGATATAATGATGGTTATTACAATCCTCCAGATGAGAACACCAACTCTGCAGGGAGAAATATTGTTGACTGGGAAAGTTGGAATGGGGGAAAAAAGAGGTTAGCTGATGAGGTAGGTTTGTGAGTGAGAAATACTGTACTCGCCTAATTGTGGTTGCAGGGGTCGAGACTTAGCTCCTGGCTCCGCCTCTTCACTGACCGCTACTACTGTGTGAGGGATACTTGTGAAAAATATTGTGTGAGGATACTGTGAGTGAGAAGTATTGTGAGGAATACTGTGAGAAATATTGTGAGGAATACTGTGAATGAGAAATATTGTGAGGAATACTGTGAATGAGAAGTATTGTGAGGAATACTGTGAATGAGAAGTATTGTGAGGAATATTGTGAGTGAGAAGTATTGTGATTAATATTGTGAGTGAAGTATTGTGAGGAATACTGTGAGTGAGAAGTATTGTGAGGAATACTGTGAGTGAAGTATTGTGAGGAATACTGTGAGTGAGAAGTATTGTGAGGAATACTGTGAGTGAGAAGTATTGTGAGGAATACTGTGAGTGAAGTATTGTGAGGAATACTGTGAATGAGAAGTATTGTGAGGAATACTGTGAGTGAAGTATTGTGAGGAATACTGTGAATGAGAAGTATTGTGAGGAATACTGTGAGTGAGAAGTATTGTGAGGAATACTGTGAGTGAGAAGTATTGTGAGGAATACTGTGAGTGAGAAGTATTGTGAGGAATACTGTGAGTGAGAAGTATTGTGAGGAATACTGTGAGTGAGAAGTATTGTGAGGAATACTGTGAGTGAGAAGTATTGTGAGGAATACTGTGAGTGAGAAGTATTGTGAGGAATACTGTGAGTGAGAAGTATTGTGAGGAATACTGTGAGTGAGAAGTATTGTGAGGAATACTGTGAGTGAGAAGTATTGTGAGGAATACTGTGAGTGAGAAGTATTGTGAGGAATACTGTGAGTGAGAAGTATTGTGAGGAATACTGTGAGTGAGAAGTATTGTGAGGAATACTGTGAGTGAGAAGTATTGTGAGGAATACTGTGAGTGAGAAGTATTGTGAGGAATACTGTGAGTGAGAAGTATTGTGAGGAATACTGTGAGTGAGAAGAATTGTGAGGAATACTGTGAGTGAGAAGTATTGTGAGGAATACTGTGAGTGAGAAGTATTGTGAGGAATACTGTGAGTGAGAAGTATTGTGAGGAATACTGTGAGTGAGAAGTATTGTGAGAAATAATGAGGGGGAGATATTGTGAGAAATACTGTGAGTGAGAAATATTGAGTTAGAATTATTAGAAATATAGGGTCTCTCGGTTTATCAAGACTTGTTATATCAGAACTACTTGGTTTATCATGACTGCTTGGTTATCAGGACTTGGGTTATCAAGACTTGGTTTATCAGGACTTGGTTTATCAAGACTTCTTGGTTTATTATCCTGGTAATTTCCAACGAGGAGAAGAATGAATAAAAACTCACTTGTTTGTAACAAATCTATTGCCAAACATCATTATTGTTTTGAAGACGAGGGGAATATGGAGAGAGTGGAAGAGTCTAGAGAAAGGCGTAAGGAAGGAGGGAGAGAGACAGGAAAGGAAGGAGGGAGAGAGACAGGGAATGAAGGGGAGGGAGAGACTGGGAAGGAAATAGGGAGAGAGATGGGGAGGGAAGGAGTGAAAGAGGGCTACGGAGAAGGGAGAAACATGAGAGGTAAGAAGGAAGAGATAGGGAAATGGAAGGGGGAAATAAGGAAGATGAGGATAAAAGGGAGAGGGAGAGGAGGCAAGGAAGGATAGAGAGAGTGAAGTAGGGAGGGTATATGGTGTGTCACGCAACCACCACCACTATTAGCCAGCCTCTGTCATATAATCACACAGTATAGCCACACTATGTAAACCTTAACATCTGTACACATTGTAGGTTTATTGGTGTTGTCATGTGTCTCATACACCTAGGTTTATGTAGGTGTTTATAAACACACACTGGGTTTATATTCTACACTTGGGGAGCCCACCTCTACACTCACACTGTTAGTAATGCGTTTCCTATGGATCAATTAGACTGTTGCGACAAGTTTACTTTGTGCAATGAGTGGCTAGCAGAGTGAGACACAGAAAAATGTGTAAAATAAACCCAGTGGAAAGCAGGGGCACTATTGGCACAATAAGAGAACATTGCATCAACATGCGTGGTCCAAGACTCTTCAACCTGCTACCAGCATATATCAGAAATATTCTTGGAACTAGTGTAAAAGTTTTGAAGAGGAAACTGAATCCCTACGTTTTACGAATACTGGATCAACCAGTCGTGACGGCTATATGGGCGTACGGGTCGTAAGCACTAACAGTCTGCTTGAGCAGATAGCAAGGAAGCCTGAAGGCTGAGATGCGTATGTACAAAAACTCTCGAAACGTACATTTTAATACGTCATACACACATACATCCATACAGAAGTAGCTGTATATATATATATATATATATATATATATATATATATATATATATATATATATATATACATACAATACACACACATGTTAGGAAGTATTTCTTCAGCCACAGAGTTGTCAGGAAGTGGAACAATCTGGAGAGTGATGTAGTGGAGGCAGGATCTATACATAGCTTTTAGAAGGGGTACGATAAAGCTCATGAGTCAGGGAGAGAGTGGACCTAGTAGCGACCAGCGAAGAGGCGGGGCCAGGAGCTGTGAATCGACCCCTGCAATCACAAATAGGTGAATACACACGCTTGAAAATAACAGGCGTTTGGGTGCGTGAAAACGACCCTGGCTTCAGCAGATACATGTCACTTAGTTGATTAACTTTGGGACACGGTACTTAGTCACGTGACCGTGTAGCAGGAGGATCATCCTGGGAAAACGTAAGCGAGAAAGATACATCATAATATTCACCTGGAATTTGTTTTTTGTTTTTGAGGGACTGGACCCAAATCTGCTCGCTGAAACCACTCCTTACGAGAGTCTTGGCAGGCGAGGCAAACTACCCCGCAGTGAAGGGGCCATGAGTACACTAAGTTATAAAGAGTCTTGTGCCTTCACACTTACCGTGTTATAAAACGATAAGTGTGAAGGCACCAAGACTCTTCAACGCCTTTCTTTGATACCTAACGACTCAAAACGATACCTAACGACACAACGATTCCTAACGACTCAAAACAATACCTAACGACACAAACCGATACCTAACGACTCAAAACGATACCTAACGACACAGAACGATACCTAACGACTCAAAACGATACCTAACGACACAAAACGATACCCAACGACTCAGAACGATACATAATGCAAAACGATACCTAACGACATGAAACGATACCTAAAGACATGTAGACGATTCCTGAAGACACAGAACGATACCTAATGACATAAAACGATATCTAACGACACGAAACTACACATAATGATACCTAAGGACATGTAGACAATACCTGGAGAGACAGAACGATACCTAGAGAAATAGCTATTTTTACTTCATTTGTTTAAGTTTGGTTTATTGTTCAGTTGCTTTGTTATCTGCTTTATTTGTTTGTTTTTGTAAGTTAACGAGAATAATGTTTGTTTGTAAGTTGTGAACGTTGGAGAATGTTCGTTGATCATGAGTGTTATTGAACATGTATACTCTCTCTCTCTCTCTCTCTCTCTCTCTCTCTCTGATAAATGAGCATTATAAGAACAATGAAGAGAGAGAGAGAGAGAGAGAGAGAGAGACTTTAGATGTGATGTGGTTAATTGAATGGTTATATCTTACAGGTGTGATTGACAGGTTATTTTGTGACAGGTGTGACTGACAGGTTATTTTGTGACAGGTGTGACTGACAGGTTAGTTTTGTGACAGGTGTGACTGACAGGTTATTTTGTGACATGTGTGACTGACAGGTTATTTTGTGACAGGTGTGACTGACAGGTTATTTTGTGACAGGTGTGATTGACAGGTTATGTGACAGGTGTGATTGACAGGTTAGTTTTGACAGGTTCTTTCTAATGACATGTAAATTAATAACTTTCCAGAAGGGTGTTATTTCCTGACAGATCTGACGTTAGTACTGTCAAGTCTCATCTTGTGTATTGATCCTAGGATCGTGGATCAGTATTGATCCTGTGTGGATCTGCATTGATCCTGTGTGGAACTATATTAATCTTACGTGGATCCGTGTATTAATCGTTTGGGGATCTGTGTATTGAGTCTGGGATCTTAGATGTGTGTCTTGATCCTGTGTTAGCAGATCCACACCCAGTAGATCTAGATGTGTGTCTTGATCCTGTGTTAGCAGATCCACACCCAGTAGATCTAGATGTGTGTCTTGATCCTATGTTAGCAGATCCACACCCAGTAGATCTAGATGTGTGTCTTGATCCTATGTTAGCAGATCCACACCCAGTAGATCTAGATGTGTGTGTCTTGATCCTATGTTAGCAGATCCACACCCAGTAGATCTAGATGTGTGTCTTGATCCTGTATTAGCAAATCCCCACCCAGTAGATCTAGATGTGTGTCTTGATCCTGTGTTAGCAGATCCACACCCAGTAGATCTAGATGTGTGTCTTGATCATGTGTTAGCAGATCCACACCCAGTAGATCTAGATGTGTGTCTTGATCCTGTGTTAGCACACCCAGTAGATCTAGATGTGTGTCTTGATCATGTGTTAGCAGATCCACACCCAGTAGATCTAGATGTGTGTCTTGATCCTGTGTTAGCACACCCAGTAGATCTAGATGTGTGTCTTGATCCTGTGTTAGCACACCCAGTAGATCTAGATGTGTGTCTTGATCCTGTGTTAGCACACCCAGTAGATCTAGATGTGTGTCTTGATCCTGTGTTAGCACACCCAGTAGATGAGTAGGTTACACAGGCGGTGTTGACCAGCCTACCTTTTCTGCCATGTCACACACGGTTGTAATTTCATCATTAAAGCGATGACTTTTTCCTTTTTTTTTCAATAGCAGATAAAAGCTGCGTCGGTTTGACTGGCTTTGCATGTGATCCTCGACTTCCAGGCTGGGTTAGTAACCCAGGATAACCCTAGAAAGCCATGTAGTGTGGCTTATTTCCAGTGGAGTCCATTGGTACTCTTCTCACAGGATGCCAGCCACAATAGTCAAACTGTTACGTTGCTAGGTGATGTAAGGGAACATGACCAGTGTCTCCTGCTCTGGCATCGAACTCAGGCGCCTCAGTTGTGAGCCCAAGAGGCTACCCACCGAGCCACGAGCGAGGAGAAATATCCGTGACAAGCGATTTATGTCGTGACTGATAAATTATAAACTATCTTTGACCTGATGCCTCGCCTTGACCAGCTTGTTCCTCTCATCTACCTGCTGCCGTTTTCAACTGCTTCTTTACCTGTCTCACCCTCTGCTGTTAACCCTGCCTCACCCTCTGCTGTTAACCCTGCCTCACCCTCTGCCGTTAACCCTACCTCTATGCTTGTCTTGTCCCTGTACTGCTGCCAGCACTCTTCACCAGACCTCAGCTAGAAGGGATCCAGGCTCTAGGAACGAGGTGTATAAAAATAATAATAATAAATCTTTATTTCTACAAGTACGTGTACAAGGTATATAGACCATAGCTGACATTAATAACATACTACTACGTATATAGAAAACCCCTTGTTATGCTGAGCATTTCCCGCAAAATAGGTAAATTTTGTCCCCAGGATGCGACCCACACCAGTCCACTAACACCCAGGTACCTATTTTACTGTTAGATGAACATGGAGAGGTGTCTTAAGGTAACACGTCCTAATGTTTCCACCCGTACCGGGAGTCGAACCACGGACCTCAGTGTGCTAGCTGAGTGCGTTCACAATCGAGCTACGAAACACCGTGAATCTAATAACTAAATACAAAGAGAAGCTTGTGACGATGTTTGGGTCCGACTTGGAGCATTGACAAGTCCCACTAACACACAAAGGTGAGGGAGCCAGGATAGATAGGACAGGGACGGGACAGAGAGAGGAAGAGCTAGTAAGAAACATGGAGAAAGTAAGGTTGATGACAAACACATGTGCAACACCTGGGTGTCTTTATTGATGACTAAGACACATGTGCAACACCTGGGTGTCTTTATTGATGACTAAGACACATGTGCAACACCTGGGTGTCTTTATTGATGACTAAGACACATGTGCAACACCTGGGTGTCTTTATTGATGACTAAGACACATGTGCAACACCTGGGTGTCTTTATTGATGACTAAGACACATGTGCAACACCTGGGTGTCTTTATTGATGACTAAGACACATGTGCAACACCTGGGTGTCTTTATTGATGACTAAGACACATGTGCAACACCTAGGTGTCTATTGATGACCAAGACACATGTGCAACACCTGGGTGTCTTTATTGATGACTAAGACATGTGCAACACCTGGGTGTCTTTATTGATGACTAAGACACATGTGCAACACCTGGGTGTCTTTATTGATGACTAAGACACATGTGCAACACCTGGGTGTCTTTATTGATGACTAAGACATATGTGCAACACCTGGGTGTCTTTATTGATGACTAAGACACATGTGCAACACCTAGGTGTCTTGATGACTAAGACACATGTGCAACACCTGGGTGTCTTGATGACTAAGACACATGTGCAACACCTGGGTGTCTTTATTGATGACTAAGACACATGTGCAACACCTGGGTGTCTTTATTGATGACTAAGACACATGTGCAACACCTAAGTGTCTATTGATGACTAAGACACATGTGCAACACATGGGTGTCTATTGATGACTAAACACATGTGCAACACCTGGGTGTCTTTATTGATGACTAAGACACATGTGCAACACCTGGGTGTCTTTATTGATGACTAAGACACATGTGCAACACCTGGGTGTCTTTATTGATGACTAAGACACATGTGCAACACCTGGGTGTCTTGATGACTAAGACACATGTGCAACACCTGGGTGTCTTTATTGATGACTAAGACACATGTGCAACACCTGGGTGTCTTTATTGATGACTAAGACATGTGCAACACCTGGGTGTCTTTATTGATGACTAAGACACATGTGCAACACCTAGGTGTCTATTGATGACCAAGACATGTGCAAAACCTGGGTGTCTATTGATGACTAAACATGTGCAACACCTGGGTGTCTTGATGACTAAGACACATGTGCAACACCTGGGTGTCTTTATTGATGACTAAGACACATGTGCAACACCTGGGTGTCTTTATTGATGACTAAGACACATGTGCAACACCTAGGTGTCTATTGATGACTAAGACACATGTGCAACACCTGGGGTGTTAATTGATGACTAAACACACGTGCAACACCTGGGTGTCTTTATTGATGACTAAGACACATGTGCAACACCTGGGTGTCTTGATGACTAAGACACATGTGCAACACCTGGGTGTCTATTGATGACTAAGACACATGTGCAACACCTGGGTGTCTATTGATGACTAAGACACATGTGCAACACCTAGGTGTCTATTGATGACTAAGACACATGTGCAACACATGGGTGTCTATTGATGACTAAACACATGTGCAACACCTGGGTGTCTTTATTGATGACTAAGACACATGTGCAACACCTGGGTGTCTATTGATGACTAAGACACATGTGCAACACCTAGGTGTCTTTATTGATGACTAAGACACATGTGCAACACCTAGGTGTCTATTGATGACTAAGACATGTGCAACACCTAGGTGTCTTTATTGATGACTAAGACACATGTGCAACACCTGGGTGTCTATTGATGACTAAACACACGTGCAACACCTGGGTGTCTTTATTGATGACAAAGACATGTGCAACACCTTTGTGTCTTTACTGGTGAGAAGCTTTCCGCCTGTACAACAGTCTTCTTCAGTCGAATACGGGAGAATAACACTGAAGACACAAGGAGTTTAGAGGTGATCAGTCCTGTAAAGATCAGTATGTAATGAATGTAAGAACGTAAGATTTATATCAGACCATCTTGGGTGTCCGTGAGGCAAAACAACAGGAATCCTGCCAGAGTGCAAAGCGTTTAACAGGCTTCCGTTTCTCACTCGTAGGAGGATGGTAATGCCTCCATGGTTACTTGCACTAATAATAGAATAATAATAATGATAATCAAAATAATAATAATGTAATAATAATGATATAATAATAATGATAATATATAACAATAATAATAATAATAAAATAATAATGAAAATATATAACAATAATAATAATAATAAAATAATAATGAAAATATATAATAATAAAATGCTAATAATAATTATATACTACTAATAATAGCAATAATAATAATAATAATATGCTACTACTAATAATAATAATATGTTAATACTAATAATAGCAATAATAAAAATAATAGCAATAATAGTTATAATAATAATAATAATAATAATATAATAATGAAAATATATAATAATAAAATGCTAATAATAATAATTTACTACTAATAATAGCAATAATAATAATATGCTAATAATAATAATATACAACTACTACTACTACTAATAATATGCTAATAATAATAATAGCAATAATAAAAATAATAGCAATAATAATAATAATAATAATAATAACAGTAATAAAGGAGTACATATATCACAGCATATAACAGCAGCAGTAAAGTACATTACAGCCAACAATTTATTGCTTATTGAAGCTGTCAGTCTGGTCCAGTGTCGCCGCTGAGGATACACGCTTTTGTGTACCACTAAATACAGCAATATATTCTTTAAATATTGAATAAATAATGCTTATAAAATGGGTAGATTGGAACTATTACTAATGGGTTATGGGTAATAGGCGAGAGAAATGGGTAGATAGGATTACCAGCGTCAACAGCACCGCCAGCAACATCACCAGCAGCACCACCACCACAACACCACCAGCAACATCACCACCAGCAACATCACCAGCAGTATCAACATAATGTATACTCTATAATCCGGTCGGATTTAGCGCTTCCTCATAAATCTTAAACAGTAAGACAGAGACAGTACTGTCAAAACCGAATAAATTTACAGTTTCTAATGTATTTTGACCAGTAGTGAAAATACAAGTTATAATTTTCGCTCGTTTCCCAAATTATATCGAACGGTCCTAAATTATAATTCATAATCCTTAATTTGACCCTAAAATACATAATGCATATCCTTCCTCACATCTAAAATCAACAAGAAAAGAAAATTGACACAAATTTTAATTAAGACGCAGTTTGTGAGGCATCATATTGTAGGTTTCCTGATGTTATGATAACCCAAGATAACCTAAATCCAGAGATAATCTCCAGGATATCTTAGTTTCTGATGCAGAGTTATTCTTCACTGGTGGGGATTAAGCAGACAACACGACCACACCTCTGTTTAAGGGCGGTCGTTGTAACTAACTTATTCATTGTCATTTGTCAAACTCTCTGCTTGAGCACACACGTAACTTTTCGTGTCTTGGTATCCTTATCGGTAGGCTGGTTCACCAGGATTTATTGACAAACTGGGTCACCAGCATTCATTGGTAGGCTGGTTCAATAGATTTAATTAGTAGGCTGGTTCGCCAGGATTCATTGGTAAGTTGATTCAGCAGGATTCATTGATAGGCTGGTTCATCACACCTCACCACTGGTTCAGAAGGCTGGTTCATCACACCTCACCACTGGTTCAGAAGGCTGGTTCATCACACCTCACCACTGGTTCAGAAGGCTGGTTCATCACACCTCACCACTGGTTCAGAATATCATCCAGCCGGCAACAGGAAGGCATTGCACGCAGGTGGGTGAACAAGGTCCTCTCACAACGTTTCGCTCTGTGAAGAGACTTATCAAGTTATGTCTTGATCAAGTGAGAGGGTGTGTACCACTCACTGTTTATGATATGCGCCGAGGACTTACATTAACTCCTAATTTAGGTATTAAAGTATTCTTGGCTGGTGGTTAACAGGTGACATGCAGCCTTAATGACCATCGTGTAGTCGATAATGTTATTTTTATCACTTACTTCAGTGCTGTTTCACTTTTTAACCACTTGCTGGGGAGTATATAGATAGATATTGCTATATACTATGTGATACCTCATGACAACTATAAATAAACATAAGATACGAATCATTGTGACCAAGAATCCTAAATTATCTTGTAACAGATAACTGAAATTGTAATTTACATTTTGACCAGTTCCTGCCTTAAAGTGTATCCATTGTTTGCCATCCACAGGATGGATATGAGAATTATAAGTAGTCTACATCCACAGCATGGATATGAGCGCTAATGAACTAGGCCTTACTGATCCACATGGATAGTTCGGTACAAAACTGCCACCCACCATTTCAGGATAAATATGGGGTTCACATAATAGCACTACCTCCACAGGATAAATATAGGGCACAATAACTAGCAACTACCCTCCACAGGATAATATAGGGTACAAATAAACTAGCAACTACCCCCCAAACAGGATAAATATGGGGTTCACAAACTAGCCACTACCCTCCACAGGATAAATATAGGGTACACAATAAACTAGCAACTACCCTCCACAGGATAAATATAGGGTACACAATAAACTAGCAACTACCCTCCACAGGATAAATATAGGGTACACAATAAACTAGCAACTACCCTCCACAGGATAAATATGGCGTACACAATAAACTAGCAACTACCATCCACAAGAAATATACATACATATATGCATGTATGTATTTGTGTATACACACCTTTCCGTTGGAGATCTACTGACATACTCTGCAGAACGATCTTTTACTGCGACTGCGTTTCTCCCTGCTACATTTCTAACAAGAATACGACGTCGTAGTGAAAGCTTGCTCTTCTGTGTCTTAGACAGCATGATCTACTATACGTGTGGCAGCTGTCAGTTGCAGACAAACTGTTTTGGAAGTTGGATTTCCTCCCTGTGTTGGTGGAGTGAAGTTAATCTGCAATTCTAGAAGAGAATAGTGACCAGACTGTGTAACACCTTCATAGTGAACCTTCACCTTCTTCTTGAAGACGTCCCCACGCGTCTTGCTTAGTGATTTGTGTCATACAACGTTGATTCTACGTATGTACTCCCACAACATCTTTGTGTATTCAGATGTATGCCTTTGTCTGACCTCAGGTTCATTAAAATAATTAAATTATACTTCTGTTTTAAACCCATTTGTAAGCTACTTTAAATAAAAACATGGCAGTCTACCTTACAAAACTTGTGAACTGAATATATATATATATATATATATATATATATATATATATATATATATATATATATATATATATATATATATATATGTCGTGCCGATTAGGTAAAACTTGCGATTTTGGCTTAAATAGCAACGCCCTTTTGCCATATAAGACAAGTGAAAATTTGTGTATGTAATAATTTCGCCAAAATCATTCTGAACATAATGAAAAAAATATATTTCATTGTGTTTGTTTATTAATAAATTAATGTTAACGTATCTAAAATATATTTAGTTGGGTTAGGCTAAATTAAATTGCGCTTGTTGTAATAAGGTTAGGTAGGTTTTCAAAGTTTCTCTTGGTACAAAATTATAAATTCTTACATTAACATAAATGAAAAAAATATATATCTTTAAACGTATAAGAGAAAATTTTAGAAAGGACTTAATTTTAGATGAGTTCTTGCTAATTGACCAGTTTTACCTAATCAGCACGACATACTGTATATATATATATATATATATATATATATATATATATATATATATATATATATATATATATATATATTATATTATATATATATATATTGACAGCTGGGAGGGACTTATTCTCAGCTGTCGTATCTGAGCTCCTCTGCAAAGACAGTGATTATGTATGAGTGTGGTGAAAGTGTTGAATGATGATGAAAGTATTTTCTTTTTGGGGATTTTCTTTCTTTTTGGGTCACCCTGCCCTGGTGGGAGACGGCCGACTTGTTGAAAAAAAAAAAAAATATATATATATATATGTCGTGCCGAATAGGTAAAACTTGCTATATTTTTTTTTTACTTAAATAGCAACGCTCTTTTTGCCGAATAAGGCAAACGAAAATTTGTGTATCCAATAATTTCGAAGAAGTCATTTTGAACCTAACGAAAAAAATATGCTTCATTGTGTTTGTTTATTATTAAATTATTTTAAACTTATCTAAAGTATATTTAGTTGGATTAGGCTAAATTAAATTGCACTTGTTATAATAAGGTTAGGTAAGTTTTCTGAGGTTCTTTTGGTACAAAATTATTAACTTTTACATTAACATAAATGAAAAAAATATATCTTTAAACGTATAAGAGAATTTTTTTAGAAAGGACTTAATTTTAAATGAGTTTTTGCTAATTGACCAATTTTACCTATTCGGCACGACACACACACACACACTGCTTCTGGCCGAGTGGTGTAAGTACTACGTACTTTGATGCAGAGTATGTAGGTTCGAATCCTGTATGTATATGTGTGTTAATTATGTTAAGTATGCATGAATCCGTATTCACGTACTCTTCATGAATACATACATGTATTAAGTAGCCACAGGAGTTAGTGTATATGTATAGTATATTAGTGTTATGGTGGTGCGTTCAGCTGAACGCGAGCGTAATTTAGTACACCCCCTGCCTTCCCCTGCCTCCCCTGCTGACAAGAGTACCCATTAATAAGACATGCCGAAAATTGCAAAGTTGATTGAGATTGATGGAATGTTCAGAGAACCTTAGTTTAAAGACGTTATTATTTAATTTTATGAAGATTTAGAGGGAGGAACCTAAGCAAGGTTTAGTGAGCCTTCACCCTGCCTTGACACCCTCCAATATGTGGTTTTTCCCGACCTGCGCTAATATTGTGCTCATGTTATTAAAACCTTAAGTAATTGTGGTAATTATCAGGGGGAACTTTTTTGTGTGTGGGGGGGGGGTATTTACAGTTGTAATTGAAACGATCAGAGAAATTGAGGTTTCAGTTATGCTCTTAAAAAAAAGGTGTTTATTCTTTTTTTTGTAATGTTGCTTAATGAAATGGGAAAGATATGTTGAGTATTCCATTTTTGTTTAACACGTGAAAAATACAAACGTTAATAATAATAATAATAATAATAATATAATAATGCTGTTGCTGCTTCGTCTTTTCCTCTTTCTCCTCCTCCTCCTTCTCATCCTTCTCTTCTTCTCCTTCTTCTCCCTCCTCATCCTTCTCTTCTTCCTCTTCCTTCTCTTCTTCTCCCTCCTCATCCTTCTCTTCTTCTCCTCCTTCTCTTATTCCTCATCCTTCTCTTCTTCTCCCTCCTCATCCTTCTCTTCTTCCTCATCCTTCTCTTCTTCTCCCTCCTCATCCTTCTCTTCTTCTCCTTCTCTTCTTCCTCCTCCTCGTCTTCTTCCTCGTCGTCTAACTAGCAGTAACTACTTCCTCTATACATCACAATACTACCACTCACCAGTAATTTAGTCCACCATAATGTCTCCATCACCACAAATACAAACTTCACAACCCACCAGTTATCTTCTTTATCAAACTATATAATAAGTGTCATCACTTCAGTGTTATCCTCAACAACTCCTGCTAATTTATGTAAGACGAGAAGTAACCTAATTCACTTTGGGAAGCGCCTACAACACTTTCCTTTCGTAAAGTTTGCACTAACGAAACGATTTTAAAGCTTTACTGTATCTGCGTGTTTTTTAAGCTTTACTGTACCTATGTGTCTTTAAAGCTTTACTATATCTGCGTGTCTTTAAAGCTTTACTATATCTGCTTGTCTTTAAAGCTTTACTATATCTGCGTGTCTTTAAAGCTTTACTGTATCTGCGTGTCTTTAAAGCTTTACTATATCTGCGTGTCTTTAAAGCTTTACTATATCTGCGTGTCTTTAAAGCTTTACTATATCTGCGTGTCTTTAAAGCTTTACTGTATCTGCGTGTCTTTAAAGCTTTACTATATCTTCGTGTCTTTTAAGCTTTGCTGTACATATGTGTCTTTAAAGCTTTACTATATCTGCGTGTCTTTAAAGCTTTACTGTACTTGTATCAAAAACTTTACAGTATCTGCGTACCTTTAAAGCCTCACTGTATCTACTCGTTTTCAAAATCTTACAACATCTACGTATCGTTCGATTCAGTAGTTGGAAAAGACTGGAAGAGTAATCTCTGGCTAAGAAAGGTTCAATTTTACAACTCGTCGTTCCTGGCGGAGCATTCACACGTAAGAATGTGAAACAAGCGCCTCGCTCATATATCTCGGTTGAAAGAATTCAATATTGATATGTCAGGAAGCAGGCGAGGAGCAGGGCGCCCAAATGTTATTACAGAACCCACACAATGAGCATATTTCACACGGGTTCTTCTGAGCGCTAGCATCACGCTCCGCTCCGCTCGACGCGGTGGGGGGCGCGCTAGGAACGAGAATGTGTTATTAGTTGCTTACGATGTCTTGGGTCTTACCCGGGAGTGTATATCCCGCGGTGTCATCTCTCAGCCTGCCAGCATCCCACAGCTGTGCCAGTGACAGCCACAGTCGCAAAAATTATTCATTTCATTTCCTAGGGGAGTGAGCTGGTGTAGTGTGAGTTACCTGTTGAGGCTGTGTTGCTTCCGGTGATTTGGCAATCTCTCGAAGGGTTTCGATAGTTTAACTACTCTCGGAGCCCGGCCATGTGGAGTAGGTCTAATTGATTCATCAGACAGCTACTATGACTGAATCCACAGTCTTCATGATTTGGAAGGTAGTATGCAAATATCGCGAACAGGCGATACAATATGCAAAACAAGCACGGGAGGAGTTGAATGATAGCTCTAGGCCTTACGTGTTGCAGTAGATACATCAGGAGCTTGCAGCGTTGCAGAAAAGAGGAGGCATAAGCAGATACGATCACAGGGAGCGCCTTTGCTGGACGGTAGTGTATGTCTTAGTAATTCGCCAATCTTCAAGGCAGTTACAATGGCTGATTCCACAGCCTACAAGATTTGCAACTGATTTGTGAGCAAGCAAGATTTGCAACTAATTTGTGAGCAAGCAAGATTTGCAACTAAGGTGTGAGCAAGCAATATTTGCAACTAAGGTGTGAGCAAGCAAGATTTGCAACTAATTTGTGAGCAAGCAAGATTTGCAACTAAGGTGTGAGCAAGCAAGATTTGCAACTAAGGTGTGAGCAAGCAAGATTTGCAACTAAGGTGTGAGCAAGCAAGATTTGCAACTAAGGTGTGAGCAAGCAAGATTTGCAACTAAGGTGTGATGCAAGATTTGCAACTAATTTGTGAGCAAACAAGATTTGCAACTAAGGTGTGAGCAAGAAATATTTGCAACTAAGGTGTGAGCAAGCAATATTTGCAACTAAGGTGTGAGCAAGCAAGATTTGCAACTAAGGTGTGAGCAAGCAAGATTTGCAACTAAGGTGTGATGAAGCAAGATTTGCAACTAATTTGTGAGCAAGCAAGATTTGCAATTAAGGTGTGAGCAAGCAAGATTTGCAACTAAGGTGTGAGCAAGCAAGATTTGCAACTAAGGTGTGAGCAAGCAAGATTTGCAACTAAGGTGTGAGCAAGCAAGATTTGTTTACCTTTTCTTTGCCCTCACGAGCTACGGAACTTAACGGAAAGTTCTCCTCGAGGAATTTTTTAAAACTGGAAATTTCTATTGAAGGATTTTTTTTTTTTTAAATCTGGAAAGTTCCCTTGAAAGAAACTTTTCAAACTTTCCGAAAAGTTTCCTGGAAAGTTCTCTTGAAGGAAGTTTTTAATAAGAAAAAAATAAGCTCTCGTATCTAGAAAAAATAGTGTTCAAATATTTTTTTAAGAAGCCTTAGAACTATCTTATGAAAATTTATAGAAATCCACAAATCGTAGTTTTTTTTTTATTTATACTTTCCTGGCATTAGATGATACAGTCTAAATAAAATCTATAACATTTTGTTTTTATTTGTAATTAAAAAATATGGAATAGACATTATGGTGAGAGGCTGTCAGTTTTATTAATGTAAATAAAGAGTCTAAGAATGACAGTGGCTCTTAAAGTATTATCAGTAGTGGTAGAAGTAGTGGTTGTAGCAGTAGAAGTAGGAGAAACAGCAGCAGCAGAGGCAGAAGTAGTTGTAGTGGTAGTAATGTAACTATTAATAGTAGTTGAATAGAAGTAGCAGCTGTAGTAATAGTAAAAATAATAGTAGTATCAGTTATAACAGTAGAAGGAACAAAATTAATTTACTAATATATATATATATATATATATATATATATATATATATTATTTTTTGATGGTTGCTCCACTTTTTCTTCACATTTGCGAGTGGTTCTCATACGTCAGCCAAGTTTTCCCTGGTCGTATGTTGTCAGACAAATTGCTTTACATCAGATTTTATCAAGTTCGATACTCTAATTTCTTCCGTAAAAGTGGATTCCACGCAAGCACCAGTGAGGGAGGGGGAGAGAGAGAAAAGAGAGAGAACGAAGAGAGATATGTGAATATATACGTATATAGATAGACATATATATATATATATATATATATATATATATATATATATATATATATATATATATATATATATATATATATATATATATATATATATATATATATTATATATATATATATATATATATAATATATATATGTATATATTATATATATATATTATATTATATATATATATATATATATATATATATATATATATATATATATATATATATATATATATATATATATATATATATATATATATATATATATATATATAGCTGAATCATTCAACCAGGAAGGTTGCAAAAGAATGACGTTACAATCAGCACTTCTGGTTGCATCATCTGCCACCGTCTATGGCGCTGCTGTCTGGGTGCCACACTACCCAGAACTTTCCACCATCAAACCCGGGCATCGCACTCCAGATAACTGACACTTCACTGGCACTATCAGAGCCAGCCTTGGCACTCTCAGCACTCTGGTATCTCAGCACCTTGTGATACCCAGCACCTGGCGTGCTGGTATTGTCTGTCAGTGGTTCAGCAACTACTGGTGCTGTCTGCCAGTGGTTCAACAACTACTATTGCTGTCTGTCAGTGGTTCAACAACCACTGGTGCTGTCTGCCAGTGGTTCAACTACTGGTGCTGTCTGTCAGTGGTTCAACAACTACTTGTACTGTCTTCCAGTGGTTCAGCAACTACTGGTGCTGTCTGTCTGGTTCAACAACTACTGGTGCTGTCTGTCTGTGGTTCAACAACCACTGGTGCTGTCTGCCAGTGGTTCCACTACTGGTGCTGTCTGTCTGGTTCAACAACTACTGGTGCTGTCTGCCAGTGGTTCAACAACCACTGGAGCTGTCTGCCAGTGGTTCAACAATTACTGGTGCTGTCTGTCAGTGGTTCAACTACTGGTGCTGTCTGTCAGTGGTTCAACAACTACTTTTGCTGTCTACCAGTGGTCCAACAACCACTGGTGCTGTCTGCCAGTGGTTCAACAACTACTGGTACTGTCTGTCAGTGGTTCAACAACTACTGGTGCTGTCTGCCAGTTGTTCAACAACCACTGGTGCTGTCTGTCAGTGGTTCAACAACTACTGGTGCTGTCTACCAGTGGTTCAACAACTACTTTTGCTGTCTGCCAGTGGTTCAACAACTACTGGTTCTGTATGTTAGTGGTTCAACAATTACTGGTGCTCTCTGCCAGTGGTTCAACTACTGGTGCTGTCTGCCAGTGGTTCAACTACTGGTGCTGTCTGCCAGTGGTTCAACAACTACTTGTGCTGTCAATCAGTGGTTCAACTACTGGTGCTGTCTGTCAGTGGTTCAACAACTACTGGTGCTGTCTACCAGTAGTTCAACAACTACTTTTGCTGTCTGCCAGTGGTCCAACAACTACTGGTGCTGTCTACCAGTGGTTCAACTACTGGTGCTGTCTGCCAGTGGTTCAACAACTACTGGTGCTCTGTCAGTGGTTCAACAACTACTGGTCTGCTCAGTGTTCAACAACTACTTTTGCTGTCTGCCAGTGGTCCAACAAGTACTGGTGCTGTCTATCAGTGGTTCAACAACTACTGGTGCTGTCTGTCCGTGGTTCAACAACTACTTTTGCTGTCTGCTAGTGGTCCAACAACTACTGGTGCTGTCTGCCAGTGGTTTAACAACTACTTTTGCTGTCTGCCAGTGGTTCAACAACTACTGGTGCTGTCTGCCAGTGGTCCAACAACTACTGGTGCTGTCTGTCAGTGGTTCAACAACTACTGGTGCTGTCTACCAGTGGTTCAACAACTACTGGTGCTGTCTGTCAGTGGTTCAACAACTACTTTTGGTGTCTGCCAGTGGTTCAACAACTACTGGTGCTGTCTACCAGTGGTTCAACAACTACTGGTGCTGTCTACCAGTGGTTCAACAACTACTGGTGCTGTCTACCAGTGGTTCAACAACTACTGGTGCTGTCTACCAGTGATTCAACAACTACTGATGCTGTCTACCAGTGGTTCAACAACTACTGGTGCTGTCTACCAGTAGTTCAATAACTACTGGTGCTGTCTACCAGTGGTTCAACAACTACTGGTGCTGTCTACCAGTGGTTCAACAACTACTGGTGCTGTCTACCAGTAGTTCAATAACTACTGGTGCTGTCTACCAGTGGTTCAACAACTACTGGTGCTGTCTGCCAGTGGTTCAACAACTACTGATGCTGTCTACCAGTGGTTCAACAACTACTGGTGCTGTCTGTCAGTGGTTCAACAACTACTGGTGCCTATTTACATGCTACCACCACCACCACCACCAAATTCAACCCCACAACCCACACGTTCAACACCTCGACCATATCACGAGATTAATCTCCCCCCCCCTCCCCTCTCCCCTCTCCCTCCTCCCTCTCCCCTCCTTCCTCTCCCTCTCCCTCCCTCTCCTCTCCTCCTCCTCCCTCTCCTCCCTCTCCCTCTCCTCTCCCCCTCCCCTCCCTCTCCTCCAGAGCCAGAAAGCCTTCACCACAAAACAACACAACCTGTCTTTGAAAGCACTAAACTTTAAAAATTTACAGCATTAGATGTTTGAAGCGAAACATCAACGCGAGGCGTAAACCCGCCTTTATGGCGGCGTAATGAGAGAGAGAGAGAGAGAGAGAGAGAGAGAGAGAGAGAGAGAGAGAGAGAGAGAGAGAGAGAGAGAGAAATACTTTCGCCCGGGACGCACCGCCGTGCCCGACAAAAAAAAAAAAACGAATTTTGATGATAAAATTTTCGAATTCGTAAATTCTAGAATCACAAAACTTTAGTATGTATATATATATATATATATATATATATATATATATATATATATATATGTTAAATAGTGTGTATTTAGGGAACGTTTCGCTCCAAATAGAGCTTTTTACGAATCTTGAAGAGGATCTGCTTAGGGCGAAACGTCGTCTAGAAGGTTGTTTGTGGCTTCGTTGGTACCGAGCGCTTAGTGAGCCGGGTTCACACGGCTCCAGGACCGTGTGAACCGTATACCCAACAGTTTTGTATACTGCGAGGTATGTATCAGTGTATATACACTGAGAGGTATGTATATCAGTGTATATACACTGAGATGTATATCAGTGTATATACACTGAGAGGTATGTATCTCAGTGTATATACACAAAATTTACTTTAATCGCTATTTTAGGTATTAAAGTATTCTTGACCTCTGATGTACGGTTGACGTGGGGCCGTAATGAGCCTCGTGTAGTCGACAGGCTTGAAACCCCCGTCCAGCAACCAACCCCATACCAAACGGGAACATTGCCAGAGGTCACCAGGTAAATATTCCACGTATCTAGACTCGTGAACCCTTAAAACACCAGCAGAAACACGTGTATTGAGTGTCAGGTGTTTGTGTGCTAAGAGTGCTCTCCTGAGTACACCTGCCTCAGCAGGGCACACCTGCTGCCACTGAAGAAACACCTGGACCTGCATAAATCAACTGAGAACATTATAACAGTGAAAGTAAATAGATTTAGGTGGTTAAATTTAGTGGAACAATACTATCATAGTGTGTGGTGGAAGACTGGAGACTTAGCTACCTTGTTACGTATCACTGCTACTGTTACTTAGGTACGTAACGTTACGTTCATAAAATGCTCGTGTATATATATATATATATATATATATATATATATATTCTGAGATAATATATTCATCTCTCTTATAGAGTATATTTTTTATAATAGATGAATTTGCTTCCTTAATAAAATGACTAACAAATATTTATATTAGACTTAGTTTGAGTGTCTAGTTTATGTGGCTTTGGTTTAAGTGTCTTTGTTTTATCTCTGGTTTGCGTACATCTAAATGAACTTTGTAGGTTAACACTTGCTACTGCTATAATAATAATAATGCTATTAATAATATAATACCTTCAGTAATGATAATACACAATAAACACATAATAATGAGAATAATAACTTATATTAATTACTACTGCTATTACTACTACTGCTGTTACTACTATTTCTGCTATTACTACTACTACTGTTACTATTTCTGCTATTACTGTTACTATTTCTGCTATTACTATTACTACTACTTCTATTACTACTACTGTTATTACTATTACTACTACTGTTATTACTATTACTTCTACTGTTATTACTATTACTACTACTTCTATTACTACTACTGTTATTACTATTACTACTAGTTATTACTATTACTACTACTGTTATTACTATTACTACTACTATTATTACTATTACTACTACTACTACTGCTATTACTATTACCTATTACTACTACTACTACTGCTAGTACTATTACTACTACTACTGCTAGTACTATTACTACTACTACTGCTATTATTATCACTACTACTACTGCTATTACTACTACTATTCTATTACTACTTCTATTACTATTATTATTACTATTACTACTATTACTGCTATTACTACTATTACTACTGCTATTACTGATTATTATTGGGTAGTTAAAGTACTTCAAACAGACTTAAGAGGTCTGGTCATAGCTCTGTCATGGTTGCCAAGATACATTTATTTTGCTTAATTATCTGTGTGTTTGACATTGTATTTTTTCATTTATTTGTTTCATTATGAAGTGTGATGGTTTATTCCATGGGCAGCTGTGACCCATTTGTTGTACTGGTTTGTATTATTGTTTAATGGGTGGGTGGATAGTTGAAGGATTGATGGGGGGTGTAGACTGAGTGGGTGGGTAAGATTACATAGCTCAATACCTTACACTGAGCGGGTGTGGGCAGCCAGGCTACACTGAGCGGGTGTGGGCAGCCAGGCTACACTGAGCGGGTGTGGGCAGCCAGGCTACACTGAGCGGGTGTGGGCAGCCAGGCTACACTGAGCGGGTGTGGGCAGCCAGGCTACACTGAGCGGGGTGGGCAGCCAGGCTACACTGAGCGGGTGTGGGCAGCCAGGCTACACTGAGCGGGGTGGGCAGCCAGGCTACACTGAGCGGTGTGGGCAGCCAGGCTACACTGAGCGGGTGTGGGCAGCCAGGCTACACTGAGCGGGTGTGGGCAGCCAGGCTACACTGAGCGGGTGTGGGCAGCCAGGCTACACTGAGCGGGAGTGGGCAGCCAGGCTACACTGAGCGGGTGTGGGCAGCCAGGCTACACTGAGCGGGTGTGGGCAGCCAGGCTACACTGAGCGGGGTGGGCAGCCAGGCTACACTGAGCAGGGTGGGCAGCCAGGCTACACTGAGCAGGGTGGGCAGCCAGGCTACACTGAGCGGGTGTGGGCAGCCAGGCTACACTGAGCGGTGTGGGCAGCCAGGCTACACTGAGCAGGGTGGGCAGCCAGGCTACACTGAGCGGGTGTGGGCAGCCAGGCTACGCTGAGCGGGTGTGGGCAGCCAGGCTACACTGAGCGGGTGTGGGCAGCCAGGCCACACTGAGCGGGTGTGGGCAGCCAGGCCACACTGAGCGGGTGTGGGCAGCCAGGCCACACTGAGCGGGTGTGGGCAGCCAGGCCACACTTGAGCGGGTGTGGGCAGCCAGGCCACACTTGAGCGGTGTGGGCAGCCAGGCCACACTTGAGCGGGTGTGGGCAGCCAGGCCACACTTGAGCGGGTGTGGGCAGCCAGGCCACACTTGAGCGGGTGTGGGCAGCCAGGCCACACTTGAGCGGGTGTGGGCAGCCAGGCCACACTTGAGCGGGTGTGGGCAGCCAGGCTACACTGAGCGGGTGTGGGCAGCCAGGCTACACTGAGCGGGTGTGGGCAGCCAGGCCACACTGAGCGGGTGTGGGCAGCCAGGCCACACTTGAGCGGGTGTGGGCAGCCAGGCCACACTTGAGCGGGTGTGGGCAGCCAGGCCACACTTGAGCGGGTGTGGGCAGCCAGGCCACACTGAGAGGGAGTGGGCAGCCAGGCTACACTGAGAGGGAGTGGGCAGCCAGGCTACACTGAGAGGAGGGCAGCCAGGCTCACTGAGGAGGGCAGCCAGGCTACACTGAGAGGGAGTGGGCAGCCAGGCTACACTGAGAGGGAGTGAGCAGCCAGGCTACACTGAGGGAGTGGGCAGCCAGGCTACACTGAGAGGGAGTGGGCAGCCAGGCTACACTGAGAGGGAGTGGGCAGCCAGGCTACACTGAGAGGGAGTGGGCAGCCAGGCTACACTGAGAGGGAGTGGGCAGCAAGTGTGTGAGTATTTATGTATGAGTGGGGGAGTATGTGAAGGGAACTTTCACCCCGTATATAACATTGTCCAAAAATACATAAAAGGGGGAAGAGATGTGTATTAAGGGGTGGTTAATGTTTTTATAGGTAGCAGTGCTAGGGGGAGGTAGATTGGTGGAGCTGTGGCCAGGGATCATTGAAACTGTTGTTGCTGGTAAACTGTGCTGGGAATTGGTACAGTGAATAGGCTTGAAGACAGATGTAGGAGAGAGAGGGAGAGAGAATGAATGAGATTATGAAGATAATGTAGAAGAAAGTAAGAGTGAAAGCAAGAGATTGTGTTTTGTTAGGTGAAATAATACAAGACGTTAGTATCTTGACAAAGTTACTAGAGAGCGAAACGTTGCGACAGATTGTCGCATTAGTTGCCTGTTTAGTTCTTTGCAAATGAGGAAAATGTAATGTGGCTTTTACAAAGCCGGGAGATGGGTCCTTTTGAAGGACACACCTGTCATTGTCCTGCAGGAATTGGTTGGAAAGGGGAAAAGTTGGACCACATGACAGGAACAAAAGCCACTTTGTTGTGCATGTTTGACGCTGCTGTTTAGAAAGTTGCGGTATTTGATGATTCCAACAACGGTAATTAGTTTAGGTCAGCGAATCCACCTGCATCGAGGAGTTTCAAAATAGTTAATTTAATATTTTAGTCTGTGCTGAATGCAAGCTCTCCCGACACCACAGAAATTAACACAAGGGGTGAAGTGAGGGTTTTTTGTGGGGTGGGGGGTTAATTGAGTACATCTGAGGTGTACATCAGCAGTGTTGTTAATGATAGTAACATGGGAACACTTAGTGTGTTGCTATCCTACCCTGTATGATACTACACGGTAGAAACACCTACAGTGTGTTGCTATCCTACCCTGTATGATACTTACACAGTAGAAACACCCACAGTGTGTTGCTATCCTACCCTGTATGATACTTACACAGTAGAAACACCTACAGTGTGTTGCTATCCTACCCTGTATGATACTTACACAGTAGAAACACACACTGTGTTGCTATCCTACTGTGTATGATAGTTACACAGTAGAAACACCCACAGTGTGTTGCTATCCTACCCTGTATGATAGTTACACAGTAGAAACACCTACAGTGTGTTGCTATCCTACCTGTATGATATTACACAGTAGAAACACCACATGTGTTGCTATCCTACCCTGTATGATAGTTACACAGTAGAAACACCTACAGTGTGTTGCTATCCTACCCTGTATGATACTTACACAGTAGAAACACCTACAGTGTGTTGCTATCCTACCCTGTATGATACTTACACAGTAGAAACACCTACAGTGTGTTGCTATCCTACCCTGTATGATACACAGTAGAAACACCCACTGTGTTGCTATCCTACTGTGTATGATAGTTACACAGTAGAAACACCCACAGTGTGTTGCTATCATACTGTGTATGATAGTTACACAGTAGAAACACCCACAGTGTGTTGCTATCATACTGTGTATGATAGTTACACAGTAGAAACACCCACAGTGTGTTGCTATCATACTGTGTATGATAGTTACACAGTAGAAACACCCACAGTGTGTTGCTATCCTACCCTGTATGATACTTACACAGTAGAAACACCTACAGTGTGTTGCTATCCTACCCTGTATGATAGTTACACAGTAGAAACACACACTGTGTTGCTATCCTACTGTGTATGATAGTTACACAGAAGAAACACCCACTGTGTTGCTATCCTACTGTGTATGATAGTTACACAGTAGAAACACCCACAGTGTGTTGCTATCATACTGTGTATGATAGTTACACAGTAGAAACACCCACAGTGTGTTGCTATCATACTGTGTATGATAGTTACACAGTAGAAACACCCACAGTGTGTTGCTATCCTACCCTGTATGATAGTTACACAGTAGAAACACCCACAGTGTGTTGCCATCCTACTGTGTATGATAGTTACACAGTAGAAACACCCACAGTGTGTTGCTATCCTACCCTGTATGATAGTTACACAGTAGAAACACCCACAGTGTGTTGCCATCCTACTGTGTATGATAGTTACACAGTAGAAACACCCACAGTGTGTTGCCATCCTACTGTGTATGATAGTTACACAGTAGAAACACCCACAGTGTGTTGCTATCCTACCCTGTATGATAGTTACACAGTAGAAACACCCACAGTGTGTTGCCATCCTACTGTGTATGATAGTTACACAGTAGAAACACCCACAGTGTGTTGCTATCCTACCCTGTATGATAGTTACACAGTAGAAACACCCACAGTGTGTTGCCATCCTACTGTGTATGATAGTTACACAGTAGAAACACCCACAGTGTGTTGCTATCCTACTGTGTATGATAGTTACACAGTAGAAACACCCCAGTGTGTTGCCATCCTACTGTGTATGATAGTTACACAGTAGAAACACCCACAGTGTGTTGCCATCCTACTGTGTATGATAGTTATACAGTAGAAACACCCACAGTGTGTTGCTATCCTACCCTGTATGATAGTTACACAGTAGAAACACCCACAGTGTGTTGCCATCCTACTGTGTATGATAGTTACACAGTAGAAACACCCACAGTGTGTTGCTATCCTACCCTGTATGATAGTTACACAGTAGAAACACCCACATTGTGTTGCTATCCTACCCTGTATGATAGTTACACAGTAGAAACACCCACATTGTGTTGCTATCCTACTGTGTATGATAGTTACACAGTAGAAACACCCACAGTGTGTTGCCATCCTACCCTGTATGATACTTATGTAAGGGGAACAAAAGGTAGCCATGTTTGCCTGTCATATTCCATTACACAGGATGGGTTTCAGACATTGAGTAATGAAATATGTCAGCCTGAGCTAGGAGACTTCAGTAGGGTGATACGGATATCAACAAGTGTTCCATTATGGGTTCAGTAGCTACGGCAGCTCCAGCAGAACTGGAGTTACTGTTACTTAGGAATTACCAAAGAGGAAGAGGGCGAGGGGGGGGGGATGACGAAGTCTGGCGCCCATTGTAAGTTGTAATGATGTATGTGGAGAGGCAGTATGAACCTTTGATTTACCTTTGACGGGTTTTGAGAGTTTTCCCTCCACTTCCGCGGTGTCGGTGGTTTAAGGAGACAATGGAATCAACATTTGAGACATTATTGTCATCTGGGAAGAAAGAATTTTGTACCAGAGTTAAATTTGATATTATTGTACGACTCATCCCCCCCCCCTTTCTCAGACCAGGTCTAATAAATAGGAAAGGAAACATTACAGAAATAAGAACTATTAAGAAACACACAGATAAGATTCGTGTATGCTGATTGTAAGTAGAAGTTTGTTATAGTTTCCGTATTTTCCGTCATATAAGACGCACGACACAAGTATCATAACAGTAAATCAGTTATTATATTCAAGGGTTAATTACCCTCTTACTTTACGGTAAAGCGTAACACAAAGCCTATCCTTGACCTTGAGCATATAAGACGCAGGCTGATTTTCCAAGACTTTTTGTGAGAAAAATGGCGGAAAATACGGTACAGTCAGCCTGCACGTCCATGACAAAAGACTATCAGTTCTGCCAGAGTGCAAAACATTTAAGGGGCTTTGGTTTCACAGTTATCTGACAGGATGGTAGTACCTCCATAGATGGTTGCTGTTCATCACCTTGTTATTGCAGATGAACAAGCTTGCCAGGGGAGTTCAGATACCCAGGTTGGGTAGATGTTCAAGTGGCTTTAGGGTCTGGTCACAGTGGTGGCCCATGCCAACCTCCCTATGATGTATAAATATACCTAGTTGGGTGAATCTTATTGTAGCCAACTGGCCCAGTGGCTAACGCACTGGCCTAGAGTTTTAGCACTCACTGGCCAGGGGTTCGAGCCCCGCCCGTTCTCTGGTTTGTAGTCGTGTTATTACTATTTCGTGAGTCGAGGGAAGTAAACCAATATCTAACATTTTTAATTTATCTCTTCAAACAGGTGTAGTGTCTGATATGTGGAAGATGGCTAATGTAATTCCTATTTTTAAAGCAGGGGACAAGTCACTACCGTCAAACTACCGCCCAATAAGCCTGACCTCAATTGTAGGCAAATTACTAGAGTCAATTATAGCTGATATTATTAGAAGCCATCTAGATAACCATAATTTGATTAATGATACCCAGCATGGATTCACGAGGGGCCGTTCCTGCCTATCTAATTTATTAACCTTCTTCAGTAAAGCTTTTGAGGTTGTTGATCACGATAAAGAATTCGATATTGTTTATTTAGACTTTAGTAAGGCTTTTGATAGAGTACCGCACCAGAGACTGTTAAAGAAAGTGGCAGCTCATGGCATTGGGGAAAAGTGCTGTCATGGATCGAGTCATGGCTCACCAATAGGAAGCAGAGAGTGTGCATAAATGGGGTTAAATCCGAATGGGGACTTGTAACAAGTGGTGTTCCACAGGGATCAGTCTTAGGCCCATTGTTATTTATAATATATCAATGACCTTGATGAGGGAATTACTAGTGATATGAGCAAATTCGCCGACGACACGAAGATAGGTAGGATAATTGATTCAAACATAGATGTCATAGAACTTCAGGAAGATTTAGACAAACTTAATTCGTGGTCAGAAAAGTGGCAGATGCAGTTCAATGTAGATAAATGCAAGGTTCTGAAGCTCGGGAGTGTCCATAACCCAAGCACTTTTAAGTTAAATAACGTAGAACTTAGCCATACAGATTGCGAGAAGGACTTGGGGGTGATGGTAAGCAGCAACCTTAAACCAAGACAGCAATGCCTAAGCGTACGTAATAAGGCAAATAGATTACTGGGATTTATATCAAGAAGTGTTAGCAACAGAAGTCCAGAGGTTATATTACAGCTTTATACATCATTAGTAAGGCCTCACCTAGATTACGCAGCTCAGTTCTGGTCTCCATATTACAGAATGGACATAAATTCGTTAGAAAACATTCAGCGTAGAATGACTAAATTAATACATAGCATTAGAAATCTTCCTTACGAAGAAAGATTGAAGACCTAAAATTACATTCACTTGTAAGACGTAGAATGAGGGAGACATGATCGAGGTATACAAGTGGAAAATGGGTATTAACAAAGGGGATATAAATAAGGTCTTGAGGATATCTCTCCAGAGAGAACCCGCAATAATGGATTCAAGTTAGATAAGTTTAGATTAAGAAAGGATATAGGAAAGTATTGGTTTGGAAATAGGGTAGTTGATGAGTGGAACAGTCTGCCTAGTAGGGTTATTGAAGCTAAGACCTGGGTAGTTTCAAATTTAGGTTGGATAAATTCATGAGTGAGAGGGTTGAATTTGAGTGGGACTTGTACATGAGTAAATAGAATTATCAAAACTTATTTCTTGGGTAGCATTGAAAATTGGGTTGAGCAAATATTCTGTTAGTGGGAGGGATTGTGAAGGACCTGCCTAGTATGGGCCAACAGGCCTGCTGCAGTGTTCCTCCTTTCTTATGTTCTTATGTTCTTATGATGCCTGTCTTCCTAAGCCTGGCGATGCCTGTCTTCCTAAGCCTGGCGATGCCTGTCTTCCTAAGCCTGGCGATGCCTGTCTTCCTAAGCCTGGCGATGCCTGTCTTCCTAAGCCTGGCGATGCCTGTCTTCCTAAGCCTGGCGATGCCTGTCTTCCTAAGCCTGGCGATGCCTGTCTTCCTAAGCCTGGCGATGCCTGTCTTCCTAAGCCTGGCGATGCCTGTCTTCCTAAGCCTGGCGATGCCTGTCTTCCTAAGCCTGGCGATGCCTGTCTTCCTAAGCCTGGCGATGCCTGTCTTCCTAAGCCTGGCGATGCCTGTCTTCCTAAGCCTGGCGATGCCTGTCTTCCTAAGCCTGGCGATGCCTGTCTTCCTAAGCCTGGCGATGCCTGTCTTCCTAAGCTGGCGATGCCTCGTCTTCTAAAGCTTGGCATGCCTGTCTTCCTAAGCCTGCGATCCTGTCTTCCTAAGCCTAGGCGATGCCTGTCTTCTAAGCCTGGCGTTGCTAAGTTGTCTTCTAACCTGGCGATGCCTGTCTTCCTAAGACCTGGCGATGCCTGTCTTCCTAAGCCTGGCGATGCCTGTCTTCTAAGCCTGGCGATGCCTGTCTTCCTAAGCTGGCGATGCCTGTCTTCCTAACCTGGCGATGCCTGTCTTCCTAAGCCTGGCGATGCCTGTCTTCCTAACCTGGCGATGCCTGTCTTCCTAAGCCTGGCGATGCCTGTCTTCCCTGCTAAGCCTGGCGATGCCTGTCTTCCTAAGCCTGGCATGCCTGTCTTCCTAAGCCTGGCGATGCCTGTCTTCCTAAGCCTGGCGATGCCTGTCTTCCTAAGCCTGGCGATGCCTGTCTTCTAACCTGCGATGCCTGTCTTCCTAAGCCTGGCGATGCCTGTCTTCCTAAGCCTGGCGATGCCTGTCTTCCTAAGCTGGCGTGCCTGTCTTCCTAAGCCTGGCGATGCCTGTCTTCCTAAGCCTGGCGATGCCTGTCTTCCTAAGCCTGGCGATGCCTGTCTTCCTAAGCCTGGCGATGCCTGTCTTCCTAAGCCTGGCGATGCCTGTCTTCCTAAGCCTGGCGATGCCTGTCTTCCTAAGCCTGGCGATGCCTGTCTTCTAAGCCTGGCGATGCCTGTCTTCCTAAGCCTGGCGATGCCTGTCTCCTAAGCCTGGCGATGCCTGTCTTCCTAAGCCCCAAGCGATGCCTGTCTTCCTAAGCCTGCGATGCCTGTCTTCCTAAGCCTGGCGATGCCTGTCTTCTAGCCTGGCGATGCCTGTCTTCCTAAGCCTGGCGATGCCTGTCTTCCTAAGCCTGGCGATGCCTGTCTTCCTAAGCCTGCGTGCCTGTCTTCCTAAGCCTGGCGATGCCTGTCTTCCTAAGCCTGGCGATGCCTGTCTCTAAGCCTGGCGATGCCTGTCTTCCTAAGCCTGGCGATGCCTGTCTTCCTAAGCCTGGCGATGCCTGTCTTCCTAAGCCTGGCGATGCCTGTCTTCCTAAGCCTGGCGATGCCTGTCTTCCTAAGCCTGGCGATGCCTGTCTTCCTAAGCCTGGCGATGCCTGTCTTCTAAGCCTGGCGATGCCTGTCTTCCTAAGCCTGGCGATGCCTGTCTTCCTAAGCCTGGCGATGCCTGTCTTCCTAAGCCTGGCGATGCCTGTCTTCCTAAGCCTGGCGATGCCTGTCTTCCTAAGCCTGGCGATGCCTGTCTTCCTAAGCCTGGCGATGCCTGTCTTCCTAAGCCTGGCGATGCCTGTCTTCCTAAGCCTGGCGATGCCTGTCTTCTAACCTGCGTGCCTGTCTTCTAAGCCTGCGATGCCTGTCTTCCTAAGCCTGGCGATGCCTGTCTTCCTAAGCCTGGCGATGCCTGTCTTCCTAAGCCTGGCGATGCCTGTCTTCCTAAGCCTGGCGATGCCTGTCTTCCTAAGCCTGGCGATGCCTGTCTTCCTAAGCCTGGCGATGCCTGCTTCCTACTGGCGTGCCTGTCTTCCTAAGCCTGGCGATGCCTGTCTTCCTAAGCCTGGCGATGCCTGTCTTCCTAAGCCTGGCGATGCCTGTCTTCCTAAGCCTGGCGATGCCTGTCTCTACCTAGCCGCTTGCCTGTCTTCCTAAGCCTGGCGATGCCTGTCTTCCTAAGCCTGGCGATGCCTGTCTTCCTAAGCCTGGCGATGCCTGTCTTCCTAAGCCTGGCGATGCCTGTCTTCTAAGCCTGGCGATGCCTGTCTTCCTAAGCCTGGCGATGCCTGTCTTCTAAGCCTGGCGATGCCTGTCTTCTAAGCCTGGCGATGCCTGTCTTCTAAGCCTGGCGATGCCTGTCTTACTAAGCCTGGCGATGCCTGTCTTCTAAGCCTGGCGATGCCTGTCTTACTAAGCCTGGCGATGCCTGTCTTACTAAGCCTGGCGATGCCTGTCTTCTAAGCCTGGCGATGCCTGTCTTACTAAGCCTGGCGATGCCTGTCTTCTAAGCCTGGCGATGCCTGTCTTACTAAGCCTGGCGATGCCTGTCTTACTAAGCCTGGCGATGCCTGTCTTCTAAGCCTGGCGATGCCTGTCTTACTAAGCCTGGCGATGCCTGTCTTACTAAGCCTGGCGATGCCTGTCTTACTAAGCCTGGCGATGCCTGTCTTACTAAGCCTGGCGATGCCTGTCTTACTAAGCCTGGCGATGCCTGTCTTACTAAGCCTGGCGATGCCTGTCTTACTAAGCCTGGCGATGCCTGTCTTACTAAGCCTCGATGCCGTCTATGCGGTGCCTGTCTTACTAAGCCTGGCGATGCCTGTCTTACTAAGCCTGGCGATGCCTGTCTTTTAAGCCTGGCGATGCCTGTCTTACTAAGCCTGGCGATGCCTGTCTTACTAAGCCTGGCGATGCCTGTCTTACTAAGCCTGGCGATGCCTGTCTTACTTTCTAAAGCCTGGCGATGCCTGTCTTACTAAGCCTGGCGATGCGCTCCTGCATCTTACTAAGCCGGCGATGCCTGTCTTACTAAGCCTGGCGATGCCTGTCTTACTAAGCCTGGCGATGCCTGTCTTACTAACTGATGCCTGGCGATGCCTGTCTTACTAAGCCTGGCGATGCCTGTCTTACTAAGCCTGGCGATGCCTGTCTTACTAAGCCTGGCGATGCCTTTGCCTTACTAAGCCTGGCGATGCCTGTCTTACTAAGCCTGGCGATGCCTGTCTTACTAAGCCTGGCGATGCCTGTCTTACTAAGCCTGGCGATGCCTGTCTTACTAAGCCTGGCGATGCCTGTCTTACTAAGCCTGGCGATGCCTGTCTTACTAAGCCTGGCGATGCCTGTCTTCCTAAGCCTGGCGATGCCTGTCTTCCTAAGCCTGGCGATGCCTGTCTTCCTAAGCCTGGCGATGCCTGTCTTCCTAATGGTTACATAATTGGTCAAAGTTTTAAGTGTACTTGTCACACTACTTCCTCTTGTAGACCATCCCACTGTGCTACCACTGTTAGTGAAGTGTCTACTATCTCTTCACCTCTTGTAGACCATCCCACTGTGATACCACTGTTAGTGAAGTGTCTACTATCTCTTCACCTCTTGTAGACCATCCCACTGTGATACCACTGTTAGTGAAGTGTCTACTATCTCTTCACCTCTTGTAGACCATCCCACTGTGCTACCACTGTTAGTGAAGTGTCTACTATCCCTTCACCTCTTGTAGACCATCCCACTGTGCTACCACTGTTAGTGAAGTGTCTACTATCCTTCACCTCTTGTAGACCATCCCACTGTGCTACCACTGTTAATGAAGTGTCTACTATCTCTTCACCTCTTGTAGACCATCCCACTGAGCTACCACTGTTAGTATGAAGTGTCTATATTCTTCAACATCTTAGTAGAACCTGTAGCTCTGTTATAATGTCCTACGTATATTATCCAACACATTGAATATTACAGTGAGAACCATGTGTATATTATTCAACACTAGGAGTAGTGGAGGCTTGATCCACTGTCCCAGTGTATATTATTCAACACTAGGAGTAGTGGAGGCTTGATCCACCGTCCCATTGTATATTATTCAACACTAGGAGTAGTGGAGGCTTGATCCACCGTCCCAGTGTATATTATTCAACACTAGGAGTAGTGGAGGCTTGATCCACCGTCCCAGTGTATATTATTCAACACTAGGAGTAGTGGAGGCTTGATCCACCGTCCCAGTGTATATTATTCAACACTAGGAGTAGTGGAGGCTTGATCCACCGTCCCATTGTATATTATTCAACACTAGGAGTAGTGGAGGCTTGATCCACCGTCCCAGTGTATATTATTCAACACTAGGAGTAGTGGAGGCTTGATCCACCGTCCCAGTGTATATTATTCAACACTAGGAGTAGTGGAGGCTTGATCCACCGTCCCAGTGTATATTATTCAACACTAGGAGTAGTGGAGGCTTGATCCACCGTCCCATTGTATATTATTCAACACTAGGAGTAGTGGAGGCTTGATCCACCGTCCCAGTGTATATTATTCAACACTAGGAGTAGTGGAGGCTTGATCCACCGTCCCATTGTATATTATTCAACACTAGGAGTAGTGGAGGCTTGATCCACCGTCCCAGTGTATATTATTCAACACTAGAGTAGTGGAGGCTTGATCCACCGTCCCAGTGTATATTATTCAACACTAGGAGTAGTGGAGGCTTGATCCACCGTCCCAGTGTATATTATTCAACACTAGGAGTAGTGGAGGCTTGATCCACCGTCCCAGTGTATATTATTCAACCTAGGAGTAGTGAGGCTTGATCCACCGTCCCAGTGTATATTATTCAACACTAGGAGTAGTGGGAGGCTTGATCCACCGTCCCAGTGTATATTATTCAACACTAGGAGTAGTGGAGGCTTGATCCACCGTTCCAGTGTATATTATTCAACACTAGGAGTAGTGGAGGCTTGATCCACCGTCCCAGTGTATATTATTCAACACTAGGAGTAGTGGATGCTTGATCCACCGTCCCAGTGTATATTATTCAACACTAGGAGTAGTGGAGGCTTGATCCACCGTCCCAGTGTATATTATTCAACACAAGGAGTAGTAGAGGCTTGATCCACCGTCCCAGTGTATATTATTCAACACAAGTAGTGGAGGCTTGATCCACCGTCCGCTGATAGCGGCCATGTTTCTGAGCAGTCAGACTATTGGCGATGGCAATGAAAAAGAACATCGCCTGTGTACAGGTGGAAAGAGCATGTGTACAGCTGGAAAGAGCCTGTGTACAGGTGGAAAGAGCCTGTGTACAGGTGGAAAGAGCCTGTGTACAGGTGGAAAGAGCCTGTGTACAGGTGGAAAGAGCCTGTGTACAGGTGGAAAGAGCATATGTACAGGTGGAAAGAGCCTGTGTACAGGTGGAAAGAGCATGTGTACAGGTGGAAAGAGCATATGTACAGGTGGAAAGAGCCTGTGTACAGGTGGAAAGAGCATGTGTACAGGTGGAAAGAGCATGTGTACAGGTGGAAAGAGCATGTGTACAGGTGGAAACAAACTGTACACAAAAAAAATGAAATTTCATTTTTTTAACATTGAATTTTTTTCCAGAGTGAATAGTTTTTTGTGTGTAAATGATGCACGTCAGACGGATAGACATTTCAATTTTTGCTGAAATTTTGCATATATTTTCTATATATTTTTATCTGAGAACCAGAAAACAAATACAAAATAATATAGCAAAGCTTTGAGCCATGAGATACATTGTTAAATTATATTGTACGAGTGTCACTTGGTGTATTTACCTGGCAATGTGTGCGGGGGGTTGAACCCCCGGCTCTTTGTTCCTCCTTTGTGTTAGCTCAGGTCATCTGTTTTTTTAAGTTCGTTTTTATAACAGTGATTCAGTTTTATTTTATTAATGTTACAAATGTTGAACCCACAGAGACTTTCCAAAATCTCACCTAAATACGTAGAGAAGCAGCACATTGATGATGTAATGTAGCTTTTGTTTATATTATACAAGTTAGTCATGAGGGCAGCGTCATTATATATTCTGTAACATACAATGACACATAATATATATATATATATATATATATATATATATATATATATATATATATATATATATATCTTTAAACGTATAAGATAAACAAGAGGGTACTTGGTGCTAGATAAACAAGAGGGTACTTGTTGCTAGATAAACAAGAGGGTACTTGTTGCTAGATAAACAAGAGGGTACTTGTTGCTAGATAAACAAGAGGGTACTTGTTGCTAGATAAACAAGAGGGTACTTGTTGCTAGATAAACAAGAGGGTACTTGTTGCTAGATAAACAAGAGGGTACTTGTTGCTAGATAAACAAGAGGGTATTGTTGCTAGATAAACAAGAGGGTACTTGTTGCTAGATAAACAAGAGGGTACTTGTTGCTAGATAAACAAGAGGGTACTTGTTGCTAGATAAACAAGAGGGTACTTGTTGCTAGATAAACAAGAGGGTACTTGTTGCTAGATAAACAAGAGGGTACTTGTTGCTAGATAAACAAGAGGGTACTTGTTGCTAGATAAACAAGAGGGTACTTGTTGCTAGATAAACAAGAGGGTACTTGTGCTAGATAAACAAGAGGGTACTTGTTGCTAGATAAACAAGAGGGTACTTGTTGCTAGATAAACAAGAGGGTACTTGTTGCTAGATAAACAAGAGGGTACTTGGTGCTAGATAAACAAGAGGGTACTTGGTGCTAGATAAACAAGAGGGTACTTGGTGCTAGATAAACAAGAGGGTACTTGGTGCTAGATAAACAAGAGGGTACTTGGTGCTAGATAAACAAGAGGGTACTTGGTGCTAGATAAACAAGAGGGTACTTGGTGCTAGATAAACAAGAGGGTACTTGGTGCTAGATAAACAAGAGGGTACTTGGTGCTAGATAAACAAGAGGGTACTTGGTGCTAGATAAACAAGAGGGTACTTGGTGCTAGATAAACAAGAGGGTACTTGGTGCTAGATAAACAAGAGGGTACTTGGTGCTAGATAAACAAGAGGGTACTTGGTGCTAGATAAACAAGAGGGTACTTGGTGCTAGATAAACAAGAGGGTACTTGGTGCTAGATAAACAAGAGGGTACTTTGTGCTAGATAAACAAGAGGGTACTTGGTGCTAGATAAACAAGAGGGTACTTTGTGCTAGATAAACAAGAGGGTACTTTGTGCTAGATAAACAAGAGGGTACTTGGTGCTAGATAAACAAGAGGGTACTTGGTGCTAGATAAACAAGAGGGTACTTGGTGCTAGATAAACAAGGGTATGGTGCTAGATAAACAAGAGGGTACTTTGTGCTAGATAAACAAGAGGGTACTTTGTGCTAGATAAACAAGAGGGTACTTGGTGCTAGATAAACAAGAGGGTACTTGGTGCTAGATAAACAAGAGGGTACTTACTGAAAGCTAAACAAAGGAAGCAGGTGTAAGGAGATTTGTTAGATAAAAAGACACAAATGCAACTAATGCGACATTGTATTGTGGCATTAGTTACACTTGTGTTGTCTACATAACATATTGTGGGTAATTCTACCAACATATTACAGTTTGTGTAGGAGACTTGCTTCGTCCCTCTGGTTGTGAAGCGAACGAGGCAGTTCCCGGTGTAGTTATGGTGTCTGGGTCGGAAGGTATAAGCTTGGTAGACAACAGTTCTCTACCAAGCTCTACAGCTTCTGAGAGAAGCTGTAGCCGGCTGTAGACAACTAGCTGTAGCTGGTGTCACCGCTCTGCTCTACTCTGAGGAAACTTCCCCTCATTTGTCTTGTTGCTAATCTTGCAACATTGCATAACTCCTGATGACGCACGGAGACGTGTGAAAGTATCTAGCATATATTTGTCGTGCCGAATAGGTAAAACTTGCGATTTTGGCTTAAATAACAACGCTCTTCTTGCCGAATAAGGCAAGCGAAAATTTGTGTATGCAATAATTTTCTCAAAAATCATTCTGAACCTAACGAAAAAGATATATTTTATTGTGTTTATTATTAAATTATTGTAAACTTGTCTAAAATATATTTAGTTGGATTAGGCTAAATTAAATTGCGCTTGTTATAATAAGGTTAGATAAGTTTTCTAAGGTACTTTTGGTACAAAATTATTAATTTTTACATTAACATAAATGAAAAAAAAATCTTTAAACGTATAAGAGAAAATTTTAGAAAGGACTTGACGGAGACGGCCGACGTGTTGAAAGAAATATATATATATATATATATATATATATATATATATATATATATATATATATATATATATATATATATATATAAGAGAGAGAGAGAATTGACTGTGTAAATATAAACATGCATTTTTCATTAAATTTTAATCTAGAAATATATTTTAGGTATACTGGTCGGCCTGCCATCTAATAGAAATTGCTGTTGATTCGACGTTTTGGCCAGCCCAACCCAGCCCAGCTCTGCTCTGCTCTGCTCTGCTCTGCTCTGCTCTGCTGCATCGTCACTAGTTCCTGTGCTCACCTAGTTGTGATAAGAGGGGGTTGAATCATGGCTCCCGTTTCCCTGCTCGTAGTGTGCTAAAAGTACGTAAGTTCTCATCTAACTGCATTACCCTTACTTTGTTAATTGTTATATATCTTTAAAGTTCTAACAACCAGCTCCAAGAACTTTACCGTTTGTGTGTGTGTATGTATTTGTGTTTTCGTAAAATTCTTCTAAATGCAAAGTTGTGTTGAATAGTTGTTTACTCCGGCAGCGGCCAGATTGCTGCTCCTACACACATTATATATTCTCCCCCCCTCCCCCTCACCTTCATCTTCCTTCTCCCCTCACCTTCCTTTCTCCCTCACCATCTTTTCGGTCCTCCCTTACTGTCTCCCTCACCTCATTGCTTCTGAAAGAATCTTGTTCACACCTTCCCTCACTCTTACCTTTCCCTCACTCTTACCTTTCCCTCACTCTTACCTTCCCTCACTCTTACCTTTCCCTCACTCTTACCTTCTTCCTCACTCTTACCTTTCCTCACTCTTACCTTTCCCTCACTCTACCTTTCCTCACTCTTACCTTTCCTCTTACTCTACTTACCTTTCCTCACTCTTACTCTTTCCCTCACTCTTACCTTTCCCTCACTCTTACCTTTCCTCACTCTTACCTTTCCCTCACTCTTACCTTTCCCTCACTCTTACCTTTCCTCACTCTTACCTTTCCTCACTCTTACCTTTCCCTCACTCTTACCTTTCCTCACTCTTACCTTTCCTCACTCTTACCTTTCCTCACTCTTACCTTTCCTCACTCTTACCTTTCCCTCACTCTTACCTTTCCCTCACTCTTACCTTTCCCTCACTCTTACCTTTCCTCACTCTTACCTTTCCCTCACTCTTACCTTTCCTCACTCTTACCTTCTCTCCTCACTCTTACCTTTCCTCACTCTTACCTTCACTTTACCTTCCACTCCTCTACTCTTTCCCTCACTTTACTCTTTCCCTCACTCTTACCTTTCCTCACTCTTACCTTTCCTCACTCTTACCTTTCCTCACTCTTACCTTTCCTCACTCTTACCTTTCCCTCACTCTTACCTTTCCCTCACTCTTACCTTTCCTCACTCTTACCTTTCCCTCACTCTTACCTTTCCTCACTCTTACCTTTCCCTCACTTTACCTTTCCCTCACTCTTACCTTTCCCTCACTCTTACCTTCCTCCTTTACCTTTCCTCACTTTACCTTTCCTCACTCTTACCTTTCCTCACTCTCCTTCCTACTTTTCCTCACTCTTACCTTTCCTCACTCTTACCTTTCCTCACTCTTACCTTTCCTCACTCTTACCTTTCCTCACTCTTACCTTTCCCTCACTCTTACCTTTCCTCACTTACCTTCTCCTCTATTCACTTTACCTTTCCTCACTCTTACCTTTCCCTCACTCTTACCTTTCCCTCACTCTTACCTTTCCTCACTCTTACCTTTCCCTCACTCTTACCTTTCCTCACTCTTACCTTTCCTCACCTTACTTTCCTCACTTCTTTCCCTCACTCTTACCTTTCCTCACCTCTTACCTTTCCCTCACTCTTACCTTTCCCTCACTCTTACCTTTCCCTCACTTACCTTTCCCTCACTCTTACCTTTCCCTCACTCTTACCTTTCCCTCACTCTTACCTTTCCCTCACTCTTACCTTTCCCTCACTCTTACCTTTCCCTCACTCTTACCTTTCCCTCACTCTTACCTTTCCTCACTTTACCTTTCCTCACTCTTACCTTTTCCCTCACTTCTTACCTTTCCCTCACTCTTACCTTTCCCTCACTCTTACCTTTCCCTCACTCTTACCTTTCCTCACTCTTACCTTTCCTCACTCTTACCTTTCCCTCACTCTTACCTTTCCCTCACTCTTACCTTTCCCTCACTTTACCTTTCCTCACTTACCTTCCTCACTCTTACCTTTCCCTCACTCTTTTACCTTTCCCTCACTCTTACCTTTCCCTCACTCTTACCTTTCCCTCACCTTACCTTTCCTCACTCTTACCTTTCCTCTCTACCTTTCACTCTTTCCCTCACTCTTACCTTTCCTCACTACTTCTCTCACCTTACCTTTCTCACTCTTACCTTTCCTCACTCTTACCTTTCCCTCACTTTACTCTCTTCCCTCACTTTACCTTTCCCTCACTTTACCTTTCCCTCACTCTTACCTTTCCCTCACTCTTACCTTTCCCTCACTCTTACCTTTCCCTCACTCTTACCTTCCCCTCACTCTTACCTTCCCCTCACTTTACCTTTCCCTCATCTTACCTTCTACTTACTTTCCTCACTTACTTCCTACTTCCTTCCTCACTTACCTTTCCTCACTCTTACACTTTCTCTCACTTTACTTCCCTCACTCTTACCTTTCCCTCACTCTTACCTTTCTCACTTACTTTCCCTCACTTACTTTCCTCACTCTTACTTTCTCTCACTTACTTCCCTCACTCTTACCTTCCTACTTCTACTTTCTCACTACCTTCACTCTCACTCTTCCTTCCTCACTTTCACCTTCCGTCACTTACCTTTCCTCATCACTGTTCCTCACTACGTGTCACCTACTGACGTGTACACACTGACGTGTCACCTCATCACTGACGTGTCACCTCATCACTGACGTGTCACCTCATCACTGACGTGTCACCTCATCACTGACGTGTCACCTCATCACTGACGTGTCACCTCATCACTGACGTGTCACCTCATCACTGACGTGTCACCTCATCACTGACGTGTCACTCATCACTGACGTGTACCTCATACTTGACGTGTACTCATCACTGAGTGTCACTCATCACTGAGTGTCACTCATCACTGACGTGTCACTCATCACTGATGTGTACCTCACTGCGTGTACCTTACTGAGTGTACTCATCTGACGTGTCACCTCATCACTGACGTGTCACCTCATCACTGACGTGTCACCTCATCACTGACGTGTACCTACACTAGTGTCCACCATATGTACCATACTGACTGTCACCTATCACTGACGTGTCACTAGCACTGACGTGTCACTCATCACTGACGTGTCATCATGACGTGTCACTCAGTCACTGACGTGTCACCTCAAACACTGTACTCATCTCTGTCACTCATCACTGAGTGTCACCTCATCACTGACGTGATCACTCAGCACTGATGGGTCACTCACACTGATGTACTCAGACTGACGTGTCACCTCAGCACTGACGTGTCACCTCAGCACTGACGTGTCACCTCAGCACTGACGTGTCACCTCAGGATCATTCCTCATTCTCTCCTAATCAAAAATATTTTCCCCTTCCAACCAGTTTATATTCTGCATTATAGATAATAAACTCAAATGCGGTATAATGTGATAATTATTGACAACAGATCTAGCGTCTAGAGGTATGATGCTTGTTCCAACCCCTACTAGAATTCGCACCATCTCTGGGCTAATTCAGAGGACCATTAATTTTAAAGACGTACTACGGGAATCCTGGGAATCCTGCTCCTCTCTGTGTCATTTGTGGACTGCCACTCGCTGCTACACATTTCCTTCCACTTAGTTATATACGTTGCACCATAGACATTTAGATGGTTAGGCCTCTTATGTAACTTTACATAATCACCTTTAGTCAGTGCCTTGTAAACCGACTTGTTTACAGGACGTATATCAATAACAGAATACTCAGGCATCTTAGTGGCTTACTGCTGAACTGTATTTTACTGTATGTAAATTACACATTGTATACTGTGCAAAGAAATTAATATTTTTGATTTTTGAATTTGAATGTTGTGTAGAAATACACAAATTATCATTTTTTTTTTTATCAAACTTTAAGCTATTGAAGTTTCCAAAGCCCTTTCTGTATTGATGTTTCGCTTCTGTATTGATGTTTCGCTTCTGTATTGATGTTTCGCTTCTGTATTGATGTTTCGCTTCTGTATTGATGTTTCGTTTCTGTATTGATGATTTGCTTCTGTATTAATGTTTCGTTTATTGATATTTCACTTCTTTGCTAATGTTTCACTTCTAAACCGATGTTTCACTTCTAAACCGATGTTTCGTAAGGTGGTAATTTCGCCCAATAGTCTCTCAAGGCAGTGACGAAGGTGGATATTCATGTCGCGTTATGGAGAATAAATGTCTAAGTTTTTTTTCAAGACTTAAATTGACTTTTATGGTAAATATTATTATTAGGGGGGAGGGGGAGACCAGTGTGCTGTCAGTAATATATTCTGGCTCTTATATTTGTCCATATTTGGCCTAATGTTAGAAGCTGATGTTTCTTACTGTAGTGGTGGATGGTAGTGATGGGTATGGTAGTAATGGATGGTAGTGATGGGTGTGGTAGTGATGGGTAGTAGTGATGGGTGGCAGTGGGCAGGGACACATGCTCCACACATGGCAGTATTATCAGTAGTTTTGAAGACAATACTAGACTAACACGTTTTTATTGAGGCATCGTTTCGATACAAGTTTCTGCCTGGTTAGTGTATGAATGATGTGGACACTGATGTATAGGTCACGAAACTGTGTGTAATGCTCAATAATATCCCACATGTAACCAGAAACACACAAAATTAATTGGTCTGTATATTTCGATCCCATTCTGGGATCCTCTTCAGCAGATATATAAGTGAACAGGTACAAGAAGGTTCGCCAAGACTGATCCCGGCCGGGTAACATGAGTGAAATGAGAACAAGAATATATAGGGAAGGTTACACCTCACGCCGTACAGGCGAGTGGAGGGGAGGTGTCAAGCAGTGGCTGGGTGGGAAGACAGGTCCTGAAGCTAAAAATTTGAGTAGAAAGTCCCTTTGTGCTATGTAATTCCTGTTGAGGTTGGGCACTGGAATGTACTTCTTGAGGGCGAATTTTGAAATGACGTCTGGTTTCCATTGTCCCTGAGGGATGTTGACATTGGTAGTGGTAGCTATAACGACACATACTATGATGATACGTTTGTAGCTGCAGTGTGATTTGTGCTGGCAGCTTCCCAATGAATGTTGTGATAGTTGATGCTGACATGTTGAAACATAGCTGAATTATCCTGTGCATAACGTAATGCCCTCTGGTGTTCAATGAGCCTTGCAAATAGTGTTCGACCAGTCTGTCCTGTGTATGCTTGGTTGCAGTCTCAACATGGTATCTGGTAAACTCCTTGTGCGTCTTGTGTAGCAGAATTAATCTGTGTTTCTTGATATATATATATATATATATATATATATATATATATATATAATTTATATATATTTATATATGTATAATTTATATATATTTTTATATATATATAATTTATATGTATATATATAATTTATATATATTTATATTATATAATTTAATCACTGAGTAAGTAAATTATGAAGCCACCCTTTACAAATGTAATTACCAAACTGTTTTATATTACATAAATACATACGTAACTACATTAGCAGTTATATTTATATTCATGTAATCAACTGGTTATATACACTGAGAGGTGTATGTCTCTCAGTGTATACACGCTATTTTAGGTATTTAAGGTAACCTTGACTGCTGGTGTACAGGTTACATGCAGCCTTAACGACCCTCGTGTAGTAGATAGACTTTAAACCTAGCAGGTCACTCGTATAACGACGTATGCGTCAATATACGAACAATTAGAGAATGCGCGTCAAAATTGTTAATTATATTACAGTATAATTACGTAAGAATTACTGTTATATATATAATTAATAACTGTTATATATGAGAAGTTATCTTATTATAACGTTATTTTAGATTTAAGGTCAACTTGACTGCTAGGGTCTTAAGACCTTAGTTTACCTGTATACTCTCAGGGAAACTTTATTTATACACCTATGTTTATACACACACATGTTTATATACGACAGTGGTGTATAAATGCACCGTCATGTGTATGTAACCTCTGTATATACAGTAATTGACTGTATATACTCAGACTAAGGTGTGTAATAACTTTAATATGTGTTTATAACGACTCATCGTTTATATACAACAACTTGTTATGATAGTCAAACACTTTGTGTATATATACGACATATACACCTTGTTATATACACACACACTTTTTATACATTACATAACACCTCTGTGTATATATGTAACACCTTTGTGTATATATACCAAACTTGTGATATATACACACCTCTTGTTTATATACACACTCTCTGTTATATATACACACACCTCTTGTGTATATATAAACACACCTCTTGTGTATATATACACACACCTCTTGTGTATATATACACACACCCTCGTGTATATATATACACACACCTCTTGTGTATATATACACACACCTCTCTTGTGTATATATATACACACACCTCTTGTGTATATATATACACACACCTCTTGTGTATATATACACACACACCTCTTGTGTATATATACACACACACCTCTTGTGTATATATACACACACCTCTTGTGTATATATATACACACACCTCTTGTGTATATATATACACACACCTCTCTTGTGTATATATATACACACACCTCTTGTGTATATATATACACACACCTCTCTTGTGTATATATATACACACCTCTCTTGTGTATATATATACACACACCTCTCTTGTGTATATATATACACACACCTCTTGTGTATATATATACACACACCTCTCTTGTGTATATATATACACACACCTCTCTTGTGTATATATATATATACACACACTCTCTTGTGTATATATATACACACACCTCTCTTGTGTATATATATACACACACCTCTCTTGTGTATATATATATACACATACCTCTTTTGTGTATATATATATACACACACCTCTCTTGTGTATATATATACACACACCTCTCTTGTGTATATATATATACACACACACCTCTCTTGTGTATATATATATACACACACCTCTCTTGTGTATATATATACACACACCTCTCTTGTGTATATATATATACACACACCTCTTTGTGTATATATAACACACCTCTTTGTATATATATATCAATATACACACCTCTCTGTGTATATATATATACACACACTCTTTGTGTATATATATATTATCACACCTCTCTTGTGTATATATATATATACACACACCTCTCTTGTGTATATATATATACACACACCTCTCTTGTGTATATATATATACACACACTCTCTTGTGTATATATTATACACACACCTCTCTTGTGTATATATATATACACACACCTCTCTTGTGTATATATATATACACACACCTCTCTTGTGTATATATATATACACACACCTCTCTTGTGTATATATATATACACACACTCTCTTGTGTATATATATATATCACACACCTCTCTTGTGTATATATATATACACACACCTCTCTTGTGTATATATATATACACACACCTCTCTTGTGTATATATATATACACACCTCTCTTGTGTATATATATATACACACACCTCTCTTGTGTATTATATATACACAACCTCTGTTATATATATATACAATTATATTACACACCTCTCTTGTGTATATATATATACACACACCTCTCTTGTGTATATATATAAACACCTTTTATATATATAACACACCTCTCTTGTGTATATATATACACACACCTCTCTTGTGTATATATATACACACACCTCTCTTGTGTATATATATATATATACACACCTCTCTTGTTTATATATACACCTTGTGTATATGTGTACACTCACACCTCTGTGCATATATGCACCTGTGTATACACATCTTTGTATATTGCAAGGTAAGTAGTAACAACAGTGGTAGTATACTCACCTCTGTGTATATACCACCACTGGTGTTGCTTCTTGTAACACCTCAGCATGAGAGTACCACCACTGGTGTTGCTACTCTAGCCTTGCAACACCTCAGCATGAGAGTACCACCACTGGTGTTGCTAATCTAGCCTTGCAACACCTCAGCATGAGAGTACCACCACTGGTGTTGCTACTACAGTCTTGCAACACCTCGGGCTCTCACATTCTCCTGACTCTTGCTGGCATCTGACTCTTGCTGGCACCTGTCTTGATGTGTTTTCTAAATGACAAATCATCTGACATATTGCGTAAATATTATAAAAGTTATATTGTTACAAATTTGTGTGTAAGTAGATATGTAATATACATATAAATACACTTGATTTGCATACATAATTACGTATTTAATTACGTAATTATGTTATTAACTATTTTAATTATACATTGGCCGTTTCCCACTGCTTCATGAAAGAGAAAAATTCACTGTGCTGTACCTTGATCCGAGGAATTGGAGCTGGTTTGTCCCCTGGAACAAATCAGATTGCCTCCTATTTTCCAGGTACTATACTGGTACTAATGGTACCAGTCGAAAATTAAGACACATGAAGATTAAAACACATGTGCAACAGTTGGGTATCTTTATTGATGAAACGTTTCGCCTACACAGTAGACTTCTTCAGTCATATACAGAGTAGGTGTAGTAGTGAAGTGAAGATGGAATCAGCCCATCAACCTTAGGGAAATAGTATTTGAGGTGGTCAGTCCCTCAGCCTGGAGAAGAGTTCAACTCCATGGCATCCACTGTGGTAACATGAAAGTAGATAAATACGTTTATTGGAGCAAGTTTTAATGTGAACAGACTGGTTCGTGTAGTAGCCAGGTTTAGGCTTGATTACAAGTATTTCTGGCAGTTTAACAGATACACACATGATGATCAAACCAAATGTAAAATATGTGGCCAGCCCTTTGGTCACTTAACTTGTTTAATTTTTCACTTATTGAGGGATTTGGAAATAGTATAACGACATATGTGATATGTCAAGAAAATAAAATACCATACATATTTGCTTGCAACATTAGTCAGTTGTAGATATATACCTAGATGTACGCTTGTTAACCTTTTTGAGGCCTAGTTCCTAGGCTTTTTTTTTATTTTGTATCCATATGCTCTTGCGCTACCATCCACAGGATGGATATGGGGTGCACAATAAACTAGCCACTACCATCCACAGGATGGATATGAGGTGCATAATAAACTAGCCACTACCATCCACAGGATAGATATGAGGTACACAATAAACTAGCAACTACCATCCACAGGATGGATATGAGGTACACAATAAACTAGCCACTACCATCCACAGGATGGATATGGGGTGCACAATAAACTAGCCACTACCATCCACAGGATGGATATGAGGTGCTCAATAAACTAGCCACTACCATCCACAGGATGGATATGAGGTGCTCAATAAACTAGCCACTACCATCCACAGGATAGATATGAGGTACACAATAAACTAGCCATTACCATCCACAGGATGGATATGAGGTGCACAATAAACTAGCCACTACCATCCACAGGACTTGATATGAGGTGCACAATAAACTAGCTACTACCATCCACAGGATGGATATGAGGTGCACAATAAACTACCCACAACTATCCAGAGGATGGATATGATCTGCACAATAAACTAGCCACTGCCATCCTCAGGATGGATATGATCTGCACAATAAACTAGCCACTACCATCCACAGGATAGATCTGAGATACACAATAAACTAGCCACTACAATCCTCAGGATGGATATGATCTGCACAATAAACTAGCCACTACAATCCTCAGGATGGATATGATCTGCACAATAAACTAGCCACTACCATTCTCAGGATGGATATGGGGTACACAATAAACTAGGCACTACCATCCACAGGATAGATATGAGGTACACAATAAACTAGCTACCATCTACAGGATAGATATGATCTGCACAATAAACTAGCTACTACCATCTTCAGGATGGATATGATCTGCACAGTAAACTAGCCACTACCATCCACAGGATAGATATGATCTGCACAAACTAGCCACTACCATCCACAGGATAATATGATCTGCACAATAAACTAGCCACTACCATCCACAGGATGGATATGATCTGCACAATAAACTAGCCACTACCATCCACAGGATGGATATGATCTGCACAATATACTAGCCACTACCATTCTCAGGATGGATATGATCTGCACAATATACTAGCCACTACCATCCACAGGATGGATATGATCTGCACAATAAACTTAGCCACTACCATCCACAGGATGGATATGATCTGCACAATATACTAGCCACTACCATCCACAGGATGGATATGATCTGCACAATATACTAGCCACTACCATTCTCAGGATGGATATGATCTGCACAATAAACTAGCCACTACCATCCACAGGAAAGATACGAGGTACACAATAAACTAGCCACTACCATCCTCTGGATGGATATGGGGTACACAATAAACTAGCCACTACCATCCACAGGATAGATATGAGGTACACAATAAACTAGCTACTACCATCCACAGGATAGATATGATCTGCACAATAAACTAGCCACTACCATCCTCAGGATGGATATGATCTGCACAGTAAACTAGCCACTACCATCCACAGGATAGATATGATCTGCACAATAAACTAGCCACTACTATCCTCAGGATGGATATGATCTGCACAATATACTAGCCACTACCATCCACAGGATGGATATGATCTGCACAATAAACTAGCCACTACCATCCACAGGATGGATATGATCGGCACAATAAACTAGCCACTACCATCCACAGGATGGATATGATCTGCACAATATACTAGCCACTACCATCCACAGGATGGATATGGGGTACACAGTAAACCATCTACTTTAGAAATAAAATATGTTCACTTTCAACTTCCATCTTTTTCACATCCTTCTCAATCTCCTATGACATACCTGTGACTGGTTTTGAGGGTTTTTACTGTCAAAGGCTGGTCTGAGGCCAAGCTGTTGATTAATCAAGTAGACTGCTGATGTCAGCAGCCCACAGACCCACATAGCTATCAGAACCTGGCTGATCTGGCACTTACAGTAGACAAATGTCTTCCTCCTTCCTCCTGAAAACTTCTGTCTCCCATCCCACAGAATTCCTATCATCTGCTAAGAGCTTAACGGGACTAATGATTTTTCTTCTGAATCTCCCATATAATTACTCAAAAATAAACATACAGTAGACTGTTATATTACACAGTAGTTCGTTTCTGAAAACACTGTGTTTCGTAAATCCGTGTTAGATAAACTGAAGAACTTATGGAAAAAATAGGGTTACGTTCCTTGGACCCAAAAAAAAGCCAAACAACTTTTTTTTTAGACTTCCAGATCTTGCAAAAATGAAAATGATAGTTTTTTTTATTGCTTAAGACTACAAATGCTGTCATGACTTAAGTGTCAAATCATTTACATTTTTTGTGAGAAGCTATTTAGATATTGAACACGGATATGACTTGTTATGTGAATTCTCATGTGTCTTACTGAATTAGATTAATCTAAAAAATTATTTTGAACACTGATACAGTTTCTCTCCAGTATGAGTTTTCATGTTATAATAAATTACTGTACTTGTGGGTAATTTTTTTGACTTACTAAATACTAATATGAATTCATTCCAGTATGGATTCCCATGTGTTATGCTCAAACAAATTTACATGAAGTATTTTAGGTTACGTTTGTCAGAAAACAGGACGAGTGTTTCCTGATACTGGTCTTTCAGATGCTGTGAACACTGATAAGGTTTCTTTCCAGTATGAATTCTCATACGAGTTACTGCTTCAGTTTTTATTAAAAGTCGATAGACACTGAACACTGATATGGTTTTTCTCCAGTGTGAATTTTCATGTTTAGTATACACCAGGATTTTTCAAAATTGTGTACATTAGATATCTGGCCCTCATATATTTTCAGTGACATAGAGAATTAATGTTTTTATTTCAATGAGGCATGACTTTTTAATAGTGAAATGTCTGAATAGTAACTCATTATTTTAAAGTATAATAGTATCTAGTTGGAGTGTGAGCAAAGTAACATGAAGGGATTCAGGGGAAACTGGTTAGCTGGTCCTGGAGGGGAGAAGTACAGTGTTTGCACTCTGAAGGAGAGGTGGTGGTGGGAAGTACAGCATCTGCACTCTGAAGGAGAGGTGGTGGTGGGAAGTAAAGCGTCTGCACTCTGAAGGAGAGGTGGTGGTGGGAAGTACAGCGTCTGCACTCTGAAGGAGAGGTGGTGGTGGGAAGTACAGCGTCTGCACTCTGAAGGAGAGGTGGAGATATGTTGCAGGTTTTAAATTGTAGCATCGGCAAGACAGTGATAGAATGAGTGATGAAAGTGTTTCATCTTTTTCAGGTCACCCTGACTTGGTGGGAGATGGCTCGTGTGTCAAAAAATTTTCTAATGTATTATCTATTATAGTTGGCAGAGTGAACTTGTTGACTCAACACAATGTGTTACTGCTGCCCAGTTTGTGTTTCAAGTAGTTTTATTTTCATTTTGTGTTTCTGTATAATTTTGATGCTCTCACTTGGAAGTCTGAGACTCTTCACCATAGCATTTTCTTGACCCATCCTGAAAGGTTCCATTTTCAGTTTAAAATGATGCATCCTCTATTTATTTTAGGATATTCATAGATTTTTTCCGCAACGTACCGGCTGTATCTCACCGAGGCAGGGTGACCTAAAAAGAAAAATGAAAGTTTATATTTTTAAATTTAGTAATGTATACAGGAGAAGGGGTTACTAGCCCCTTGCTCCAGGCATTTTAGTCACCTCTTACAACATGCATGACTTAACTAACAAACATAGACTTTCTTGAGTGGATTTATTCCCTGCAGGTGCCCCTACATGTGTAAATCTATTTAATCATTTGTAATTTGTAATATAGTAAGAATTATTATTAATCTGCCCGAAATGCCTAGGCATGCTAGTGGCCTTCTTTGTAATTATTGTTTTATAATATGTAAACCACACATTGTAATCTTTACAGAAAAATAAACATTTGAATTTTGAATTTGAATTTGAATCTTTTATGGTTGTTTGGCATCTCAGCTACCCATGAAATATGCTTAATATATTTCTGTGAGTATTGCTTAATATATTACAACAAGCACTGAGGTTACTAGTACTACAGTGGACCCCCGGTGATCGGCTGTTCCTGATATCGGCCAACTCGGTGATAGGCCGGTTTTTCGGTTTCTGGTGATCAGCCATTATTTCGGTGATAGGCCGTATGGGATGCGTCCATCCGCCAGCTGGGGCCGCTTGCGCTTCAGTTTGCCTGTATCTCTCAGTGCGTGAGGAAGCTTCTGCTCATTCATCCAAACATTTCACTTGTTTTTCGTGGTTTTTTGTCAGTGCAACTGCAAAATAAGTAACCATGGCTCCCAAGAAAGTTCATAGTAAAGTTCCTGTGGTAAAGAAAGTGAGAAACATCATGGAATTTAAGCGAGAACTGATTGAAAAATATGAGAGTGGTATGTGGGTGCTGGAACTTGCCAGGATGTATGGGAAAAACAAATCGACTATTACATCCATCCTGGCAAAGAAAGAACAAATCAAGGACGCTAATGTTGCCAAAGGAATAACTTTTCTAACGAAATAAAGGTCACCAATAATGGAAAAAATGGAAAAGTTATTGTTATTGTGGATTAAAGAAAAAGAAATAGTGGGAGACAGTGTAGTGGCGTCTATTATTTGTGAGAAGGCAAGGCAGTTGCATGAGGATCTTGTCAAGAAAACTCCTAGAACAAGTGCTGCTGGTAGTGAATTTAGGGCCAGCAAAGGCTGGTTTGAGAGATTTAAGAAGCTTAGTGGCATACACAGTATTGTAAGGTATGGTGAGGCTGCAAGTTCTGACAAATGTGCGGCTGAAACATTTGTTCAGGAATTTAAGGGGTACATAGAGGCTGAAAAATTTGAACCCCAACAAGTGTTTAATTGTGACGAAACAGGCCTCTTTTGGAAGAAAATGCCAAACAGGACCTACATCACGCAGGAGGAAAAGGCACTGCCAGGACACAAGCCTATGAAAGACAGGCTAACTCTCTTGTTGTGTAGTAATGCTAGTGAGGATTTCAAAGTGAAGCCTTTACTGGTGTATCACTCTGAAAATCCCAGTGTTCAAGAAAAACAATGTCCACAAGAATAAATTGTGTGTGATGTGGAAAGCTAATAATAAGGCATGGGTCACAAGGCAAATTTTCAGAGAGTGGGTTAATGATGTGTTTGGCCCAAGTGTGGAAAAAATACCTCCTGGAAAAGAAATTGCCACTCAAGTGCCTCCTGGTACTGGACAATGCTCCTGCACATCCTCCAGACTTGGAAGACCGTGTTTAGGGACTTCAGTTTTATAAAAGTGAAGTTCTTGCCTCCTAACACAACTCTCCTCCAGCCCATGGACCAGCAGGTCATTTCTAACTTCAGAAAACTCTACACAAAAGCAGTGTTTCAAAAGTGCTTTGAAGTGACCTTGGACACTCAGTTGACCCTAAGAGAGTTTTGGAGGAATCACTTCACTATCCTCCATTGCATAAGCCTTATATACCACTAAGGCTTAGGAGGGAGTGACTTCCAGGACTTTGAACTCTGCTTGGAGAAAATTGTGGCCAGGTTGTGTCCAAGAGAGGGATTTTAAAGGGTTTGAGACTGACCCTGACCTTGCCGACCCTCTACCTGTTGTGGACTCTATTGTGGCATTGGGGAAGTCCCTGGGGGTTGGAGGTGAGTGGCAAGGATGTGGAAGAGTTGGTGGATGACCACAGGGAAGAGCTAACCACTGAAGACCTGGAAGAGCTAACCACTGAAGACCTGGAAGAGCTAACCACTGAAGATCTGGAAGAGCTAACCACTGAAGACCTGGAAGAGCTAACCACTGAAGACCTGGAAGAGCTAACCACTGAAGACCTGGAAGAGCTAACCACTGAAGACCTGGAAGAGCTAACCACTGAAGACCTGGAAGAGCTTCATCTGGAACAGCATCAGACCACAGTTGAGGAACTTGCTTCAGAAAAGGAGGAGGAAGGAGTGAAGGAGGTGCCTTCTTCAGTGATTAAGGACATGTATTCAAAGTGGAATGAGTTGCAAAGTTTTGTTGAAAAATATCACCCTGACCAAGCTGAAACAAGCCATATCTGCAATATGTTCAGTGACAAAACAATGTCCCACTTCAGGGAAATCATAAAGAGATGCCAGAAATAGAGTACTCTGGACAGATATGTTGTGCGGCAGGGGTCTAGTGACTCTCAAGCTGGTCCTAGTGGCATTAAAAGTCAAAGAAGGGAAGTAACCCCAGAGAGGGCTTTGCTACCTGAAGTCTTTATGGAGGGGTTTTCCCTTCCAAACACTAACTCCTCTCTTTCCTCCTCCCTATCTTCCAGAAGCCAGCATTAGTCTTCAATAAAGGTATGTAATACTTATTTGTTAAAAAAATTATTTTTTTGTTGATATTTTTTGTCTGGAACGGATTAATTGTATTTACATTAATTCTTATGGGAAATATTAATTCGGTCATCGGACATTTCGGTCTTAGGCCGAGCTTCTGGAACAGATTACTGTCGATGATCGAGGGTCCACTGTATTATTTATATTGATGGTCAGGGGAACTACTTCCCATGAAAGGTCATGTGGATTAACACGCTAAAAAAATGTTCTGACTTTCAGTTCCCGTGTGCGTGCGCCTGGTAGCACTCTGCAGCTTTTTCATCTGCATCTCTTGGTAAGTAGGATTTTTCTGTTTTTACACAGTTGAAGTTCCGGGCTAGGAGTTATCCTAACTTGGCTAATTTCAAGGTATGGTATACTACCACCCCTTAGGATGTGACCTACAGCAGACGACCAACACCCTGGTACCTACTTACTGCTAGGTATAGAGGGGCAGCAGGTGTAAGAAAACATGCTGAATGTTCACTAATTTGGCTAATCTTGTTTGACGGTTTTAATCCTGTAGCTGTTACAGATTGGCCTTTCTAAGACTTCTTTTACTCTTATAACTTTTGCAGAAACTTTCATAGTTTTTTATCAATTTTTGGAAGTCCAAACAGTCATTATTCCTAGTTATAAATAGTTGCGGACACTTGGGTAACACCCTTTATCAAGTGTACAGCTACACTGCTTCACCCTTAGAAAGGAGTTAGGCTTTCTGATTGGTGACTTGAGGATGATGAGTTCCTCAACTGACTTGACACTTCATCATGCAAAATTTGCACCATGATTGGCATCAGAACATTTGCAAACTCAGCCAAAAATAAGTTCATTAATAGACACAAGGTTTCTATAAGGTTCAGATATGTTATTTTGAACTTGTAACCCTATATAGAAAAGCCCCGCATTTTGGCATCCCTCTTTTTGGTGTTTCGCTATTTTGGCAGTTTTCAATTGAGCCATTGTTCATTATGTTTGGTGCTTTTTCCACTTTTCCACCATTCTGTGTAAGGGAAGGGCGTCCGGTGCCATATTTTAAGGTAAGTATAGTTTGTACGGTATATTCGTTTTACTTTCATATCTTTTTTTTTTTAGGCCTAGCTGTATTGGTCACTTAATATATGATAGTGTAAACATGTTATCAGGCATTCTTTATGCATTTGATAGTGAAAAAACACTATTTTTTTACTCGTCTGCAATTTTCACATAGCGGGGGTTGTGGACCTAACCACCAAAAAAAAACCTGTGCAGTATTAATTAAAAAAATTATGTAAACCTGATTGTGGCACTTGATTGTATCACTAGTTTCTAGATTATATCAGCACTGGAGGAAGAGGCATGAAGTACAGAGGTCTCATATTTTCTTCCAAAATTTGTAAATTTTCAATTACTCAGTTTTTACCTAAGCTGTATTATACTTTGTCACTCATAAGCTTTTTTTTTTTTTTAATATTGATACTGTAAATTTATTACAAATAATTAGATTCCGTAGCATGTTCGACTGCAGATATGACCCAGTGGAATTGTGGAGAAAATTGCATACACTAATAGGAGAACAGATTATTTAATAAGTTTATTAACTTCTTTATGCCTCTTCCTTCCATCATCTATTCATGTGAACTCTCGCACAGCAGGATGAGTACTGTACTGGAAGGTCACTGTTCAGTAGTGTACTGGAAGGTCACTGTTTAATATTGTACTGGAAGATTACTCTTCAATACTGTACTAAAAGGTCACTGTTCAAAAATACTTTTTAAATTGACAGATAACCTACTGACACACACAACCCGCACATATAAAAAAGAGAGGAGCTTACGACGACGTTACTGTGACTTTGTAAATGGTCCAAGTCGGACCGAAACGTCGTCGTAAGCTCCTCTCTTTTTTATATGTGCGGGTTGTGTATGTATTGTTCCAGTCACGGTATTGTGCCTTTTTTTGTTAACCTACTGACGCTTGGTGTCATGGCTTAGTAGCTGGTGTATTACAGCTATAGGTTGACCAGGAGTGACGAGAGGATCTTCCCACTTTCTTATTTCAGACACAGTACTGCCAGTTAAACTTTAACACTGCTATTCAGGGTATCTTTATCTCATGCAACACGGTTGGCTCTAGTGTCTTGGCCTGAAGTTGGGAAAAATTAGATTTAGAAAGGATATAGGAAAGCACTGGTTTGGTAATAGAGTTGTGGATGAGTGGAACAAACTCCCAAGTAACGTCATTGAAGCTAAAATGTTGTAGTTTTAAAAATAGGTTAGACAAATACATGAGTGGCATGACTTGGACCTGACTGGCTTGGGCCAGTAGGTGATTTGGACCTACCTAGCATGGGCCAATAGTGCTGTAAATGGTATAAAATACTGACAAGTTGAATACATGTGCAACAATTTGGGTATCTTTATCAATAAAGATACCCAACTGTTGCACACGTGTCATAATCTTCAGTGGGCCAGTAGGCCTGCTGCAGTCCTTCTTTCTTATGTTCTTATATATAATGTCAGTCAAGGCATGTAACCTCTGCATTTCAAACTTACCTGAGAACCTGTTGATGCCCACCGTCTCTGATGATCAGTGTAGTGATGCCCAGCTTTGTTATTTGTTCTGCAGATAGGCACAAGATGTTGGTTCTGTTTATTTCCAGCGAATTTTATTTATTTTTTAAATACACGGGGAAACACTAAACCTGTAGAGGTCATACAGCGCATGGGAAATGGGAGGTATGAAGGTTTGTGTAAACTTAATAATCTAGGTAGTATGTCCAGGGATGTCAATACTATTTTTCAACTATTATGACTGATTTCACTTTATTCATAATTTTATTTTAGTTTTCATAGTATACATATTTATAAAACATGTTTTTAGTGGCAGTTGGTTCTTGGTTTGTGTCAGTCTTGTGTATGGAAGATTGTGAGATTGACATTGAAGAATGGTTGCATGTCTAGCAGGTATTTGTGACCATGTTAGATCCAGTCAAGACAGGTTGTTTTTGGAAGCTGACTTGTGCTCTTTGAGGATGAGCACTTGAGTATATCAGCTGTAAAGAATTATTAGCCACAGTACCATAACAACACAGTGACACACCCACCTTAATATACTCAAGGCATTTTTTTTCAATAGCTAATATTAACTGTGGATGATTTCTGTATGCATATTTGTGACAAATCCCTTTCAGAATTTCCAAGTGTAAATTATGATGTATCTTTCTCACCTGTGTTCAAAGGAGTACAGATGAAGGGATTTCAAATGTTCCCAGTAATTTAGGTGCCTCACTGTACTTATATGTGCTGTGAAGGTTCTCTTCATTCTCCAAATCCAGTTTTACTGGCCTTGAATTGGGCTGTTAGCATACAGTAGTATTCCAGCCTAGATAGAACAAGTGGCTTGTAGAGGATCATCATTGGCATGGCATACCTTCTTTTGAAGGTTCTCATTCCTCACAGTTGTGATAATGACACTATTGTGATCCTTGAAGTTTAGATCCTCTGACATTGTTACTTCTAATGCAGTGAGATTGTTGGCAAGTCCAGTATTGCTGCCACTTGTGCTCTGTATGTTTTCTCCAGTATAACTCCATCTCATAATGTGGCTACTCTGCATCAGTCCAGTATGGCTGTTTTTGTTTTTTTAATATTTGGGATATATGTTTTATTCTGGTGTTTATGACTTTTGTTTTTGCCAATGATTTGTAGTTGTCGAGTCCCACTTGTTTATCACTAGCTTTTGTATATTTACACTTTTTTTACATGGTGGTTTTACAAAGTTAAGGACTTGTTTTGCCATTTTTTTGTTATTTATCCATATGACTATAGATATTGGATACGTTCATCTCCTCTCGTGAAATACCGAGAAATGTAGGTTTTTTTATGCCAGGTGATACGACAGAATCTCTGCTCATTGCCAAATGACGCTTTTCTGTTATTAGCATATTCATGTTTTTTGCAGTGTTAATAATAATTATATATTTGTCAAGGATAATACTTATACAGTGGTCCCTCGGTTTTCGCCGAAAATTCGTTCCAGAATGCTGCTCAAGTGCCATTACCGAACGAATTTACTTCCTTAAGAAATAATGTCACGTAGGTTAGTCTATTTCAGACCCCCAAAAATACACTGGCAACAGCACTTACGAAAATACACTTACATAAATGTTCGAGTTTGGAGATGCACGAAAACCGAGGGACCACTGTATGTGGCTTGTGTTGCTGCCATTTATAACCGCTTTGGAACATGTTTCTTGGTCTCATTTTTTCATTTACTTTTCATTGGTTTGCACCTTTCCTTTACATTTCCTTCTGTTCCTGTTTCACCATTTTTTGGGTGTATTTCATGATTATTCAGTCTAGTTTTAGGCTGAGTTTTTCTGAACTTGTTTGTTCAATAACCCACAAGAAGTTGGAAACTCCTAAGATTAATTAATCTGTATAGTATTTTGATCCTCTTCCAATTCTTCAGACATAAGAGGTAGGCTTTTCAAGAAATTAAAAGTTCATATTTTTGGTGAATGCCTACAGTAACTCGATTACCTTTGCCCATACTGGTTTATCATTCATGCAGCTCCACTTGCAACAACCTACTCCAGCAGTGCAGTCAGTGGTCACATGTGGTCGTCTGTCCTAAGCTGTCTGGGAATTAGCGTTGGGTGTTACTGAGTACCATTGCTTGCAGTAGTGTTTTAGAATCTCAGATTAAATTGTTGAAGAAGGTTCTACTTCTTCAGGAGGAAAATAGGAGGCTGAAGCTTTGCCTAGATGGGTTTGGGAGCGAGTGTGAAATGGTGGAAGCTGGTAAGGAGGAAAAGCTTGTCAGCAATGAGGTGGAGAATGTTAGCCGTTTTAAGTGGCAAGTGGTTCACAATTCAGGAAGAAGGAAGATAAGGAAGGTTAATAGAGAAGATGTGAAGGTAGGAAATCGATTCTCCATTCTCCAGGACGAGTGTACTTCAGTGGTTAGTGAGGTTTAAGGTACCACTAACTCCCCTGCTAATCAAGGTAAGAATATTCTGATTGTGGGAGATTCTCAGGTAAGATATATGGACCGTGTTTTTTGTAACAGATAGGAAGGTCAGACAGAGGGTGTGCCTCCCAGGAGCTGGTGTTGGAGACGTAGTCAGCAGGTTGGATAATATTATGTCAGGTAATGGGAACAAGTCCATTATCTATCTTAGTGCTGGTGGAAATGACATCGGGAAGGGCAGGAGACAGGAGCTGCTGGATAAGTACAGGTCAGCCATAGAAATACAGTGGTCCCTTGGTTTTCGCCGAAAATTCGTTCCAGAATGCTGCTCAAGTGCCATTATCGAACGAATTTACTTCCTTAAGAAATAATGTCACGTAGGTTAGTCTATTTCAGACCCCCAAAAATACACTTGCAACAGCACTTACGAAAATACACTTACATAAATGTTCGATTTTGGAGATGCACGAAAACCGAGGTACCACTGTAGTCAGGTCTAAGGGAGGGATCCCAATCATATGTAGCATCTTGCCTAGAAGGGAAGTGGGCAATGAATGGATGTCTAAGGCAATTGGTATAAATTGCTGGCTAGACAGGTACTGCAAGAACTTGCAATCCCATTCATTGATAACTGGGACAAATTCTATGGCAAACTTGATATGTATGCAAGGGATGGGGTTCATCTCTCTGGAGCTGGAGTGGTTACATTAGCCAATTCGATTGAGGAGGTCATTGGCGACTTGTCTAGGACTTTAAACTGATAGATTGTAGAGGTATGGGTGTTCGTGGGAAACAATCAGGCTGCAGTATTAGGGTTGAAAACAGCAGATATTACCAGGATACCTCAGGGATATGTTTAAAAGACAATATTCAAAATAAAGTTGCTAGTAAAGGCAAAGCAATTGTTCAACAGAGTTAGTAGAGGGTAACGAGTGACTAGTTCCCTTAATGTTTACTATACAAATAGTAGGAGTCTAAGAAATAAGATAGATGAGCTAAGATTACTAGCAAGTGCAGGTAATATAGATATTATTGCTATAACAGAGACCTGGTTCAACTTGAAAGATAGGGAAATGCCTTCTGAATGCAACATACAGGGTTATAAACTATTCCACACTGATAGGGTCAACAGTAAGGGTGGTGGAGTGGTGATGTTGTGTTAGACAAGATATAAGATTAGAAACATCGGACACAGAATCTGTTTGGTTATAGTTTCTCGAGGGGCGTGAAAAATTAATTTTGAGTGTGATTTACAGGTCCCCAAGCCTTGATAAAGAATGCAGTAAGCTGCTATGGGACGAAATTCATAAGGCGTCTAGATATGAAAATGTTGTGATAATGGGAGATTTTAACTTTAGACAAATTGATTGGAACATTGTGACAGGAAATCTTGAGTCTAGTGACTTTCTTGATACGGTTCAGGATTGTGTTTTAAAACAGTTTGTGACAGAACCAACTAGAGGTAGCAACCTGCTTGATTTGGTTCTTGCCAACAAAGAATCACTAATTAATAATCTTGAAGTTAATGATGAGCTTGGGGAAAGCGATCACAAATCACTTATTCAATATATCATGGAATTACCCAGATAACTGCAATCAAGTCTTGTACAGACTTTCGCTTGGCCGACTTCATGGGGCTGAGAAATTACCTAGGTGGGCTAAATTGGGATGACCTGACTATGGGTCAGGTAGGTGGTTTTGGTTGCCAATATGATGTTTCCAGAGCGTAGTTCTAGCTACCCAGACAACTTTTGTTCCGAGTGGGAAAATTAGATCTAACAAAAATGACCCTAAATGGATGAACAATAGATTAAAACATCTCATTGGTCAAAAGAGAGGCATATTTAGGCGTATCAAAAGAGGGGATGGGCAGTTAAGAAATCAATATTTTCAATTAAAGAGAGAAATAAAAAAGGAATAAGAAAAGCAAAAAGGGATTATGAGGCTAAGGTTGCAAGGGATTCGAAGATTAACCCAAAAGGGTTCTTTCAGGTATACAGAAGTAAGATTATGGACAAGATAGGCCCACTTAAGAGTAACTCAGGTCAGATCACTAACAATGAAAAGGATATGTGTGAAATTTTCAATACTTACTTCCTCTCAGTTTTAACTCAGGAAGATACTAGCGAAATTCCAGAAATAATAAATAATGTAGAACAGGAAGATAAACTATGCTTGATTGGGGTAACTAGTGACATGGTCCTCAGACAAATAGAGAAATTAAAACCTAAAATCCCCAGGCCCTGATGAACTGTTTGCAAGGATTTTAAAGGAATGCAAAGAAGAACTTAGCAAACCTTTGGCTAATCTTTTCAATACATCACTACAAACTGGTATAGTGCCAGACAAGTGGAAAATGGCAAATGTAATACCTATTTACAAGGTAGGCGACAGGTCCTTAGCTTCGTACTATAGACCAATAAGCCTTACCTCCATAGTTGGTAAATTTATGGAATCAATAATTGCCGAGGCAATTCGTAGCCATCTTGAAAGGCATAAATTGATTAATGAATCTCAACATGGTTTTACTAAGGGGCGTTCCTGTCTTACGAATTTACTAATTTTTTTCACTAAGGTGTTTGAGGAGGTAGATCATGGTAATGAATATGATATTGTGTATATGGACTTATTAAGGCTTTCAATAGAGTCCCACATCAGAGGCTATTGAGGAAACAAACTTAAGGCACATGGAATAGGAGAATTTTTTTCCTGGGTAGAGGCATGGTTGACAAATAGGCAGCAGAGAGTTTGCATAAATGGGGAGAAATCAGAGTGGGGAAGCGTTACGAGCGGTGTTCCACAGGGGTCAGTGTTGGGCCCCTTGTTGTTCACAATCTACATAAACGACATAGATGAGGGAATAAATAGCAACATAAGCAAATTTGCCGATGACACCAAAATAGGCCATCCAATTCATTCTGACTAGGACATTAGAGCACTCCAGGAAGATTTGAATAGACTCATGCAGTAGTTGAAGTGGCAGATACAGTTTAATATGGACAAATGCAAAGTTCTAAACATTGGACAGGAAAATAACCATGCCACATATAAAGTAAATAATGTAGATCTTAATACTTGTGATTGCAAAAAGGATTTGGGAGTTCTGGTTAGCAGTAATCTAAAACCAAGATAACAGTACATAAGTGTTTGCAATTAAGTGAACAGAATCCTTGGCTTGAAGCATAAATAATAGGAGTCCTCAGGTTGTTCTTCAACTTGGTTAGGCCTCATCTAGATTATGCTGTACAGTTTTGGTCACCGTATTACAGAATGGATATAAATGCTCTGGAAAAAGTACAAAGGAGGATGACTAAGTTGATGCCATGTATCAGAAATCTTGCCTATGAGGATAGACTGAGGGCCCTGAATCTGCATTCTCTAGAAAGGCGTAGAATTAGGGGGGATATGATTGAGGTGTATAAATGGAAAACAGGAATAAATAAAGGGGATGTAAATAGCGTGCTAAAAAACATCTAGCCTAGACAGGACTCGCAGCAATGGCTTTAAGTTGGAAAAATTCAGATTCAGGAAGGATATAGGAAAGAACTGGTTTGGTAATAGTTGTGGATGAGTGGAACAAACTCCTGAGTACCATCGTAGAAGCTAAAACGTTGTGTAGTTTTAGAAATAGGTTAGATAAATACATGAGTGGGTGTGATTTGGACCTGACTAGCTTGTGCTACTAGGTCTGATGCCGTGCTCCTTCCTTAAGTGAATGTGATCTGACCTGACTAGGTTGGGGCATTGGCTTAAGCCGGTAGGAGACTTGGACTTGCCTCACATGGGTCAGTAGGCCTGCTGCAGTGTTCCTTCTTATGTTCTTGTGTATCATTTCATAGATGATCACCTTTATATGAAGAACAAAAAGGCACAATACCGTGACCTGAACAATGCACAAATAACCCGCACGTAGGCGACACAAGCTTACCACGACGTTTCGGTCCGACTTGTACCATTTACAAATTTACGCTGTGACTTTGTAAATGGTACAAATCGGAAGTGTCGGTATAAGATACTCTCTTAGCTGGTTTGAATTTAACTTTTTTTTCATTTTTGTAGCCATCTGATGATTATAGAAGGCAGGCAGTAATAATGGAGGAAGGCAGACGGTAATAATGGAGGAAGGCAGGCAGTAATAATGGAGGAAGGCATACGGTAATAATGGAGGAAGGCAGGTAGTAATAATGGAGGAAGGCAGACAGTAATAATACAGGAAGGCAGAGTGTAATACTGGAGGAAGGCAGACAGTAATAATGGAGGAAGGCAGAAAGTAATAATGGAGGAAGGCAGACAGTAATAATGGAGGAAGGCAGACAGTAATAATGGAGGAAGGCAGGCAGTAATTATAGGGGAAGGCAGACACAGTAATTATAGGGGAAGGCAGACACAGTAATTATAGGGGAAGGCAGACACAGTAATTATAGGGGAAGGCAGACACAGTAATTATAGGGGAAGGCAGACAGTAATTATAGGGGAAGACAGACACAGTAATTATAGGGGAAGGCAGACACAGTAATTATAGGGGAAGGCAGACACAGTAATTATAGGGAAGGCAGACACAGTAATTATAGGGAAGGCAGACACAGTAATTATAGGGAAGGCAGACACAGTAATTATAGGGAAGGCAGACACAGTAATTATAGGGAAGGCAGACACAGTAATTATAGGGAAGGCAGACACAGTAATTATAGGGAAGGCAGACACAGTAATTATAGGGAAGGCTGACACAGTAATTATAGGGGAAGGCAGACACAGTAATTATAGGGGAAGGCAGACACAGTAATTATAGGGGAAGGCAGACACAGTAATTATAGGGGAAGGCAGACACAGTAATTATAGGGGAAGGCAGACACAGTAATTATAGGGGAAGGCAGACACAGTAATTATAGGGGAAGGCAGACACAGTAATTATAGGGGAAGGCAGACACAGTAATTTTAGGGGAAGGCAGACTCAGTAATTTTAGGGGAAGGCAGACTCAGTAATTTTAGGGAAGGCAGACTCAGTAATTTTAGGGGAAGGCAGACAGTAATTATAGGGGAAGGCAGACACAGTAATTATAGGGGAAGGCAGACACAGTAATTATAGGGGAAGGCAGACACAGTAATTATAGGGGAAGGCAGACACAGTAATTATAGGGGAAGGCAGACACAGTAATTATAGGGGAAGGAAAACAGTAATTATAGGGGAAGGCAGACACAGTAATTATAGGGGAAGGCAGACAGTAATTATAGGGGAAAGCAGACAGTAATTATAGGGGAAGGCAGACAGTAATTATAGGGGAAGGCAGACAGTAATAATGGAGGAAGCCAGACAGTAATTATAGGGGAAGGCAGACAGTAATTATAGGGGAAGGCAGACAGTAATTATAGGGGAAGTCAGACACAGTAATTATAGGGGAAGGCAGACACAGTAATTATAGGGGAAGGAAAACAGTAATTATAGGGGAAGGAAAACAGTAATTATAGGGGAAGGAAAACAGTAATTATAGGGGAAGTCAGACACAGTAATTATAGGGGAAGGCAAACACAGTAATTATAGGGGAAGGCAGACACAGTAATTATAGGGGAAGGCAGACAGTAATTATAGGGGAAAGCAGACAGTAATTATAGGGGAAGGCAGACAGTAATAATGGAGGAAGCCAGACACAGTAATTATAGGGGAAGGCAGACAGTAATTATAGAGGAAGACACAGGGCATGGATTTTTTTTAAACACTGTGAAGTTTCTTCAGAATAAACATAAAAGTTAAACGCGAGGTTAATGAGTTTTTCAAGACCATAGTTTAAAACACGTTTATTTTTGGAAAAATCATATACACAATACCCAGCATTTAATGCTTTCATTGAATGCAGACTGGAAAGAAGAATTTCGATAACGGATCAACTAAATTCTTATGAATCTAAGAGCTAAAAAAATTTATTATTTTTTTTTACAGAATTGCAGACATTTTGAACTTTCTTGTAACAACTTTTTTTTCTTTGTGAGAAGAAATTTAGGATACAAATATACAACCACTGTAGAAATGTCACTCTAGACTGCAGTCACGGGAAGAGCGCAACCCCAGTCACTGCCACAAGGAACGTTCATTATGTACAAAAACAAAGGGGAAAGCAGCTTAGAAATCGCATAGATTTTTACAACTACACAGTTACCTAACCATACGGGGTCCACTGACGCCAAAAAGAGCTTTTATAATATTACAGTGTGGCGAACACAAGAGCACAGTAACAAGAAAATAACTCTTCCGTTTTTCTTCAGGATTCGTAATAATGAGCAGTTGAAATACATTAAAAAAATGTGATTTGATGACAAACTAAATTAAAAAATTCTTCAGATTGACCGAGTGTGCACTTGTTCTCAGAAAATAAATTATTTGAATTTTATCACCATTAAAACATTGTAGGTATAATTTCGTCATTCAGTTTATTTCTTGATTTGTACAGAATTTTTTCACTTAAATCAACAGAATATAGTATATATCATATACGTGGGACATCAATATACATGGTGGGTTACCAGGTATATAAGTATACATGGTGGGTCACCAGGGATATCAATATACATGGTGGGTTAGGAATATCAATATACATGGTGGGTTACCAGGTATATCAGTATACATGGTGGGTTACCAAGTATATCAGTATACATGGTGAGTTACCAGGAATATCAATATACATGGTGGGTTACCAGGAATTTCAATATACATGGGTTACCAGGAATATCAATATACATGGTGGGTTACCAGGAATATCAATATACATGGTGGGTTACCAGGAATATCAATATACATGGTGGGTTACCAGGAATATCAATATACATGGTGGGTTACCAGGAATATCAATATACATGGTGGGTTACCAGGAATATCAATATACATGGTGGGTTACCAGGAATATCAATATACATGGTGGGTTACCAGGAATATCAATATACATGGTGGGTTACCAGGAATATCAATATACATGGTGGGTTACCAGGAATATCAATATACATGGTGGGTTACCAGGTATATCAATATACATGGTGGGTTACCAGGTATATCAATATACATGGTGGGTTACCAGGTATATCAATATACATGGTGGGTTACCAGGTATATCAATATACATGGTGGGCTACCAGGTATATCAATATACATGGTGGGTAACCAGGAATATCAATATACATGGGTTACCAGGAATATCAGTATACATGGGTAACCAGGAATATCAGTATACATGGGTAACCAGGAATATCAGTATACATGGGTAACCAGGAATATCAATATACATGGAGGGTAACCAGGGATATGTCACAAATTTTAGGCACAAATTCAAAAATTTCCACATTTTTAAAAACCTGTCCGTATTTACTTGGTATGAGATGCACTGCTGATACACACACGGTTATCTGGATACTTTATTATTACAGATTAAAATATAAATGATGACAATAAATCATAATAATGACAAAAGTATAAAAACATGAACCTTTAGAAAGCAGTACTCAGCCATGGTTATCATTGTTGGAAGTGAGCGAGTGTACAGCTGGATAAGTTTACCATTCGTCTGTAAACAGTGGTAAATCGTCTTCAAGTTGCACTCGCAACTGCCTCCAGATGCTCTATATCGGCACTGGAGATTTTTAACACAGAACATCACAGAAATAATATCAATATTGCTGCATGTGTGAAAAGTTGTGTTTTGTTATTTTTTTATTATTATTCTTGCTTGATTTATTTAAATGTTACCTATTATACAAAGTTAAGTAGGAGTAGTAATGAGTCCCCGCAATACGCCACTAAATGTCTGTGGCATCACCCACTGCTTCTAGGCTTGGCAGCGACCAAGAGCCTTCGCTAGTAGTACACACCACTGCCCTTGGCAAGCAGCTCGGGTCAGATATATGGGAGTCTCCTGACCACTAAAGCGTTTATATTACATTTATTGGGATCTCCACAGTTTAGTCTCCTTTCTCGACCACACACTTTATCACCGCACCATATAATATCAGTCGCAAAAGTTAGAAATCGAAGCTTGTTTTAAAATCGAGGTATTTATATTTTATAGGCGTTCTGTTAATCCACAAGTTATTGCAGAAAGTCGCTTAACAAAAAGTCTTGTAAACCACCAAGAGGAACGTACAATATACACACACAGGATGAAAATTCCAATCGTATACTGGATTCGCAATCGTATACAGCCGGCGCAGTCTCCAATCACTTTCTGCAATACAAAGTTTAAAGGATCTGTTGGTGAGGGATTGATGAGGCGCTGCAGGTGTGTGTGTGTGTGTGTGTGTGTGTGTGTGTGTGTGTGTGTGTGTGTGTGTGTGTGTGTAACAGTTTGAATAAGATTAAGTTGATGAGTAAGACACATGTGCAACAGTTGGGTATCTTTATTGTTGAAACGTTTCGCCCACACATTAGGCTTCTTCAGTCATATGCAGAGGCACCAGGTCTAGTAGTGAAGTAAAGGTGATGTAATTAGTCCATCAACCCTGGAGAAATAGTATTTGAGGTGGTCAGTCCCTCAGCTCCATGTAACTGAACTCTTCAGGCTGAGGGACTGACCACCTCAAATACTATTTTTCCAAGTTTGATGGACTGATTATATCATCTTCATTTCACTACTACATCTACTGCCTCTATATTTGACTGAAGAAGCCTGTGTAGTCGAAATGTTTCAACAAGACACCCAACTGTTGCACACGTGTCTTAATCTTCAGTGAATTACATAGAAACAAACAGTCTGAGATAATTGATGATGCCACAAGATGATAATTAAAGAAATATGGCTGAGTGTGCAGAGAGGATATGGCTGTGACAGGTGTAAAAAACATTTAAGAACTGGCTAGAAAGTCATATATGGAGGAGGAATGTTGTGTTTGTGTGTCTGCGAATGTGGGTCTCTGGAGTGTGCTTATGGGCTCTTGTTTATACTGTGGGAGTGGTAAATCATGCCAGGGTCATCCTGCCATCACACGTTTCCTGAGTTTGGGGGGTCACAAAGGCGAGCTAGGTCATTTTAGGTCATCTGTATGACCCGACCAGGGCGCATCGTGCTGGTTTGGATGATAGGTTACGAACAGTAGATGTATTCTTGTGGCGGTTGTCGGTAATGTTCTCTCACCACTGCACTCAAATAGTCATCATTGTTTTTAGTATATTTCTCATAAAATGAAAATCTGGTGCAAAATAATTACATATCACTTTCAAATGAGTTTATTGGTCTCCGGGGGCAGTTGCTGCTGACGGCGCAGTAACTGTGCCGCCTACGGCGCTATGCTGCAGGTGTTGACGATGGTGATGCCTTCTAGAGGTGCTGCTGCCGTCACGGTAACGGGAGATGCAGGCTAGCGGCGGTGGTATTGAGGTGACTAAGATACCCAGCGGCGGGATAAGAGCAGGGTTTCATGCCCAGCTCTGCCCTGCCGCGCCAAGCGTGCGTCACCGTCTCAAAAGTGACGTAAGACACCCGAGGTTTGCATACACTGATCCCATCACTCGGAGCACTGATTCGACACTCTGAGCACTCGCTACGGCCACTGGCCTACCCACAGTCCTTCCTGTAGCCGGCGGCCGATATTACAACACCTCGGGGATGAGCACAGGTCTGTATAGGGCATCCGAGACCACACTCACGCCTCTACACGCCTCTACACGCTGCAACACAACACACAATCTGAACAAACCATAATAGGGAAAAAAAATTCATATACATTTAAAATAAATGAACTTCATTCAAAACTTCACAAAACTAATGTATTTTATTTTTTTTACAAATTCTGATTTAAACTTTGGCTTTAATACAATCCTACAGTTCACTACAATGTACAGTACATTTGCATTTTTTAGGCATAGATAAGTCTTATATAACAATTATCTTGTCACACTCATGTGACAAGCTTTTATTATGACGACGTTTTGCTCTAAGGACCCGTTCTCAAACAAGCTCTTGAGCGAAACGTTGTCCCAGCAAAAGCTTAATCTTCTACATGTGCTTTTATTTACTTGTCGGCCATACACCTCAACCAATGAGCGCTTGATCAAACCAGGTGTTTAAACCATTGCTGCCTAAAATGAGCTTCACAAATACACTATATACCAAAGATATGTGATGTTTCAGATCACAGCAATGACGTACCGAACCTATAGATGGTGCGGGTAGTTGTATGCAGCTGCTGGATGACCGTAGTAAGCCGCGGCTGCTGCATGGTCTGTGTAGGGGTCTGATCGGAACATGTGTTGTTGCCCATCCATCATGTAGCCCATTGACGCCGCGTCAGGAGAATACGCACCCGCTGGACCTGCAAAGTGCGGCACTGTGGCCAACATATTCATTACCCAGGTGAACCGCCGTTAGTCATTACCTACGGCAAGTGGAAGAGGCTGTCAGCCGATAAGGAAGAGAGAGAGATATAATCTAAGTCTATAATGTAATGACGATTCGTTGAAGAGAAGCCTTATCAAGCCACACCTTTATCAAACTGTATTGAAATCGTAACTTGATAAACCTATATTATCTTTGTCAAGTCATAACTTGATGAAATGTTATCAAGTTGTATCTCGATGGAACTTTATCAAGTTACTGTTAAAGCTTCCCTCTGTGAAACTTCATTATGATGAAAGGTACACTGATCTCTCTCAATGCATTGCCTACAAGAGCTCTATATTACGTCACATATGATGCAAACAATGCCACAATGCAGATTTCAAGAAAATCTATAATAATATAATATAGAACCTAATTACTGCTAGTTACTATGTAAAGAGAATGAAAGTATTTTTTTTACAATTCAGATCTTTGAGTATCGTTACCCCACCAGCAAATGAGAGATTACTCGCCAGAATATTTAGCAGAGAGAGAGAACCAGGAGCATTCATTGTTGCAGTAGGAGGAAGATGTAAATAAAGGCTATCCTCTCCCGCAGACTTTTCATTCACAGACAGTTTTAGGCAGATGAAGAAGGTCGCCTTGGGCGAGGAGCCGACAAAAGAGGGTGTTCATGTCTTTGTTTTGTTGATAATGGTTGAGCGGATGTGTGCTACGGAGGCAGACTAGCCGCTCTAACAACCTCCTCTTCCTCCAATGCTTTGTTCTAACCTTCTAAGAGCTCACTGGTCGGAAAGCAAAGAGGAGGAGAATACAGATGCAATGTTCAGAAGATAAGAATAATGATATTCAATAGCCAGATGATTTTTTTAGATAGAGTAAATTTCCATTTTCTCTCTCTCTCTCTCTCTCTCTCAGGCTGCTGCCCAGCAATTCGTCATGGGTTGTCAAAATGCACAAAAGCAGGCCTATCCTTCCCACAGGCCTAAGAGGATTTCTCAATCAGCTGATGAGAATCTCGCCTCCAGCTAGTGCTGGAGGGGAGAACATGAGATGTTTGGGAGGAGGAGAAGGGAGAAGAGGAGAGGGGAGTGGGAATGGTAGAGAAAAGACAGAAGATTGTGGGATGGGAGAGGATTGAGAAGTTTGAGGGGACAGGAGAATAGAGGATTACAGAGACAGGAGAGAAGAGTAAGAGATGGAAGAGAAGAGATAGAGAGAATTGAGAATAGAAAACCTAAAGGGGACTGCAGAGAAGGGTGATAAAGGAGACAGGATGGAAAACAGAGTGGACTGCCGGGGAGGACAAATAACCACCAAAACAATGAAATATTACTAAAAATACATGTTTTTCCACACAAGAAACACTCGTCATATGTACTTACACACACACACACACACAGTTACAAATTCACGTAAACTACAAGAAAAGTCAGCGGTAGAGTAAACACGTTTACAAATAATTCTCAAACATAACACTAGGGAAAGTCAGATTACAGAATAAGGTTCTTAAGAATAATACTAAGACTACAAAATACAGCTAAGTTCTTAATACTACAAAATAAGAATACAGGAAATCTTTTAAAAATACAAGGATTACAAAACTAAATACAGATAGTTCCTAAAAATGATAGAACTACAAAACATTGTAAATAATAGGTCAGTAAACTATAGAACAGATGCTCACGCCGAGCACACACCAAGAGTGCAGTGTAACAGCAAAGTATGGAGTAAGCGGGTTGACAGTGGTGCAAGCAGGTACACGATGGTGCAAGCAGGTACACGATGGTGCAAGCAGGTAAACAAAAATATCAATAAAATGGCAATGGCATAAGCAGGCAGACAGTGGTGTAAGGAGGTAAACAAAAGCATCAATAAAATGGCAATTTCATAAGCAGGCATATAGTGGTATAAGCAGGAATATAGTGGTATAAGCAGGCAGATAGTGGTATAAGCAGGCAGGCAGGCAGACAGTGGTGTAAGCTCACAAGACTTAATTCAGACACAATGCAAGAAAAACCTTATTTTAAGAAATTAAACTCAGGGTGAAGCTTTATCAGCCACAGTGTGGACACAAAGCTCGACAGTGTGTAGGTACACAAGCCTCACCTAGTGCTTGCTGAGGCTTGTGTACCTACACCTCAGATGCTTAAGACAGTCAAATCATGCATCAGCCGGTCTTGAGTACCAGACCATCAAAGATGAAGGGGCTCTTGATCCTACCCCCTCCCCCACCTCGAATCAAATCTGATTACCTCCCATTACCAAGGCACAGGGTTGGTGCTTCACCATTCTCTGGGCATTATACAGTGTCCAGAGAATGGAAGGTGAACTGGAGTGCTTCAAGGAAGGGAAGGATAGATCTATTTCCATTGATCAAGAGCTTTTGACCTGCATCAAGAACCCCTCCCCAGCAAGTCCTTTAACTACGAAATTGCAGCATTTGGCACAAACAAGATTGCCATTTAAATAAAAAAAAAAAAAAAACTAGAGGTTACCGAAATTCGGTAACCTCTAGTTTTTTTTTTATTATTATATATTTATATATAATTATTTTGAGACAAGTTTCAGCCAATTTGTATAAGAAAGGGGAAATATCCCCATCATTTATGCTGAAATATTAACAGCAGCCGAGAGAACACGAGGGGTGATGTTACAAACGTAGAGAAACACCCGCACTGGAGTGTCTTAGGTGAAACACCTATCATGCGGAGGTGTTGCCTACTACCTTGTAAATTTTTCAAAAAAAAAAAAAAATTGATCTTTGGGATACAGGTTAACTTAATATTTGTGTCATTAATATGACATATGTAGTTTATTTATAATGCAGGAAGCTATATATCTGAAGGTGATTACTGCCAGCCAGACTACTGGTTTCCCTTCCACGGGGAGGGTGGGAGTGTGTGTGTTGTGTGTGCGTGTGTGTGTGTTCAGTGTGTAAGTTTCATGTGGGCGTTCGCATATGTGTGTGTGTTTAAATTGTAAGAAGTAAAGATTAAAGAAAAAAAGAAAGGATATAGGAGAAATGGTGAAAGAGACACGAAACATGGAAAAAGTGAAGAGGTGAGGGAGAGAAGGAAGGGCAGAGCATAAAACAAAAACAGGAGAAGGAAACCTACAAGAGAACTTGGTAAACACAAGATAAAATGTGCAACTAATGAAGAGTTGAAGACGAACTAAAGATTGACGAGGGAAAAAAAATGTACAGCACTGAGGAAGATAGAGAGGAGGGGAAGCCCAGAATGAGAAATAGTGGTGATTAATATGTGCGGGAAGAGGAAAGTGCTGGGAGAGGGTAGATGAGGTGTGGGGGAGGAGCAGTGAGGGGATGGGTTGCACGAGGTGTAAGGAGCAGTGAGGGGAAGGGTTGCATGAGGTGGGGAGCAGTGAGGGGAAGGATTGCATGAGGTGTGGGGAGGAGCAGTGAGGGGAAGGGTTGCACGAGATGTGAGGAAAAGCAGTGAGGGGAATGACTGCATGAGGTGTGGGGAGGAGCAGTGAGGGGAAGGGTTGCATGAGGTGTGGGGAGGAGCAGTGAGGGGAAGGATTGCATAAGGTGTAGGGAGAAGTGAGGGGAAGGGTTGCATGAGGTGTGGGGAGGAGCAGTGAGGGGATGGGTTGCATGAGGTGTGGAGGAGCAGTGAGGGGAAGGGTTGCATAAGGTGAGGAAGAGTGAGGGAAGGTTGCATGAGGTGTGGGAGGAGCAGTGAGGAAGGGTGCATGAGGGTGGGGAGGAGCAGGAGGGAAGGGTTGCAGTGAGGGTGTGAGAGGAGGAGCAGTGAAGGGGAAGGGTTGCATGAGGTGTGGGGAGCAGTGAGGGGAGGGTTGCATGAGGTCTGAGGACAGGTGAGGGGAAGGGTTTGCATGAGAGTGTGAGGGAGGATGAGGTGCATGAGGTGAAAGGGTAGGAGCAGTGAAGGGGAAGGGTGCAGTGAGGTGGGGAGAGGACAGTGAGGATGGTTGATAGGTCTGAGGAGCAGCAGTGAAAGGTCCATAAGGTCGCGGGATGAACGGAGGGATTGACGTAGTTGTTGAAGAGGGAGGTTGTAGATTTGAGGGCAGATCAGGAGTAAAGGTTTAAACTGAAGGTTGGTGGAGGGCAGTGAGGGAGAGGTGAGAGGATGAGTGAAGATGAAGTGTGACTATAAGGTTTTAGAGAGGAAAGGTCCATAGAGGCTCAGCTCCCCGTGGCTACCCTAGAGCAACATAAGCCTGATTGACCAGTCTGTCTTGCAACAGGGAGGTCTTAATTTGAGGCCAGACTCAGAGAGTAATCCTACCTTAAACCATACTAGAGTACTATAATGCTGGTGGACGGAGGTGTCTGACCTGGCCTCACCACTAGAGCACATAATGCTGGTGGACGGAGGTGTACCGTGACCCCTGGCCTCACCACTAGAGGCACCATAATGCTGGTGGACGGAGGTGTACCGTGGCTCACCCTAGGCCTCAATTCCACTGCTACCGAGGCACCATAATGCTGGTGGACGGAGGTGTACCGTGACCCCCTGGCCTCACCACTAGAGGCACCATAATGCTGGTGGACGGAGGTGTACCGTGACCCCCTGGCCTCACCACTAGAGGCACTATAATGCTGGTGGACGGAGGTGTACCGTGACCCCCTGGCCTCACCACTAGAGGCACCATAATGCTGGTGGACGGAGGTGTACCGTGACCCCTGGCCTCACCACTAGAGGCACTATAATGCTGGTGGACGGAGGTGTACCGTGACCCCTGGCCTCACCACTAGAGGCACATAATGCTGGTGGACGGAGGTGTACCGTGACCCCCTGGCCTCACCACTAGAGGCACTATAATGCTGGTGGACGGAGGTGTACCGTGACCCCCTGGCCTCACCACTAGAGGCACTATAATGCTGGTGGACGGAGGTGTACCGTGACCCCCTGGCCTCACCACTAGAGGCACCATAATGCTGGTGGACGGAGGTGTACCGTGACCCCTGGCCTCACCACTAGAGGCACTCATAATGCTGGTGGACGGAGGTGTACCGTGACCCCTGGCCTCACCACTAGAGGCACATAATGCTGGTGGACGGAGGTGTACCGTGACCCCCTGGCCTCACCACTAGAGGCACCATAATGCTGGTGGACGGAGGTGTACCGTGACCCCCTGGCCTCACCACTAGAGGCACCATAATGCTGGTGGACGGAGGTGTACCGTGGCCTCACCACTAGAGGCACCATAATGCTGGTGGACGGAGGTGTACCGTGACCCCTGGCCTCACCACTAGAGGCACTATAATGCTGGTGGACGGAGGTGTACCGTGACCCTGGCCTCACCACTAGAGGCACATAATGCTGGTGGACGGAGGTGTACCGTGACCCCTGGCCTCACCACTAGAGGCACTATAATGCTGGTGGACGGAGGTGTACCGTGACCCCCTGGCCTCACCACTGAGGCACATAATGCTGGTGGACGGAGGTGTACGTGACCTGCACCACTAGAGGCACCATAATGCAGGTGTAGACGGAGTTACCGTCACCCCAGGCCTCACCACTTAGTCATCAGTACAGAGGTAACAATTACAGCACGCAACTTAGTCATCAGTACAGAGGTAACAATTACAGCACGCAACTTAGTCATCAGTACAGAGGTAACAATTACAGCACGCAACTTAGTCATCAGTACAGAGGTAACAGTTACAGCACGCAACTTAGTCATCAGTACAGAGGTAACAATTACAGCACGCAACTTAGTCATCAGTACAGAGGTAACAATTACAGCACGCAACTTAGTCATCAGTACAGAGGTAACAATTACAGCACGCAACTTAGTCATCAGTACAGAGGTAACAATTACAGCACGCAACTTAGTCATCAGTACAGAGGTAACAGTTACAGCACGCAACTTAGTCATCAGTACAGAGGTAACAATTACAGCACGCAACTTAGTCATCAGTACAGAGGTAACAATTACAGCACGCAACTTAGTCATCAGTACAGAGGTAACAATTACAGCACGCAACTTAGTCATCAGTACAGAGGTAACAGTTACAGCACGCAACTTAGTCATCAGTACAGAGGTAACAGTTACAGCACGCAACTTAGTCATCAGTACAGAGGTAACAATTACAGCACGCAACTTAGTCATCAGTACAGAGGTAACAATTACAGCACGCAACTTAGTCATCAGTACAGAGGTAACAGTTACAGCACGCAACTTAGTCATCAGTACAGAGGTAACAGTTACAGCACGCAACTTAGTCATCAGTACAGAGGTAACAATTACAGCACGCAACTTAGTCATCAGTACAGAGGTAACAATTACAGCACGCAACTTATTGGGGCGAGTATCAAGCAGTTAACTCCTCCACCTTCAAGGGTTACTCATAGCACACCACCTCCTCCAAGAGTAGCATTGAGGCTCGCCCTGTAATCATATATGAAATTATGCTTTTAGAGGTTTAAAGTTCTATATCTAAGCTGCTTCTAAATATTAGCCTGGTCAGGGACTGGGCCGCAGGGGCGTTGACCCCCGGAATACCCTCCAGGTAGACTCCAGGTAGGTAGCCCCCCATTCTCCATTTCATCTCTGCTCCCGTCTCTCCCCTTCCTCCCTTCCCTATCCTTCTTCCATACCTCCTTTCGTCCTTCTTTCTCTTTCCTCCCTCTCCCTCCTCTCTTTCTCAAATGTTACCTGGTATCCTTATTTCATAAAAGCCATTACCATGACTGTCGTAATAGCCTCGACTGTGGGAGGTTTCTGGTAACATCGTCTGTGGGAGGTTCCTGGTAACAGCCTCGTCTGTGGGAGGTCCCTGGTAACAGCCGCGTCTGTGGAAGGTCCCTGGTAACAGCCGCGTCTGTGGAAGGTCCCTGGTAACAGCCGCGTCTGTGGAAGGTTCCTGGTAACAGCCTCGTCTGTGGGAGGTCCCTGGTAACAGGCGCGTCTGTGGGAGGTCCTGGTAACAGGCGTCTGTGGAGGTCCATGGTAACAGGCGCGTCTGTGGAGGTCCCTGGTAACAGGCGCGTCTGGGAGGTCCGGTAACAGGCGCGTCTGTGGGAGGTCCCTGGTAACAGGCGCGTCTGTGGGAGGTCCTGGTAACAGCGCGTCTGTGGGAGGTCCCTGGTAACAGGCGCGTCTGTGGAGGTCCCTGGTAACAGCGCGTCTGTGGGAGGTCCCTGGTAACAGGCGCGTCTGTGGGAGGTTCCTGGTAACAGCCGCGTCTGTGGGAGGTCCCTGGTAACAGGCGCGTCTGTGGGAGGTCCCTGGTAACAGGCGCGTCTGTGGGAGGTCCCTGGTAACAGGCGCGTCTGTGGGAGGTCCCTGGTAACAGGCGCGTCTGTGGGAGGTCCCTGGTAACAGGCGCGTCTGTGGGAGGTCCCTGGTAACAGGCGCGTCTGTGGAGGTCCCTGGTAACAGGCGCGTCTGTGGAGGTCCCTGGTAACAGGCGCGTCTGTGGGAGGTCCCTGGTAACAGGCGCGTCTGTGGGGGGTCCCTGGTAACAGGCGCGTCTGTGGGAGGTCCCTGGTAACAGGGCGCGAGTCTGTGGAGGTCCCTGGTAACAGGCGCATCTGTGGGAGGTCCCTGGTAAGCTAGGCCGCGTCTGTGGGAGGTCCCTGGTAACAGCCGTGTCTGTGGGAGGTTTCTGGTAACATCGTCTGTGGGAGGTTCATGGTAACAGCCGCGTCTGTGGGAGGTCCCTGGTAACAGGCGCGTCTGTGGAAGGTCCCTGGTAACAGGCGCGTCTGTGGAAGGTCCCTGGTAACAGGCGCGTCTGTGGGAGGTCCCTGGTAACAGGCGCGTCTGTGGGAGGTCCCTGGTAACAGGAGCGTCTGTGGGAGGTCCCTGGTAACAGGCGCGTCTGTGGAGGTCCCTGGTAACAGGCGCGTCTGTGGGAGGTCCCTGGTAACAGCCGCGTCTGTGGGAGGTCCCTGGTAACAGCCGCGTCTGTGGGAGGTCCCTGGTAACAGCCGCGTCTGTGGGAGGTCCCTGGTAACAGCCGCGTCTGTGGGAGGTCCCTGGTAACAGCCTCGTCTGTGGGAGGTCCCTGGTAACAGCCTCGTCTGTGGGAGGTCACTGGTAACAGCCTCGTCTGTGGGAGGTCCCTGGTAACAGCCTCGTCTGTGGGAGGTCCCTTTCTGGTAACAGCCTCGTCTGTGGGAGGTCCCTGGTAACAGCCTCGTCTGTGGAGGTCCCTGGTAACAGCCTCGTCTGTGGGAGGTCCCTGGTAACAGCCTCGTCTGTGGGAGGTCCCTGGTAACAGCCTCGTCTGTGGGAGGTCCCTGGTAACAGCCTCGTCTGTGGGAGGTCCCTGGTAACAGCCTCGTCTGTGGGAGGTCCCTGGTAACAGCCTCGTCTGTGCGAGGTCCCTGGTAACAGCCTCGTCTGTGCGAGGTCCCTGGTAACAGCCTCGTCTGTGCGAGGTCCCTGGTAACAGCCTCGTCTGTGCGAGGTCCCTGGTAACAGCCTCGTCTGTGCGAGGTCCCTGGTAACAGCCTCGTCTGTGCGAGGTCCCTGGTAACAGCCTCGTCTGTGCGAGGTCCCTGGTAACAGCCTCGTCTGTGCGAGGTCCCTGGTAACAGCCTCGTCTGTGGGAGGTCCCTGGTAACAGCCTCGTCTGTGGGAGGTCCCTGGTAACAGCCTCGTCTGTGGGAGGTCCCTGGTAACAGCCTCGTCTGTGGCTCAGTCTTCACTTCACCTACAACACAGCCAAGCTAATCTCCACTAAATTTCCGGAGGTTAGGGACAAGAATGATAAAATATTCCCAGAATGCGACATTCCTTCCCCTATATTTTTTTTACCAGGCTTCTTTGTATCTTCTACACAGGGTATACAGCCGGCGGCCCTTACGGTTTTAGAGTTTTCCATAAATCTAATAATTTCTACCCTGGAACCTGCAGGATAGGATGCCCTGGGGGTATCCTATCCTGCAGAGATGGTCTCTGCAAGACAATTGTCCTTAAAGATTTGTTAAGTTATACCATGAATTAAGGAAAAATCCTGGACTTCACCTCACGAAACAAAGCAAATGCGATAGTAATTATGGACAAGGTAATTATAGGGAAACAATAAACATGATATTAGGAGACAGGGAAACTCACGCGCTTTAACCATTATCAACTTTTCACCGAAAAGTTACATCACAGTCAGTCCTCTCATAATGAAGTTTCACCACTGTCGGTCTTCTCATGGAGAAGTTTCAAGTCTTTCTGGCTATCGCCAACTAGGTTTTCTTAACAAAATCCGATTCTTTAGTTTTTGTTTGGCTACGTCCGTCAAAAAAAACTGCTACCAGACGACCCAACCCACCCCCATACATTCTCATTCTCTCCCTTTCTCTCACTCACTCAGTCCTTATATACAGACAATCTAAACCCCACACCCTCGTCCAGATCCCTGTCTCCCTTTCCACTCTTATCCAGGCCCTCTCTTCCTTTCCTATACCCTATTATCCAGACCGTTTCTTTCTTGAACCTTCCCTCTCCCAAGCAGTCCAATTCAGACCATCCAAATCCTCTTGCACTTCTATCCAGACTTCCCACCTCCATCTCTCTCTCCCTCCCTTTCCCCCTCACACACTTCCCACACCCACCAATCCAGATATACTCCCAACTCTGTTCCCCAAAAAACTACCTCCTGGCCAGGCCTCGTCCATAACCTCCTCCTCCTCTCTCACTGGAGCGAGAAACTAGGGTCGTGCCGTCCACATTTCCTCCCGGTCGCTTCCTCTATCGCTAATAGTTATCTACATGATGGTCTCCCCACTGTTGCCTGTTATTTCTTTCAGATCAAACAGCCACGACCTATTTACCTCCTTGCGGTGGTATCCCAGCATTTCTTTGTGGTTCCAGTGAATCATACACCGTTCTTGCAGTGAATCATACACCGTGATAGTAGATGTACACATCATCCATTAGAATGATGCCATAATGGCACCGCAAGAGTCGATCTGGTGGCACTTTGCAGCTCCGGCAAAGCATCCAGGGTGCCATTTATCAATACTTTTGGGTATAATAATGACACATGGGAAATGGGTCTCAGTATCGCTTTCAACGGCAGAGAACACAGTTTCATTAAGACTGGTCCCAGACCCGTTACTGGGGGTCTAGTGCATCTTGGTCCTAGTCACCATTCGGGCTTTTGATGATGACTTTTGTGGTCTAAATGGTCCTTCTCTGGTTCATCAGTAATGTACGCCCCTGCCGTCTCCCCTCGCTTCCTCTCAACTTTTTTACGTATGACAGAGGGGAGAGGACAAGAAAAATTATGTATATTATATGTATAACAGTCGGGTTGTAATATTTATGAATATTGCTTTTGATTTATAAGATTTTACCATGTGAACCTTCACACATGTATATGTGTGTATGTATATATATATATATATATATATATATATATATATATATATATATATATATATATATATGTCGTGCCGATTAGGTAAAACTTGCTATTTTGGCTTAAATAGCAACGCTCACCTTGCCATATAAGACAAGTGAAAATTTGTGTATGCAATAATTTCGCCAAAATAATTCTGAATATAACGAAAAAAATATATTTCATTGTGTTTGTTTATTATTAAATTAATGTTAACTTATCTAAAATATATTTAGTTGGGTTAGGCTAAATTAAATTGCGCTTGTTGTAATAAGGTTAGGTAGGTTTTCAAAGTTTCTCTTGGTACAAAATTATAAATTTTTACATTAACATAAATGAAAATAATATATCTTTAAACGTATAAGAGAAAATTTTAGAAAAGACTTAATTTTAAATGAGTTCTTGCTAATTGACCAGTTTTACCTAATCGGCACGACATATATATATATATATATATATATATATATATATATATATATATATATATATATATATATATACTGTGTGTGTGTGTGTGCGTGTGTGAGGGGTCCACCTCTAGTACAAATTGTAGGACCCATAGCCTCGGAGAAATGAATAAAAAGGCTTCAAGGAAGAATTTGGATTTCTTCCTGAAGCCATTTGAATATTCCACTTCCCTTATCACCCCCATCTTATCATTTTTTTACCAGTAGGTATATTTTATTACATAATATGGTATACAAGACTTGGAAGATACATTGCTGTTACAAAGATGGCATTATCAGTACATGAGGCTTGAGGGATACATTTCAAGTGTATATTGTTACATGTTTATCACAGATTACAATGCAAAAATCTCATCCAGCTCCTCAGAGTTGGGGCGCGTCCCCAGGAAACAGCAGGCATTGCCGCAGTGCTGAGTCTCTGGAACAAAAAAACTAGCTACCCTGGGATCCCTAGTTACCTTGATGAGTCTTTTGCCTGGCTCCTTAAAAACTTAGATGCACTCTTTCCCCATGGGCCAAGGGTCTCCTAGCCTATGGGAACAAACATACAAGTTCACTGTATTTTCTAGACTTTTGGGACTCCCTGAAGCTGGCAGCTGTCCCTCCTTCCCTGGTGTATTGGAGATAGGTATTAACCAATGTGGATGCACATGTGTAGTCCCACACCACCTGCTTGCTCTCTGTCCAGGCTTGAAGGGTGATACCATCTGGACACTTTTGGTTACCATCAGATCTGTATAGTTGGGGTGGCTCCCTTATTGCTGGGCGACCGGGTGTTGTGAGGCCCCTTTTGATGTTATTAACCTCTTCATGCCTTGCAGGCTTTCCTTTGGATCTATGGCAAACTAGACCTGAATCATTTTGCTGCACTGACGCAAATACACTTATGTTCAGTGAGAATAAGGGGTGGTAAGGTGATGGGCAACGCCAATGCGGATGGTCTGTGGGTCGAGACGTGTGCCAAGGGAGGAGTTGGGAACAGTCAATGGAAAATCCCCTGCATGAGGAGCTCTCATTGCTAGTAGGTGGACTATAATTCCCCAACACACGCTGAAGCATTGTTGAGGATATATTTTCCACTATTGGGCCATCCCAGTGCGACTGTAGTTATTGGGAAGGACCAGGTCTTGTTTCAGAGCCCATTACATTATTCTAGAGCCTGGCTCTGTCAACAAACTTTTGATCATGGACTCCAGCATTGTCCCTAAGGTGTTCAGGGAGAATTGCTGCTACAAGTCCACTGGGTGTAACACACGAGGACAGGAAAGCAGGTAGTGCAGTCTGCGATGCCTTATGGACACCAATACCTCCTAGTCTGACTGGAAGTGTAGCTTGGTGTATACTGTGGTATTCATGCAGTATAGGATTATCATATGAGTGTGCACATTTTAATGTATATATATGCATATACAGTGGAACCTCCACTTTCGAGTGCCCTGACTTGCGAGTTTTTCGAGATACAAGCAGTCGCTCAATCTATTTTTTGCTTCCAGATGCGAGCAGGCCTCGAGGGAGGTTCCTTGACGCTGGTGAGGGGCTCTTGATTTAGGGAATTGGATCTGTGCTCTAGTTACCTAAATTAATAATAATATATAATTATATAATTATTATTATAAATGATTTTTGGTAAATATTTTTTTCCTCAGTTATTTGTTGGGCTATCTTATTGAAACTTGGGCAATGTATGATGGAAAGATGCTTCTTAACGTACACCAGAAATGAAAGAAATTGGACTATAAATAACGGAGTTCACTTCTCAGCCATTAGCCGCCCCTTAGCGGTATTTTCGTAGGGTTTTTATGGTTGTATTCTCTTTTTTTTTTTTCATTTGATAGAATGGAAGATATATTACAGAAATAGATATGATTTTGATTGGTTTCATGACAAAAAGTACAGTGGAACCCCGAGTTTCGGCTGCCCTGAGTATCGGCCGCTTCAAGTTTCAACCGCTTTTTTCTGCCAAATTTTGTCCCAAGTTTTGGCCGGCGTACCAGACATGTCTGCCTCCCTGCGCAGGCGTCGTGAGCCAATCTAGCGTTGTTTATCCTTGAGTGAACATTACCCTGCGTGCTCATCCAAACATTTCACAGTTCATTGTGTTTAGTGCTTCTTTATTAATTGTGACTGTGAAATAAGCCACCATGGACCCAATGTGGTAAAGAAAGTGAGGAAAACCATAGAAGTAAAGAAGGAGATAGTAGAAAAATGCAAGAGTGGCGTATGTGTGGGGGAGCTTGCCAGGATGTACAGCAAAAACAAATCAACTATCACTTCTATCCTGGCGAAAAGAAAAGAACTCAAGGAAGCTGATGTTGCAAAAGGTGTTATGTTAACCAAAAATAGATCACAAACAGTCAAAGAGGTTGAGAAGTTGTTGGTGGTGTGGATCAACAATAAACAGATAGCGGGTGATGGTGTTTCGGAGTCGATCATTTGTGAAAAGGCAAGGCAATTGCATGCCGATCTTGTAAAGAAAAAGCCTGGAACCAGTGCTGATTTTAGTGATTTTAAGGCCAGCAGAGGCTGGTTTGACAGATTTAAGAAGTGTAGTGGCATACACAGTGTTGTAAGGCATGGTGAGGCAGCCAGTTCAGACAAACGGCCGGCTGAAAAATTTGTGCAGGAATTTAAGGGGTACATAGAGACTGAAAAATTCAAACCCCAACAAGTGTTCAATTGTGACGAAACAAGCCTCTTTTGGAAGAAAATGCCAAAGAGGACCTACATTACTCAGGAGGAAAAGGCACTACCAGGACACAAGCCTATGAAAGACAGGCTAACTCATTTGTTGTCTAGTGGGGATTTTAAAGTGAAGCCTTTACTGGTGTATCACTCAGAAAATCCCAGTGTTTTCAAGAAAAACAATGTCATCAAGAAAAATTGTCTTGTGGAAAGCTAATCTAATAATAAGGCATGGGTCACGAGGCAAATTTTCAAAGAGTGGGTCCATGAAGTGTTTGGCCCCAGTGTGAAAAAGTACCTCCTGGAAAATAAATTTCCACCCCAGTGCCTCCTGGTAATGGACAATGCTCCTGCTCATCCTCCAAAGTGAAGTTCTTGCCTCCTAACACCACTCCTCTCATCCAGCCCATGGACCAGCAGATCATTTCTAACTTCAAAAATCTCTACACCAAAGTAGTGTTTGAAAAGTGCTTTGAAGAGTTCTGGAGGAATCACTTCACTATCCTCCATTGCATAAGCCTTATAGGTAAGGCTTGGGAGGGAGTGACTTCCAGGACTTTGAACTCTGCTTGGAGAAATTTGTGGCCTGAATGTGTCATCCAGAGGGATTTTGAAGGGTTTGAGGCTGACCCTAGCCCTGCTGACCCTCTTCCTTTTGTGGACTGTATTGTGGCATTGGGCAAGTCCATGGGGTTGGAGGTGAGTGGCGAGGATGTGGAAGAGTTGGAGGACCACAGGAAAGAGCTAACCACTGACGAGCTGCGAGAGCTTCATCTGGAACAGCATCAGACCACAGTTGAGGAACATGCTTCAGAGGAGGAAGAGGGAGTGAAGGTGCCTTCTTCAGTGATCAAGAACATGTGTGGAATGTGGAATAGGTTGCAAAGTTTTGTGGAAAAATACCACACTGACAAAGCTGAAACAAGCCATATCTGCAACATGTTCAGTGACAAAACCAATTCCCATTTTAGGGACATCTTAAAGAGGCACCAGAAGCAGAGCACTCTGGACAGTTATTTTGAGCGAACGGGGTCCAGTGACTCAAGCTGGTCCTAGTGGCATTAAAAGACAAAGAAGGGAAGTAACCCCAGATAAGCATTTGTTACCTAAAGTCTTTATGGAAGGGGATTCCTCTTCCAAACAATAAGTGCTTCCTCACTCCTCCCTATCTTCCAGATGCCAGCAACAGTCTTCAATAAAGATAAGTAAATGTTATTTTAAATGTTTATTTATAAATTTATTACGATGTATTTATCTGTGTTGTGTGTATGTAAAACTATAGTTATTCTTTAAAAATATATTTTTGTGAATATTTTTGTGGGTCTGGAATGGATTGGATTTACATTATTTCTTATAGGAAATATTGCTTCGACTTTAGAAGTAGCTCCTGGAACGGATTAAGTTCAAAACTCGCGGTACCACTGTATTACATATATATATATATATATATATATATATATATATATATATATATATATATATATATATATATATATATATGCAAGAAACCACTATGAAAAATAGAAGAATTCCAAGCGCTTTCGTGACTACTCACATTATCAAGGAACTATAACAGGAAACATGACAAGAAGGGCTTATATAAGGGGCGAGACTACACCTCACAGTCACATCACACTAACAAAGACTACACCTCACAGTAGCGCAAAATTTGTATTTAATGATGAGTTTTACACTCAGAAGTTTGGTATGGCAATGGGAAATCCTCTTTCACCTGTTCTTAGTAACTTATATATGGAATTTTTCGAAACAAGATTGTTAACACTATCCTTCCCAATAGAGCTAAGTGGTATAGATATGTTGATGATATTTTGTGCCTTATGCCTAAGGAAGTAGATATAAACCATTTCCTTGTTAAATTAAATAGCTTAGCTCATTCTATAAATTTTACTGTTGAATTCGAAGTAAATAACTCATTGCCCTTCCTAGATGTTTTTATTATTAAGGGTAACATTGATTTTAAATTTAAAATTTACAGAAAACCTACAAATAATTGTTCCTATGTACACTATTACTCTTCACATCAAGATAGAGTTAAAGTGTCGGTTTTTTCTTCAATGTTTTTGAGAGCTTTACGTATTTGTAGTCCAGAGTTCATAGATGAAGAAATCTCTAAAATTTATGAAATAGCTAATGATTTAAAATACCCAAGAAACATAATTGATAAATCTTTTAAAATAGCTAGGAATACTTTTTACAATCCAAAAGGGACAACCAACCTTATTCAACCAAAAATATGTTGGTTCTCCCTTACCATGAAAACTTGGTTGATATGCCTTCCTTTCTTAAGAATTTTAATATCAAAGTTGTATTTAAAAATCTTGATACAGTAAAAAGACTTTTGATAAAAAATTCCCCCCAAAATGCTGACGGATGTGTCTATAAGATTCCCTGTAAAATATGCGATAAAGTTTATTTTGGTCAAACTGGTAAAAGTCTTGAACTAAGATTAAAACAACATAAATATAGCATTAGAACTGGACAAGATTCTAATGCTCTATTTATTCATGCGAAGATTTTAACCATCCAATTGATTTTCAAAATGCTGAGAAGGTTGTATCAAGCAAGTCCATGGTTGAGAGAAATATAATAGAATCATGTTTCATTAAAAGCAGTTTTGAAAATAATATGAATATTTCTTTTGGTTTATATAAATTGGATTCATTTATAATTAATAAAATTTGGGAAGAATTTAATAATTAATTGGACTAATCTTAATTCTTGGGAAGAGTTTCAGGTCCTTTCTTATTTTCCTCTTCACAGAGTCGTGAGATGTTACGCTACTGTGAGGTGTAGTCTTTGTTAGTGTGATGTGACTGTGAGGTGTAGTCTCGCCCTTATATAAGCCCTTCTTGTCATGTTTCCTGTTATAGTTCCTTGATAATGTGAGTAGTCACGAAAGCGCTTGGAATTCTTCTATTTTTCATAGTGGTTTTCTTGCATATTTTGATATCACCTGTTTACTGTGATCTTTTATATATATATATATATATATATATATATATATATATATATATATATATATATATAGTATATATATATATAGTATATATATATATATAGTATATATATATATAGTATATATATATATATAGTGTATATATATATATATAGTGTATATATATATATAGTGTATATATATATATAGTGTATATATATATATAGTGTATATATATATATAGTGTATATATATATGTATATATATATATATATATATATGTATATATATATATGTATATATATATATGTATATATATATATATATATATGTATATATATATATGATATATATATATATATATATATATATATATATATATATATATATATATCTTTCTAAGCCACGCGTGTCCCAAGAGGGGACTGAAATGTCGTAGTATGTATATTAATTGGGACAGTGATGAAATAAGATTTATTTGGAAAATTAATGTTTATTTGAAAAATACACATCAATGATATAACAGATAATTGTTTTAATAAAAGACATGACTGCCCTTTGGTTTTATAAGCATTGCTACATGCTTTGGCATAGAACTGACCAATGTTGAACACATTTTGGCAAGTTTTGTTGTGGCACCAGGTCCTAATAATAGCAGGAATTAACTTCTCCACAGTTGAACAGTCCTCTTTTGCGATCCTGTGTTTGATTATTACTCATAGATTCTCAATTGGGTTGAGGTCAGGAGAGTTTCCAGGCCAATTTAGAATGCTTGGCCCACTCTCTTTGAAGAAAGTCAGAATTTTTCTGGAAGTGTGGCATGGAACAAGATCTTGCTGGAAAATGCCTTCTCCATCAGAAAAGTCTTTATCCACATAGGGAAGCAAACAAGTTGCCAGGATTGCCTTGTATTTGTCACTGTTCATCGTTCCATCAACAACAAGAAGCCGTCCAGGGCCTTTAGCAATAAAACTACCCCAAAACATTTTAGTTGGGTGTTTTGGCCCTTGCTGAATGTGTCCATTCTGAAGAGGTTTGCCTTTGTTCTATCTAACTACCACTGCTCAGTACCCATGTACTTCAAAATGACCTCAACTGAAAATATAACTTCTCCAGTCATCTGCTATCCATCCCTTATGATCAAGTGCCCACTGCAGCCGTTTTTCCTCATAGTTGCAGTCAATTTTGTTTTTTACTGGCTTTCTGGCAATTCTGCCAAATTCAAGGAGCCTTCGAACAATTGAAAAATCAACATTTACACCTGCTGAAGGTGTTTTCTTACACAACCTCCTCGATGCAACACTCCACAGTCACCAGTGTTGTCAGCTCTTCAGAATCCAACCAACGGTTGACTGCTAGGCTCAAATTTTTGGTAATCTGATACTCAAATCACCATGTTTTCTAAGAGCTACAATACTTGCACGTTCCTTGGTATAACATCCAACATGAATTTCAACAGTAATCATAAACTGAAGGGGAGAATTTGGCAAAACCACATTCACTCTTGGAGAGCACGTTTGCAGGCAGAGGCGGACTGCCCATATGGGCATTTGGGCAATGCCGGGTGGGCAACTGGCCTGGATAAAAAAAATTAAAAAGTCACGAAAAACTGAAGTCATAGCTGCTGCACAGACTGAAATGAAACTGGAATGCGCCTTAGCTGAGCAGTGAAAACATGGGTCTGGCCTTCAGCAGTTAATGAGCTGACCTGCTAGGTGATGGATGTCTGGGCCAGTTTTTAAGACCCAGTTTGTTTGCTTCTGCTTGAAGGAATAGCCTTACAGAACAACAGCTGTTGTAGCACTGATGAATCACAAGGTAACACCATAGCTGTACAGTTGCCAGAAGTCAGTAGCAAATTGTTCTGAAAATAGAATCCAAAAAATACTGTCAAGAAATTTTGCAGAAAATAAGGAAAAGTTTTGGAGTGATATAAACAAGTTAAGAAAGCCTAGGGAACGAATGGAGTTGTCAGTTAAAAACAGAGTAGGGAAGTTAGTAGATGGGGAGCTGGAGGTATTGGGTAGATGGCGGGAATATTTTGAGGAACTTTTAAATGTAGATGAAAAAAGGGAGGCGGTAATTTCATGCACTGGCCAGGGAGGTACAACATCATTTAGGAGTGAAGAAGAGCAGGATGTGAGTGTGGGGGAGGTGCGTGAGGCATTACGTAGAATGAAAGGGGGTAAAGCAGCTGGAACTGACGGGATCATGACAGAAATGTTAAAAGCAGGGGGGATATAGTGTTGGAGTGGTTGGTATTTTTGTTTAATAAATGTATGAAAGAGGGGAAGGTACCTAGGGATTGGCAGAGAATATGTATAGTTCGTTTATATAAAGGGAAGGGGGATAAAAGAGATTGTAAGAATTATAGGGGAATAAGTTTACTGAGTATACCAGGTAAAGTGTATGGCAGGGTTATTATTGAAAGAATTAGAGGTAAGACAGAGAGTAGGATTGGAGGTGAGCAAGGAGGCTTTAGAGTGGGTAGGGAATGTGTAGATCAAGTGTTTACAGTGAAGCATATATGTGAACAGTATTTAGATAAAGGTAGGGAAATTTTCATTGCATTTATGGATTTAGAAAAGGCATATGATAGTGGATAGGGGAGCAATGTGGCATATGTTGCAAGTGGAATAGGTAGTAAGTTACTGAAGGCTGTAAAGAGTTTTTATGAGGATAGTGAGGCTCAGGTTAGGGTGTGTAGGAGAGAGGGAGATTACTTTCCTGTAAAAGTAGGTCTTAGACAGGGATGTATAAAGTCACCATGGTTGTTTAATATATTTATAGATGGGGTTGTAAAAGAAGTAAATGCTAGGGTGTTGGGGAGAGGGGTGGGATTAAATTATGGGGAATTAAATGCAAAATGGGAGTTGACAGTTACTTTTTGCTGATGATACTGTGCTTATGGGAGATTCTAAAGAAAAGTTGCAAAGGTTAGTGGACGAGTTTGGGAGGGTGTGTAAAGGTAGAAAGTTGAAAGTGAACATAGATAAGAGTAAGGTGATGAGGGTATCAAATGATTTAAATAAAGAAAAATTGGATATCACATTGGAGAGAGGGATTATGGAAGAAGTAAATGTTTTCAGATATTTGTCAGCGGATGGGTTTATGAATTATGAGGTTAACCATATAAATGATTAAGGAAAAAAGGTGAGTGGAGCGTTGAGGTATCTGTGGAGGCAAAGAAGGAAATGTACGAAAGTATAGTGGTACCAACACTCTTATATGGGTGTGAAGCATGGGTTGCAAATACTGCAGCGAGGAGGCGGCTGGAGGCAGTGGAGATGTCCTGTCTAAGGGCAATGTATGGTGTAAATATTATGCAGAAAATTCGGAGTGTGTAAATTAGGAGGTGTGGAGTTACTAAAAGTATTTGTCAGAGGGCTGAAGAGGGGTTGTTGAGGTGGTTTGGTCTTTTAGAGAGAATGGATCAAAGTAGAATGACTTGGAGAGCGTATAAATCTGTAGGGGAAGGAAGGTGGGGTAGGGGTCGTCTTCGAAAAGGTTGGAGGGAGGGGTAAAGGAGGTTTTGTGGGCAAGGGGCTTGGACTTCCAGCAAGCATGTGTGAGCGTGTTAGATAAAAGTGAATGGAGACGAATGGTTTTTGGGACCTGACGAGCTGTTGGAGTGTGAGCAGGGTAATATTTTGTGAAGGGATTCAGGGAAATCAGTTAATTGATTAGTTGGACTTGAGTCCTGGAAATGGGAAGTACAATGCCTGCACTTTAAAGGAGGGGTCTGGGATAGTGACAGTTGGGAGGGACTTATTCTCAGCTGTCGTATCTGAGCACCTCTGCAAAGACAGTGATTATATATGAGTGAGGTGAAAGTGTTGAATGACAAAAGTATTTTCTTTTTGGGGATTTTCTTTCTTTTTGGGTCACCCTGCCTCGGTGGGAGACGGCCGACTTGTTGAAATATATATATATATATATATATATATATAAAATATATATATATATATATATATATATATATATATATATATATATATATATATACATTAATCATATATATATACGCACAGTGGACCCCCGAGTAACGAACACCTCGGAAATCGTACAACTATGTAAGTATAATATTGTAAGTGCTTGTGGAAGTGTATTTTTGGGGGTCTAAAATAGACTAACCTACATGACATTATTCCTTAAGGGAGTAAATTCGTTCGCTAATGGCACTTGAGCAGGCTTCTGGAATGAAGTTTTTACGTTACTCGGGGGTCCACTGTGTGTGTGTGTGTGTGTGTGTGTGTATATATATATATATGCAGTATTGTAACCATGAACAAGTGGTATTTAATCAGTAACAACACTGCGACTAGTCGAGGGATCGAACTTGTGTTGTTTTAGCCCGCCTCATGGTGAGCAAGAATTCATGACGCTCTAACCCACTGGCCTATACAATCCTACAAAGATCACGCACCCAGTAGAGCTAGGTGTTGTTATTCGATGGTTTTCTGTATATTTTAAATTTAAATTCATAGTACCTCCTAATGACATCTGAAGAAGACAAGTTATTTTGTTAATCTCAAGAGTAAAGTTTATGGAAGGAGATAAGCAATTTAATTCAAAAAGGAAAAGGTTTATATCTATACTCAAGAGCATTAGACATAAAATATCAATATATCTGTGATACTTAGGTTTATCAGGAAGAATTCTGTTAAGCACTCTTGTTTCAAAATATTCCATGTACAAATTGCAAAAGGATTTGTGAGAGGATTTCCCATTGCAATACCAAACTTCAGAGTGTAAAACTCCATTAAACACAAACCTTGCATCAACAATGCACAGGTAAATAAGCTCAGTGATTGTTGGTACAAGCAATGGTAAATCATAATTAACGAGGTCTTCAGATAGGAAAGTTAACAAGTCATCAACTGGAACTTTTGTAAACTAACCGTACTGTAATTAAATCAGTCAACTAAATCAGTATTATTTTTAACATTAAAGTTAAATTATCACGGTAGCAGTGATACAAATATGTGGCCTGTTATGATATATTGACATCTGTGACGTACATGTGGGTAGACACACATGTGTGTTCAAGCATTGACATACTGATTCCATTATCCTTGAACCCCATCTGCCTCTTATTCTCACTGTAGCTACAATTAAATAATGATTGATATATCTGTTGCCCCTTTATAAACATACAAAGTTCAAAGCCCCCCCTTCCTTCATTATCATTTACCTCTGCCACAAACTTATCTACTATGCCCTCTACAACAGTTTCTCCCACTAGCATTTAGGTCCCCTACCACAATTATTCTCTCACTTGGTTCAAAACTCACTAAACACTTTCTTAATATCTCCCAAAATCCCACTCAACACTCCTCTCTTCTCCAGGTGCATAAATAGTATAACCCACTTTTCACATCAGACCCTTATTTTAATCCACATAATCCTTGAATTTATACATTCATATTCCCTCTTTTCCTGCCATAACTGAACCTTCAACATTATTGCTAATCCTTCATTAGCTCTAACTCTCTCAGATACACCTGACCTAACACATTTATTACTCCCCACTGAAACTCTCCTGCCCCCTTCAGCTTCGTTTCATTAGAACTAGGGTATCCAGTTTCGTTTCATTCATAACAGTCACAATTCTCTCTTATCCGCACTATATCCACGCACACATCAAACATCCCAACTTTATAAAGTTTTTCTTATTTTTTGGTAATTTATACAGAAGGGGTTACTAGCCCCTTGCTCACAGCATTTTAGTCCCCTTTTACGACATGCATGGCTGACAGAGGAAGAATTCTTTTCCACTTCCCCTTGAAGATAAAAGGAATATATATAAGAACAAGAACTATTAAGAAAATAGAAGAAAACAGATGGTATTGTGTACATGCATGTGTAATGTGACCTAAGTATGAGTAGCAGTAACAAGATGTAGCTGTTATCTTTCATGTTTATGAGACAAAGAAAAGACACCAGCAATCCTACCACTGTCCAAAACATTTAAAAGTTTCCGTTTCACATACAGTTGACAGGATGGTAGCACCTGAGTGATTCCTGCCTACCAACCTACTATATATATAGTATACAGTGGAACCTCGGTTTTCGTACAGCTCCCAATTTGAACAATTATGTAAGTGTATTCTTGGGGGTCTGAAATGGACTAATCTAATTTACATTTGTCCTTATGGGGAACAAATTTGTTCGGCAACGGCGCTCGAACAGTATTCTGGAATGAATTATCGACGAAAACAGAGGTACCACTGTATATACAGTGGTACCTCGAGTTACGAGCTTAATTCGTTCCAGAATGCTGTTTGAGTGCCATTTCATAACAAATTTGTTCCCATAAGGACAAATGTAAATTAGATTAGTCATTTCAAAAACCCAAAAATACACTTACAAAAGCTCTTACAAAAATACATTTACACAATTGTGGAGTAGTACGAAATCCGGGGGTCCACTGTATATATATATATATATATATATATATATATATATATATATATATATATATATATATATATTAATGTGTGGGGGAACACCATTAGGAACCATCATTTTCAGAGAAGAGAATAAACTTTAGGGAAAAAACTTGAAAAATTTCCCACTGAGCTATTTTAATATTTTCTTCCCCTACCACCCCATATTTATGTGGATATGGTTAAAATCATATTTCGACGATACATGGGAACAAAGTTTACTTTCGGCGAGTATCCTTGCATGGATATTTACATGCAATGTGGAACTCCTTTGACGATGGTCGCTCTATCACCTATCCGGGTTTAGCGCTTCCCCCTATTATAATAATATCAAAATGGAATACCATGACTGGGGATTCGTAACTATTGTTTTTGAAGTTTGATAGACTTATGTTAATATTCGTAAAGTGTAATGTGTACTGGTGTTATACATTATAAAGTGTAGTATGTACTGGTGTTATACAATGTCAAGTGTAGTGTGTACTGGTGTTATACAATGTCAAGTGTAGTGTGTACTGGTGTTATACAATGTCAAATGTAGTGTGTACTTGTGTTATACAATGTCAAGTGTAGTGTGTACTGGTGTTATACAATGTCAAGTGTAGTGTGTACTGGTGTTATACAATGTCAAGTGTAGTGTGTACTGGTGTTATACAATGTCAAGTGTAGTGTGTACTGGTGTTATACAATGTCAAGTGTAGTGTGTACTGGTGTTATACAATGTCAAGTGTAGTATGTACTGGTGTTATACAATGTCAAGTGTAGTGTGTACTGGTGTTATACAATGTCAAGTGTAGTGTGTACTGGTGTTATACAATATCAAGTGTAGTGTGTACTGGTGTTATACAATGTCAAATGTAGTGTGTACTGGTGTTATACAATGTCAAATGTAGTGTGTACTTGTGTTATACAATGTCAAGTGTAGTGTGTACTGGTGTTATACAATGTCAAGTGTAGTGTGTACTGGTGTTATACAATGTCAAGTGTAGTGTGTACTGGTGTTATACAATGTCAAGTGTAGTGTGTACTGGTGTTATACAATGTCAAGTGTAGTGTGTACTGGTGTTATACAATGTCAAGTGTAGTGTGTACTGGTGTTATACAATGTCAAGTGTAGTGTGTACTGGTGTTATACAATGTCAAGTGTAGTGTGTACTGGTGTTATACAATGTCAAGTGTAGTGTGTACTGGTGTTATACAATGTCAAATGTAGTGTGTACTGGTGTTATACAATGTCAAGTGTAGTGTGTACTGGTGTTATACAATGTCAAGTGTAGTGTGTACTGGTGTTATACAATGTCAAGTGTAGTGTGTACTGGTGTTATACAATGTCAAGTGTATGTGTACTGGTGTTATACAATGTCATGTAGTGTGTACTGGTGTTATACAATGTCAAGTGTAGTGTGTACTGGTGTTATACAATGTCAAGTGTAGTGTGTACTGGTGTTATACAATGTCAAGTGTAGTGTGTACTGGTGTTATACAATGTCAAGTGTAGTTTGTACTGGTGTTATACAGTGTATAACACACACATTTATTCTGGTCTTTAAGGATTTTGACTGTGTTGTCCTGCATTGACCTTCCCTAAGGTGGTCTGGGGAGGGGACGAAATGCTGTTTTAAAACGTTTTTTATTTAGAATTTGGACAAGACAGAAATGTGATTTAATAATTCTTAAGTGACTATTACTTTGTTTCTTTGGTCTGCTATACTGTGTTTTAGTTATCAGGTTCTCTCTCTCTCTGAGAGTTGTTTTCTTTCTCACATTTGCAGTCCACCGAGTGGTTCAAGGACTTCGGTAGAGTCTTCTGCAATGAAAAGTAGGGGTACAATAAGAATATTCATTGATAACTCGGTAAATGTTAGGTGTCAAGACTTCTCAACGCCCTTTTTCTTTTATAGATATTTGAAGTGTTTCTAGAGTTCCTACTCCTGCAGTCCGGCCTTGGGCCAGATTTATCTGGGCAACCAGGATGCTGCTGCTGGTGGTCCTCTGGCCCACATATATCCATCACAGCATGGTTGATCAGGCACTTGAGGGGAGGTATTTGTCCAGTTTCCTCCCAGAAAATATATAAGGGAATTGCCAGACCAGTAACCCCAGACAGCTCCTGATCAGCTGGGATGTTGTTTTCAGTGAACTGCATGTTACTAGCACCAATAGTCTGACAGACTTGTCTTATAGTAATTGTTGATGCAGCTAGTTTTCCCCGTACAATACTATTTACGATGTTCACCTCTTAGAAAAAACCGGCCACCACTTATGAAAAGAATTCCGTCATAAGTCTTGACAACACAGGTGAACAATCACAGCTTAAAGTTACATCTTGTTGACGGCGGCCCCTTTCCCTCTCCCACAATCCTTATAATACCCCTTTGCCCCCTACCAACGTCTTCCCTCTCCCACTATTATTTATAGCGAGACCATCACCAAAGCGGCGAGTTGTAATCGTTCCCTTTGTAGTCTGGACCATCCTGGAGGTAAAAAGAGGTGGATCTGGTGGGGAAGGGACGCGGAAGACAGAGGGTGAAATGGATAAGAAGCTGTGGAGGAACTTGGAATGGAGAATTGTGGAAGGTGGCAGGGTGGAGGTGGGTGGTGGAGCAGGGCATAAAAAGTCAGAGAGGGCACGAGCAGGTGGGAGGGGAATTTAGATTCAATGAGAAAGAAGAGGGTAACAGAGCAAGGAAGAAGACTTGGAATAGTAAAAAGATGGATATAAATGGGAGAAATGACAAGACGATAGGATTACATCATGTCAGGAAAAGGGGACAGTGGGTAGGGTTTGAGGATGACGAGGGTGGAGTGTGCGATTATCACATTTCTTAATTTATCTATATATCAATTCTCTGTCTTATCCGGGTCTTACCATCACAATGATCACTACTGTCACATTTACAACCAAAGACATGAACCTTTAAATTTATAGGCTGCTACGTTTTTATTGATTAGAACTGGAATGAATCCAGTGTCCTCGTGACGGTGAGGGACCAGGGACCCGCCCCTTCCAATCCTGCGAACACCCTTTAGAGCGCACCCTTTGCTAGTACTACCAGTGACACCTTGAGAAGTCATCCATTGCTTCTCTAATTTCCTTTTGCATCGACCTGAGGAGGAAGCCTGCGAGAGTATAAAGTATCTTATCTATTAGCGGACGTGGGATAAAGCCATTCCCTGAGCTAAACGACCCACATGGGTTTAGCGCTTCATATAAATAAAACTCAGAAGTCTTGTCACTCACTTTTTGTTGTGGGGAAGTTAGGTAGGTAGGGAGGAAGGTCTGGCTGTGCACACTCTTACTGTAAATGATCGTTCCTCCCTGCTGCATCAAGAGCTCCCGGACTCCAGAATTAATTGGAAGGATTCAAAGCAGCCTGGAATGTGAAGCTGCGTGTGTGTAAGGTCGAGCCTCCTGCGTCCTGCTAATGGGACTCTCGTTCTTCTAGTCACCTGGTGCCTCTGGCTCGTTCAACCTCCACCTTTCCAAAATGCTATTCATTGCGTGCTATCTTTGCTCTCCATTGAATTCAGCGGATGGGAAGGGAATCAACTAGCCATTTGTTTACGCTCTCCTTCCTCTCAGTTTACCTACGTTATGCTCTTCTGCTGCTGCAATAAAGTAGAAGTTTTCAAGAGGAAACTGAACCAGTGCCTGCAGAAAATGCCACATCAGCCAAGCTTTAATGTAGGCCTACGAACTGCTGGCACTAACAGCCTAACTGAACAAGCAGTCAATGGATTTATACCTCATACCGGGTTTTCTACTAATATTCATTCAATTTCTGCTCACCAACAACCTAGTGATAATTCAATACTCACAGCCACCAAGAATTTTCAACACCTCTTCATGTAAACAGTATTACCAATAGATCCCTAGATGTCTTCAAGAGGACCTAGACCAGTTGCTGTCTTCAAGAGGACCTAGACCAGTTGCTGTCTTCAAGAGGACCTAGACCAGTTGCTGTCTTCAAGAGGACCTAGACCAGCTGCTGTCTTCAAGAGGACCTAGACCAGCTGCTGTCTTCAAGAGGACCTAGACCAGTTGCTGTCTTCAAGAGGACCTAGAGCACTTGCTGTCTTCAAGAGGAACTAGACCCCTTGCTTTCTTCAAGAGGAACTTAATCAGTTCCTCCAGGCAGTACCTGATTACCCAGAGTGTGATATACATCTCGAAATGGGTGACAATAAGGTCAATCCAAAGGCTTAGTCGGAGACCATGTAACCATTTACAGGTGGATCTGTGGCAAACCTCCTTCAGTCTCTCCCCGCCCCTTCAAGAACGGAAGGCTCTTAATCCAAGGAAACAGAACTACCCTGGCTTTCCTAAAATCCCTTGTCCAGGCACTATGACATGTGCTTCCTACGACCACCATGGATATGCATTAAATGATGAGATTTATCAATCCGCTGTCTAGCTAAAGAAAGATGAAACGTGTAAATCAGCTATCTCTAACTTAAACAGGCTGAAACAGATGTATATATCCATTATCTCTAGCTTAGGTTGAAAAAGGTGTATAAATCCGCTATCTCTAGTGAAAGTAAGTTATCTTATAAAGCTACTCTGTATTTGACAAGTTTTTTGCACATACAACAATTGAAAAGTACATCTAAAGATTAAATAGCACATACTCTAAGAGCCATTTCAAATGCTATTAAATGTTAGATACGGGTTTTCAATCGCATTTAAAAAAATTACTATATAAAAGAGCTTTGCTAGAGAGGTGAGTATTATTGTGTTGCCCTACCATCGTTCTCAGTAGCAGTTATATTAGCACTGTGAACCACAACACTAACTGAACACCATTACAGCAGCACAAGGCATGAACCACAACACCAACTTAACACCATTACAGCAACACAAGGCATGAACCACAACACCAACTGAACACCATTGCAGCAGCACAAGGCATGAACCACAACACCAACTGAACAACTCATGTATCATGAACCACAACACCAACTGAACAACTCGTGTATCATGAACCACAACACCAACTGAACAACTCATGTATCATGAACCACAACAACTGAACAACTCATGTATCATGAACCACAACATTAAATGAACAACTCATGTATCATGAACCACAACATTAACTGAACAACTCATATATCATGAACCACAACATTAACTGAACAACTCGTGTATCATGAACCACAACATTAACTGAACAACTCATGTATCATGAACCACAACATTAACTGAACAACTCATATATCATGAACCACAACACCAACTGAACAACTCATGTATCATGAACCACAACACCAACTGAACAACTCGTGTATCATGAACCACAACACCAACTGAACAACTTATGTATCATGAACCACAACACCAATTGAACAACTCATACATCATGAACCACAACACCAACTGAACAACTTATGTATCATGAACCACAACACCAACTGAACAACTCGTGTATCATGAACCACAACACCAACTGAACAACTCATGTATCATGAACCACAACACCAACTGAACAACTCGTGTATCATGAACCACAACACCAACTGAACAACTTATGTATCATGAACCACAACACCAACTGAACAACTCGTGTATCATGAACCACAACACCAACTGAACAACTCGTGTATCATGAACCACAACACCAATTGAACAACTCGTGTATCATGAACCACAACACCAACTGAACAACTCATGTATCATGAACCACAACACCAACTGAACAACTCATGTATCATGAACCACAACACCAACTGAACAACTCGTGTATCATGAACCACAACACCAACTGAACAACTTATGTATCATGAACCACAACACCAACTGAACAACTCGTGTATCATGAACCACAACACCAACTGAACAACTCATGTATCATGAACCACACCAACTGAACAACTCATGTATCATGAACCACAACACCAACTGAACAACTCATGTATCATGAACCACAACACCAACTGAACAACTCATGTATCATGAACCACAACACCAACTGAACAACTCATGTATCATGAACCACAACACCAACTGAACAACTTATGTATCATGAACCACAACACCATTACAGGCATGTGTATCGCTATACCATTACCGTGTCATACGCAGCCTCGCCAACGGCAAAAACTATGCCGGAAAGAATGGGATCCCAGACCGTTTACAGGTACATTGAGGTTCTCTAAGAGTCAGCTAGCGACCAATGGCGCCCAGCCGCGAGGAAAGTTTTAAACAAGCTCGCAACATGTTAATGAGGGGGGAAATGGAAAAACATTTATGGAAAGTAGGCAACCGTGAATTTTTCATCAGCCGCCTAAATGGAAAACTTTAGGGAGCGGTTTTAATTTGATGTGCGGCAGAACTGGTGAATGAAAAGTCAGGAGAGAGAGAGAGAGAGGGTGAACGCCCCTCCCCCACAACCATTTGTTATTCTCTTACCCCATTCCCTCTTTATCTCGCTTCCATCTTCTCTTATTCCACTTCTTTATTCATCTCGCTTTCATTTTCACTTACTCCATTCCTCCTTTATCCCCCTCCATCGGGTTTGCATTTAGGAAGAGATTATATATATATATATATATATATATATATATATATATATATATATATATATATATATATATATGAAACATTATTCTATTTTTATATTGTGAAGAAAGTTCTAAATCAGTTACAATGTAAAAAATTGCATTCAAAGTTAGTTTTATGTGGCATGCTTTTTACAGGAAGTGAATCAGTGTTAGTCTTTAGTTAGAAGTCATGCAGACATGCAGTAGGCCAAGCAGTTAGTGGAGGATCAGTGCTGCGAAGTTGAGAGTTAGGTCAGGGAAGAGTGTTGAACCCTAACTCAACTCTCCAGGAAGAACCTTCGTTGATCATCTTTGGGTAAACTGCTGTTACCCACCTTGTTCACCTCTCCCCAAATCAGTCAGTGGGTTCATCCGACTGATCCACCTCTCTCCAATCACTGGTATCCACCTGGACCATCTCTCAAGTCTACTGATCATTCTACGTCAAATATCTTCATCTACGTTGGTTGTCAGGTTAATAGGTAGGAAATTCTTATCTACCAATCAGAAAATTACGTCTGTGTTCTACGGTAGTGTCAGTACTTGGGCTATTGAAGTACCATTCATCACCTGTCAGCAGGAGAGGCACAAGTAGTGCCTGGTGAGAGAGCCACCGTTGAACCAGGCAACGATGCTACCCTCCACATACTTGACACTGCCACCTTTCCTACCACAGTAATCAATTAGTAACACACTACAGTGGTCGCCAGGGGCCGAGACTCGACCTTTGCAACCACAAATAGGTGAGTACCAACAGGTTAAGTCAACGCAGCTAATGGAAGAAACCTTTCTATCGTCTCTCCTGTTTAGAACTGGAGAAACTTTATCGTCTCTCTCTCCTGTTTTCAACTGCTTCGTTGCCCGACTAAGAGGTCATTTAGTTTGTTTATTCAATTGATTGACTTACCAGCACGGTTACTTTGATCAATCATTGGCTGCACTATGCGGCGTCTCGCATTGATGAACCTTTGGGAGGAGAGAGAAAGAAACGAAGGTTAAGATATGAAGCAGTGCGAACCGACACCACGCCCCACCGCGGCCCCATAGTGGGGGAGATGTTGTGGGGAGGGGGGAGCTCGTGCCCCGCGGGGCATCCGCTCAGGGCCTTAAGGAAGCCATGAGGAGTCTGGGGCCATGGAGTAATGAACATAAGAACAAGAGTAAAACAAGACTATGGAGTCTGTTTACATAGTGATACTGTTGACTTGAGGGTCAAGACCCCCCTTCCCCATGGCCCTCAGTGACCCCTTGGCTGCCCCTTAGGGCAGGTGTGGCCGGGCAGGAGAGGCAAGCGTGAAGCAAGAGGTTGAAGTGCACGCGTGGGTGATTATGAACGTTGATAGGACTGTGGGCTTGTGATTGGTGTGTGCTACCCACGCCCTCAGCACCCGTAAGCCCACACATGATAAAAAATTATAGCTTTAAGAGGGCGGTTATGCCATGGGCGTTTGGGGCTGTGGGCGTGGGTGGGCGTGAGCTGGGTTAAGGAACGACTTACCACTGGCTCCCGCACGGTTGGATTGGTCTATGAGAGGCTGTACTATCCGCCGTCGGGCATTGATAAACCTGTGGGAGTAGTCATCAGAGAACTTAATGCTAATACACTGTAGAGCGGGTGTAGCTGCTCCTGGACCCCTCGCTGACACCTGCTTCTGCTCAACCTGCCTCAACTTCCACTCATTGAGCATAAAAAAATAAGATAAAAACAATGATCCGATCAGTGGTAATTGAAAAGTAATTAAGCGCCTGGAAAATTCATTTTACGACGTTTCACCCATAATGTGGCTTATCAAGCCCCACTGTAGATGAAACGTCGCAAAATAAAGATTCTTCCTACTTTAAGTGTCTTTGAAATACCATAAAAATGAACCACACAAACAGTACAGGTCTCAAAAATTTAATATTTAATAGCTTAATGTAATCCTGTACTGTGATGTTCAAATATTTGTATAAAACACAAAGGCAGACCTGTAGTAAATTTGATCGCTGCCGTGACTCATCCGGGAACCTGAAATTAATGACAACAACATTGATATAACAGTAAAACAACACAATATATGAAATTGAAAGAGCCAGGAAAGAGTGTGAGGGAGTGGAGGGGGTGTTGTGATGGAAGGGCTGTGTTGTGGTAATGGGCTGTGTTATGCTGTGTTGTGGTGAAGGGCTGTGTTATCTGTGACCAGTAATGGAAGCGGTAAGTCTCGTAAGGGTTGTACCAAACATCGCATTTTTTTTAAATGTCTAACTTGGTAAAAGAGTAGATATATATTGAAGGGGTGAAGGTGAGGCGAGAAACTGCATTATGCAGAAACTGCCATAACTCATCCACTCGTGGGCGTGCTGCTTGATGGTGACGATTTAATAATGGTGATTATGTATGGTGGTTGTAGTGAATGTGGTCGAGATGGTTGTAATGGTGATTGTGGTAGCGGGATGGTGATATCACTACCACCACCGTCCTGGAATTTCATTTTCCAGCCCACAAGTGCCAACACCCACTCCAGTTGACCTCTAGAGACCTGGTACTTTACATGTTCGTAACGAGTTGCCCACTGTAACACACGATGACGATAACCAAGTAGCCTAAAATACACACACTCACACTGAGAGGTAATATAAAATGAATGTATTTAAAATTTAATGTTAAAAAAAAATAACTTCAGTATATAATATTTGAGGGACAATTTATTACGGGAGAGTTTCCCCTCATTCCAGTCTAAGACCTCTTGAAAAATACACAGCACACATCACTTCAACATCCCAACAATAAATAGCTTGTTCCAGACCAATAGAGACCATATGAATATCCATTCACTAAACTCCTCCAAACCACATAAATATATCTACACTGAACGGCCCCAGACCACCAACCTTCTCCTGGAAACGCTGTATAACCCCTGTGGTTTAGCGCTTCTATTTTATTATAATAATAATTCTCCTGGAAACAAAATCCAACCCACAACATCTCCCAAACTTAATCTTCCCATAGACACACTCGAGGAGGCGACATTTTCCGTTCCATCGCACACGATCGAGATCCAACCGCCTTCCAGGTTACTGAGGCCAGGGTTTGGACAGGTCTTGGTCTACAGCTAGCTTCCAAGTTTCTGAGGTTAGGGTCTGGACGGGTCTTGGCCTTCTCCTTTCAGCCGTCTTCCACAGAACAGCTGCTGGACGCACCTCAGCCTCCTGCTTCCAGTCGTTTCTAGAGAGCAGCTGCTGGACGCATGCATCTCCAGCTGTCTTCCAAGCTCCAGAGAGCAGCCTCTGGACGCACCTCAGCCTCCAGGTGTCTTCCAGGTTTCAGAGAGCAGCTTCTGGACACACCTCAGCCTCCAGCTGTCTTCCAGGTTCTAGAGAACAGCTTCTGGACGGGTTTCGATATCCTGGTTCCTCCAACTGTCCCTAAACACACGCACGCCGCCTTGGACTTAATTTTCCACCTCAGTTGAGATCCCTACTGGAGTTGCAGCGATGGGGAAGATGAGGACGGGGAGAGCAGGGAGGAAGGAGGATGGGGTGGGGGAGAATAGAGATGGGGATATTGGGGTGGATGGACATAAAGGTGAGGGAGGATGGAGTGGTAGAGTTAAATATTGGTAACGGAGATTACACAAGCGTCGTTACGTTACGTTAAATAACGAAAGTTTCGTTAGCAGGGTAGGTAGAGTGGAAGAGTAGGAAGTGTTACAAGAAGCAGCTATTAACGAAGATTGGAAATAGTGCACCAAAGTTAAACAAATTAAAGAACTACAAAACATTGATTCTTGCAACTAGAAGATGGAGAGAGACAGAGAGAGCAACAGACAATCCGAAATATCTCCGTCTTACTCCTCTATATTAATCCCATAAAACACGAAGCCATACAACACAACACTAAGAGTAAATTGTAAAAAAACGTGAAATGCTGATTCAGACACACACGGTAAAACATAAGTTTCGCCCACACAGAGGCTATAAATACTTAAAACGTCTACAGTGGGCGAAACTATTTTAAACCGCTTACTCTGTGTGTTGCTCGGATTCACCCTAATATAGGGTTGTCAGACAAACATCTCGCCTCGAGAATTCACGTATCAATCCTCTATTTTCATTCTCTCAGAATTTCTCACAGAATCTGGAATCCAAGGATAAGGAGGAATAAATCCAAGGATATCGGAAAGGCGGGAGTCCAAATCCGACCAATCCTGGCTTGCCATCCTTGCTGCCGCTTCGTCCTCTCAGTGACGCTAGCCAAGGAACTACGGTGTGAGGCACCGTGGATGAAAAGAGTGAGGCAGCGTCACAATCTTATTCCTATGGCCCAGGATGAACCCAAAACGGCGTCGTCACAAGGTTCCAAAAGCGCCATAAAGTTCCTAAAGCGTCACAAGGTTCCTAAAACCTCGTCACAAACTTTCTAAAGCGTCACAAGGTTCCCAAAACCTCGTCACAGAGTTCCCATGTGCGTTTTTTATGAATTGTCACAGCCACGGTAATTTGACCTTGTGTCAACTAAAAGCTAGTTGAGGAATTGAGCACGCGTGAAGCACTTAGGTATCTTCACTGAAAGATGTTTCGCCACCCAGTGGGCTTTATCAGTTCAATACATAGATGATCTAAAGGTGTTGGAAACAGTAGGTAATGTAATCAGTCCCTCAACCTTGTAGAACTACCTCATCTTCCACTGTTTTCTGGCTTAGAGAACACTTATCATCTGTGGACTGGGGTAACTAAGAGAGCTATCAATATGACAGCTTTCTTAACACTGTACAGGCTGCCCAAAGAACTTTTATCCTGTATAAAGAAATTAGATCAAGTAGAAATTACCCAAAATGGATGAATAATAGGCTCAAATATCTTTTAGGGCAGAAGAAAGGAATTTATAGCGCATAAAAGGAGGTGAGGGTCATCTTATAAATCAGTATACTGACATTAAGAGGGTTATTAAAAAGGGGATAAGAAAAGCTAAACGGGACTATGAAATTAAAGTTGCTAGGGATTAAAAACTAACACCAAAAGTTTTTTCCAGGTTTATAGAACAAAAGTTAGAGATAAGTCCCCTTAAAAATAACTCTGGGCATCTTACTGACAAGGAGAATGATATGTGCTCTATTTTTAATAATTATTTTCTCTCAATTTTCACACAGGAAGACACTAATAATATCCCAGAAATTAAATTTTATAGTGCCCCTGAAGAAGATAAATTATGTAATATGACAGTCACTAGCGAAATGGTTATGAAACAAGTAGACCGACTGAAACAAAATAAATCGCCGGGTCCTGATGAGCTTTTTGCAAGGGTTCTCAAGGAATGCAAAATGGAACTCTGTGAACCATTAACTAACATTTTTAATCTATCTCTTCAAACAGGTTGTAGTGTCTGATATGTGGAAGATGGCCAATGTAATTCCTATTTTTAAAGCAGGGGGACAAGTCACTACCGTCAAATTACCGCCCAATAAGCCTGACCTCAATTGTAGGCAAATTACTAGAGTCAATTATAGCTGATATTATAAGAAGCCATCTAGATAACCATAATTTGATTAATGATACTCAGCATGGTTTCACGAGGGGCCGTTCCTGCCTATCTAATTTATTAACCTTCTTCAGTAAAGGTTTTGAGGCTGTTGATCACGATAAAGAATTCGATATTGTTTATTTAAATTTTAGTAAGGCTTTTGATAGAGTGCCACACCAGAGACTATTAAAGAAAGTAGCAGCTAATGGCATTGGGGGAAAAGTGCTGTCATGGATCGAGTCTTGGCTCACTAATAGGAAGCAGAGAGTATGCATAAACGAGGTTAAATCCAAGTGGGGGTCTGTAATAAGTGGCGTTCCACAGGGATCAGTCTTGGTCCCGTTGTTGCTTATAATATATATCAATGACCTTGATGAGGGAATTACTAGTGATAGAGCAAATTCGCCGATGACACGAAGATAGGTAGGATAATTGATTCAAACGTAGATGTCAGGGAACTTCAGGAGGATTTAGACAAACTCAATCCTGGTCAGAAAAGTGGCAGATGCAATTCAATGTAGATAAATGCAAGGTTCTGAAGCTCGGGTGTGTCCATAACCCAAGCACTTATAAGTTAAATAACGTAGAACTTAGCCATACAAATTGCGAAAAGGACTTGAGGGTTATGGTTTTCAAAACCATTTATCACTGTCAGACACTGCAACATCATGGGATCTTGATACAAGAAATTCTTCAATACTTGTCCAACCTTTGGACGAAGACCTACTTCGACTAGTGGATGGTACCACTATGACCCCGCCTCCTCCTGCTTCGCCTCACCTGACTACAGTATATAAGCCACCTCTACGGCCCTGTGCTGTACTTTCTACAAGATTGATGGACTGAACACATCGACTCCAGGCCGAGGGACTGATTACCTCAAACTCCTCTTCTCCTTACACCTTTCTGCTTTGTATTGCACTGATGAAGCCACTGTGTGGCGAAACGTTTCCTTAATAAAGATTCCTATATGTTGCATAAGTGTCTCAATCTTCATCAGGGTTATGGTAAGCAGCAACCTTAAACCAAGACAGCAATGCCTAAGCGTACGTAATAATGCTAACAGATTACTGGGATTTATATCAAGAAGTGTAAGCAACAGAAGTCCAGACGTTATATTACAGCTTTATACATCATTAGTAAGGCCTCACCTAGATTACGCAGCTCACTTCTGGTCTCCATATTACAGAATAGATATTAATTCGTTAGAAAACATTCAGCGTAGAATGACTAAATTAACACATAGCATTAGAAATCTTCCGTGTGAAGAAAGATTGAAGACCCTTAAATTCCATTCACTTGTAAGACGAAGAATGAGAGGAGACATGATCGAGGTACACAAGTGGAAAATGGGTATTAACAAAGGGGATATAAATAAGGTCTTGAGGATATCTCTCCAAGAGAGAACCCGCAATGGATTCAAATTAGATAAGTTTGTATTTAGAAAGGATATAGGAAAGTATTGGTTTGGAAATAGGGTAGTTGATGAGTGGAACAGTCTGCCTAGTAGGGTTATTGAAGCTAGGACCTAGGGTAGTTTCAAATTTAGGTTGGATAAATTCATGAGTGAGAGGGGTTGGATTTGAGTGGGACTTGTACATGAGTAAATAGAATTATCAAAACTTATTTCTTGGGTAGCATTGAAAATTGGGTTGAGCAAATATTCTGTTAGTGGGATGGATTGTGAAGGACCTGCCTAGTATGGGCCAACAGGCCTGCTGCAGTGTTCCTCCTTTCTTATGTTCTTATGTATACTTCTGCAAGGCTGAGGGACTGATTACCTTACCTTCCACTGTCTCCACTTTCAACTCCATCAAATTATTTGTGTACTGAACTGGTACAGCTACTGGTTGGCGAAACGTCTTTCAATCAAGATACCCAGGTGTTGCACTGTGTGTCTAATTCCTTATCACAGCTTGTGTCATGTTACTATCATACAATACAAACATGCAGATAGAGTAAGACACATATGGAACACCCAAAGTATCTTTACTGTCAGCAAGTTTCAAGAGTCGAAATCTGAAACGATGACACTATTTCTGTCTCCACGAGTCGAAATCTGAAGCGATTACAATATTTGTCTTAAGTAAAATCGCCTCTCTTTCGACTGGGCAGGCGAAACGTTTCGACAATAGATACCGAAATTGTATTTCCTCGATGGGTAAAACACTGAAAAAAACAAAAAACATGAGTGACAAATGTTGCAGCAGACCCTTGACTCTGGTGGCACAAATCACCCCATTCCATCTCGAAGGGAAGCCAGGAATCAGGAATTGGGCGAGGTTGACGAGGGCGGCGAAGAGTGTTCCCAGGAATCAGGGTGTTCCATCTGGGAATGACTGGAATTATCGACAGCGGCGTTCCCTAGAGGAAAGAAAATCTCAGTCGTAGCTAACAACTTGGGGAGAAAGAGGGGAATGAGAGAGAGAGGGGAAGGGGGAAGAAGAGATTGACGAAAAATAAAGTTAAAAGAGGAGGGAAGCATAAGAAGCGGAGAGTAGAATGGAGGGAAGTAGAGAGAACGGAATGGAAAAGAAGGGAGTGGGAGGTACAAGGGGAGTATGATTGGGGAGATAGGAGAGACCAAGGGCCGGATGAAGGATACAAGGAAAAATAACAAGAATAGGGTAGTGAAAGCTAAGGGAGTAAGAGAGGGGAAGATGGTAAAGAATAAATAGGTGTACAAGGGTTAAGAGAGGAAAATAAAGGAAGGAGGAAGTAGCTGAGAGAGTGTGATCCTGGTCAGGTAGACAGATCACTGTAGATGCTACTTGTTTGGATGGACTGGTATATAGCTACTAGGTCCATAGAGGGGGTGTTGCGCCCCTATACACCAGACCATACAAATACGTAACACACACTCATCCATCTACCCAACCAGGATCACACACACCAGCAATGTCAAAGGCTCTTAATCCAAGGAATTGAAGCTATCCTTCCATTCTTCAGGCACTGTGGAATGGGTGACCAATATCACAAACACAGCTCCAGTGATTGTCAAGTTTACTGAAACAAAACCTACGTTTGAAGGAAATTAAGACCCGAGATGAAAGGTATAGCGTATGAAATGCGAGGTCTACCTGGAGGGTTTTCCGGGGATCAACGCCCCCGCGGCCCGGTCCACGACCAGGCCTCCCGGTGGATCAGGACCTGATCAATCAGGCTCTTACTGCTGGCCGTACGTAGTCCAACGAACGAACCACAGCCCGGCTGATCCGGCACCGACTTTAAGTATCTGTCCAGCTCCCTCTTGAAGGCAGCCAGGGGCCTATTGGTAATTCCCTTTATGGCTGGTGGGAAGCTGTTGAACAGTCTTGGGCCCTGGACACTTACGGTGTTTTCTCTTAGTGTACCAATGGCGCCCCTACTTTTCATTAGGGGTATTTTGCACCGCCTGGCCAGTCTTTTACTTTCGTAGAGAGTGATTTATGTGTGCAAATTCTGGACCATTCCTTCTAGGATTGTGATATATCTCTCGTCTGCGTTCCAGCGCAATTACTGATCATTCTCACACCAAGAATGATAAACGCTAAAATTTCAATATTACCATTTTTTCGGCCTCTTCATTTACGAATCGTGGTTTAGATTATTTACAGTTAAGTACATGTTTGTATAGGTTGACGTAACCTAACTAAGGCCTACCGATATCAAAAGTCTATTTTGATGAAAGTATTTCAATGATAGTCTATTTCAATAAAAGTCTATTTCAAAAATGACATTCTACAAAAGCAACAATGAAATACACTTCTATTTTAAAGAGTTTCTGTCTGCCAAGCCAAAGGGTGAAGGTAGAGGATGTTTAGACAGCAGGGTACGAAACAGGGTGGTGGAGCACCAGAAGGGTGTATAGACAGCAGGGTACGAAACAGGGTGGTGGAGCACCAGAAGGGTGTATAGACAGCAGGGTACGAAACAGGGTGGTGGAGCACCAGAAGGGTGTATAGACAGCAGGGTACGAAACAGGGTGGTGGAGCACCAGAAGGGTGTATAGACAGCAGGGTACGAAACAGGGTGGTGGAGCACCAGAAGGGTGTATAGACAGCAGGGTACGAAACAGGGTATTAGCACATCCAGAAAAAGATGTTTGGGGAGCAGAGGTAGCATTGTAAGACGACAGGGTGAGAGTATTAGTGGCAGGGTGAGGCAGGAGTGGCAGCAATTTAGATGCAGGGTAAGTGTGGGTGATCCAGGGGATATGGGGGTGCAGGGAAGGGGGGAATATCCCCCGGATAAACTGTTATTACCTCTGCTCGCTGCACATTGATTCCTTTATTAGTCTGGGCTGAAATATTACCCTCCAGGGGGATATACTTCTCAGACCTCGACCCCAGCCAACAAGTGCCCAACGTAACGCTTTCAGCTAGTCTACCTCACCCTCCCTTTCCTCGGATCAAACCTCTGATTACCTTTCATTCACCAGGCACGTATGACTCCTACAGATTTTGCAACTTCCCCATGAATATACTAATAATAAGAGGCAACACTCATTCATATTTCCTCAACAAATACACCGCTTCCTTATATTTCTTATAACTAGTAAATAAAAGTCTACAAAGCCGGATCTTAGTGTGTACATCAGCAGCTCTGTTAATGCATCAACAGCTACTTGTCTATTCAAGAAATTCCTTCGCGTCACCAGCTACTTGTCTATTGATAACATTCCTCTGAAAACCTAGGAAAAATGTGAAACCTCCTCCTCCTGCATTTATCATGTAAGAAGTATTAAAGTAAACTTGCTTGGTTACAGGGATTACACGACTCATTGTGAAGGTTAAGATATGCGTGAGCAAGTGTGAGTCCGGGAGATCTAACGTGAACTACGGCTCCACAACTCCGTAGACTTCACCGTAACACAAACATCAACACTCCTCGTCTCGTTCAGTGGTTCCAGGGATCAACTCCAGGACTTGGTCCCACACCAGGCCTCCTAAATTAAAAAAAAAATATAGCAGGACTAAGAAACACACTGGAAAACAAAGATAAGTGTGTACCGATTGTAAAAGGCTGTAAGATTAACCCCTGTCACCTTACGTGTTGATTTCCACATCTTTATCACAAACATTGAATATTCACGTGTAATGCACAAATAACCCGGGGTACTGTGTTTTTTAAGCGTCACTGTTAATATTTGTGAACCCTCGCAGTGCGACCCTCCCATAGGCTTCAACTGAGGGATCTCATAAACATGCCTTTAAGCTGAGGCACGTCGGATTGTAATGCTAATTTTCAACAAAGTGATTTGTGATTATGAGGACAGGTGAGAGACGCACCACACGTCATGCGATGATATACAGATGGTGCGTCAATTACCAGTGTTCTTCCTCCCCCTAGACTGTGACAAGGCTGGCTGCGTCAGGCAGGTACTAGAGCAGTGTCTAGCCTGCGTCAGGCAGACACTAGAGCAGTCTAGCCTGCGTCAGGCAGACACTAGAGCAGTCTAGCCTGCGTCAGGCAGGTACTAGAGCAGTGTCTAGCCTGCGTCAGGCAGGTACTAGAGCAGTGTCTAGCCTGCGTCAGGCAGGTACTAGAGCAGTGTCTAGCCTGCGTCAGGCAGACACTAGAACAGTCTAGCCTGCGTCAGGCAGGTACTAGAGCAGTGTCTAGCCTGCGTCAGGCAGACACTAGAGCAGTCTAGCCTGCGTCAGGCAGGTACTAGAACAGTGTCTAGCCTGCGTCAGGCAGGTAGAGTCAAAGATTCTGGTGCAGATTAATAATCTTAAAAGTTATTTCACCACATGCTCCCCTGCTATGAAACCACGAAGACCGCAACAAGAACAGTGTTAGTAGAAATATAAAACAGGAGAGAGAATGGAATATAAATAAGATAGAGAGAGAGAGGAGGAGGAGGATAGTTGGAGGGGATGAGGAGGTTGCTGGCACCCATGATAACGCTGGGTGATGTATGTGGTCCACGCAGCTCACCACCACCACTAAATTGCTCCTAGTCTACGTCGACTGCTCTCTGTGCTGGTGATGCTGCTACTGCTGCTGGTGATGCTGCTACTTGTGCTACTGCTGCTGGTGATGCTGCTACTTGTGCTACTGCTGCTGGTGATGCTGCTACTTGTGCTATTGCTGCTGGTGATGCTGCTACTTGTGCTACTGCTGCTGGTGATGCTGCTACTTGTGCTACTTGTGCTACTGCTGCTGGTGATGCTGCTACTGCTGCTGGTGATGCTGCTACTTGTGCTATTGCTGCTGGTGATGCTGCTACTTGTGCTACTGCTGCTGGTGATGCTGCTACTTGTGCTATTGCTGCTGGTGATGCTGCTACTTGTGCTACTGCTGCTGGTGATGCTGCTACTTGTGCTACTGCTGCTGGTGATGCTGCTACTGCTGCTGGTGATGCTGCTACTTGTGCTACTGCTGCTGGTGATGCTGCTACTTGTGCTATTGCTGCTGGTGATGCTGCTACTTGTGCTACTGCTGCTGGTGATGCTGCTACTTGTGCTACTGCTGCTGGTGATGCTGCTACTGCTGCTGGTGATGCTGCTACTTGTGCTACTGCTGCTGGTGATGCTGCTACTTGTGTTGCTGCTGGTGATGCTGCTACTTGTGCTACTGCTGCTGGTGATGCTGCTACTTGTGCTATGCTGCTGGTGATGCTGCTACTTGTGCACTGCTGCTGGTGATGCTGCTACTTGTGCTACTGCTGCTGGTGATGCTGCTACTGTGCTGCTATGCTGCTGGTGATGCTGCTACTTGTGCTACTGCTGCTGGTGATGCTGCTACTTGTGCTACTGCTGCTGGTGATGCTGCTATGTGCTACTGTTGCTGGTGATGCTGCTACTTGTGCTACTGCTGCTGTGATGCTGCTACTTGTGCTACTGTGCTGGTGATGCTGCTACTTGTGCTACTGCTGCTGGTGATGCTGCTACTTGTGCTACTGTGCTGGTGATGCTGCTCTTGTGCTCTGCTGCTGGTGATGTGCTACGGGTTGACTGGCTACTGCTGCTGTGTGAGCTGTGCTGCTGTTGTGGAGGGTGATGGTGTTGTTGACACTGATGTTTATAGTGTGGCTGTTACTACCTTAGTGACTGTTCCTGCTGTTGTGACTGGCAGCGACGGTAATGTAGCTGCTGCTGTTGTAGGTGGAGGTGCTGCTACACCTGTGTAAACTTTGATATGTACCTCATACTGCTAAGAGACAAATAAGCTTCTCCACGACTGCACAAGGGTTTTCTTCGCTGCTCTAACACACGTTTATATCTCGGTATACATCACACCTCCCTGCCTCTTCAAAATGCATTATCCAAAAAAAAACAGGAACCATGATTTTAAAAAAATGGTCCTCCATCTAAGCTTTTTCCATAAAAAAACCCATCCTCATAGTTATATTTTCTTACCCAAGCGACCTTTTCCTAAGGCGCAAAAGTATATACATTATTCTCTTTCTGGAGACGTACAGAAAAGCCTCCGAGAATGTCCGTAGGGAGAAGATCTTCTTACTGACATCTTTTCCTTATCTGACATCAATTATCGGGCCGAAGCCTTGATAACACTGATATTATGTTTCAGTTTCTCTTTCTTCTTTTCACTATAGAGGAAGAGGCGCCTTTTATTCCGGGCTGGTAAGGCCGGAGGGAGGACTATAAGGTTACCACCATCCAGCTCATTACTGTGACCTCTGCTTCCTCCTACCACATGATTAGTAATGGTCAGGGATTTCTTTACTGCTACACACTATTATATATTTTGTAGTTGTATCAAGTGTACACCTGCAGCACATCCCATCACTAGCTGTATCAAGTGTACACCTGCAGCACATACCATCACTAGCTGTATCAAGTGTACACCTGCAGCACATTCCATCACTAGCTGTATCAAGTGTACACCTGCAGCACATCCCATCACTAGCTGTATCAAGTGTACACCTGCAGCACATCCCATCACTAGCTGTATCAAGTGTACACCTGCAGCACATCCCATCACTAGCTGTATCAAGTGTACACCTGCAGCACATCCCATCACTAGCTGTATCAAGTGTACACCTGCAGCACATCCATCACTAGCTGTATCAAGTGTACACCTGCAGCACATCCCATCACTAGCTGTATCAAGTGTACACCTGCAGCACATCCCATCACTAGCTGTATCAAGTGTACACCTGCAGCACATCCCATCACTAGCTGTATCAAGTGTACACCTGCAGCACATACCATCACTAGCTGTATCAAGTGTACACCTGCAACACATCCCATCACTAGCTGTATCAAGTGTACACCTGCAGCACATCCCATCACTAGCTGTATCAAGTGTACACCTGCACACATCCCATCACTAGCTTATCAAGTGTACACTGCAGCACATCCATCACTAGCTGTATCAAGTGTACACCTGCAACACATCCCATCACTAGCTGTATCAAGTGTACACCTGCAGCACATCCCATCACTAGCTTATCAAGTGTACACCTGCAACACATCCCATCACTAGCTGTATCAAGTGTACACCTGCAGCACATCCCATCACTAGCTATATCAAGTGTACACCTGAAACACATCCCACACTATTTATTCTAGAACACCTGCACGTAATCAAAATTTCACTAAAGCTGATTTATGAGTTATCCTGCAAAATCATCAGTTAGGTACCTTGGCCCCTCCAGAGACATGACCGCTCACAACCAAAAAAAGTGTACACCTGCAGCACATCCCATCACTAGCTGTATCAAGTGTACACCTGCAACACATCCCATCACTAGCTGTATCAAGTGTACACCTGCAACACATCCCATCACTAGCTATATCAAGTGTACACCTGCAGCACATCCCATCACTAGCTGTATCAAGTGTACACCTGCAACACATCCCATCACTAGCTGTATCAAGTGTACACCTGCAACACATCCCATCACTAGCTGTATCAAGTGTACACCTGCAGCACATCCCAACACTTTATATTCTAGAAACACCTCGCACGTAATAAAAAATTTCATCTAAAGCTGATTTATGAGATTATCCTTAAAATCATATTAGGTACCTTGGCCCTCTCCAGAAGAGCATACCGCTCACAACCAAAAGGACCCGGGTTCGTTCCAGGACGGGAAGAAATATATGGGCACTTCTAACATCTGTGCCTGTTCACCTAGCAGAAAAATAGATACCTAGGAGTTAGTAAATTGTTGCGGGTCGCATCCTGGAAAAGGACCTGAGGAAGTTATACCTTTGATGGGTTTCGAGAGTTTTCCTACTCTCACAACTTGACCCTGGGGCCAGGCTTGTCTAGTGCTTTTCTGGCCAACCAGCCTGTTACTGCTGGCGGCCCGATGGCCCACATGTCCATCACAGCCAGGCTGATCAGGCACTTGTAAATGTACAGTTTCCTCTAGAAGAAGACTAATACACTTATCCGAGCAGTGTTTCTGATATCTTCTGGCAAGATGTTCAATAATCTGGAGCTACTGATGTTGATGCAGTGTTCTCTTACTGTGCCCACGGCACCCCTGCTTTCCACTGGGTTTATTTTACACTTCTTTCTCACTCCAGTAAGTTATTATAACAACCTATTTACGTTTTCCTGAGGAAACTGCATAATAATAATGAAAATTTAACAGTTTATTATACAGAGTACATAAATTTGTACAATGGTGGGGACATGTTTTAGAAAGCCAATAATATTAAATTGTGAATTAACCTAAAATTCAGTTAAGTTAGAAGTTAGCGTCTAAACAGTGTATTGAAAACACACGTTCTAGAAGCTTTTAATTGGACTCTGTTTCCCTCTGTGACCTGATGAAGATCACAGAGCGAAACGTTGCCCCGATAAAGGTTTTTCTTCACATTTAGGAGTCGAGAGTGAGTAGGTAGACGATGATGAGCTTGTTCGGATAACCCGTATTCAATAGTCCTCTATCTGTAATCCGGTTTCCCGTGTCCGGTGGCCGCTATACAACACGTTACTTGCTTTTATTGACATTCTACCGCCGCACAAATCCCATTTTCTTTCATAACCGTTTTTTTGTGGGGCATAAAAGGGGTAACTCTCACACGTGCTGCCTGAACTCTACACCGTCTGAGCAGCGCTGCCTTTCATGTGTAAATGTTGGGTGTGAAGTGTCGCAGAGGACGTCACCTTGACGAGGGGACCTGAGGGGTCCATGTGACGTCAATGTGACGAGCATTCACAGTAACTGCTGTTATTATAGTGAGGTCTCCCACTATAATAAGTCTCCCCGTGGGAGAGGGCCACGGGGGGCTGTGACCCCCGGAATCAACTACGGGTAACTGTCCCCTGTGTTAATTTCCCTTTGAAATATATTTAATATGTGCTCACTGCAGACTTACTCTTCAAATATACTCTGTATACTTCAAGACTTGCGTTAGCTATGCGCTAAATCCGTAATTATGCGTTAAATGCAGTAGTTATGCGCTAACTGCGTAGCTATGCCTGGTCCATCGCGAGCCGTGGTCATGGACCGAGCCTCGGGGGGGGGGGGGTTGACCCTCGGAACACCCTCCAGGTATACCGGCTGCTAGCACCAACAACCTGACTTTGACCTAGGTTTGGGAATGGGCCGCGGGGGGGGGGGCGATGACCCCCCAGAATCGACTACAGGTAGGCAGATGTACCCATACTGTTATAACATGCTAACAAGAAGAACAATGCTCAACCACGTGAAGCGGAAATAAATAACTTCAAAACATTTTCTGTAAGACGCTGTCAAAATCTTGAAGAGTTGGAAATGTCTGGTTGTTAAGCATTGATGTCCGTATGCCTGGTTTGGGCCGTGGCTTGGCCCCCAGGCACTGTTGGCGCTTTCGGACGAGCTACCGCTATTGTTCTATAAAGATAAATCTTAGAAATCTGGCCGGCGGTAATTAGTACCCTCCAGGTGCCTTTTGTTCCCCCCTGAAGAACAACATTTAATATGTAATTAGAGATTTAAAGTTTGCAAGGTCGTCCCTGTGTGTTCAGAATGAACACTGCTGCGTTCCTGTGTTCAGAATGAACACTGCTGCGTTCCTGTGTTCAGAATGAACACTGCTGCGTTCCTGTGTTCAGAATGAACGCTACTGCGTACTGCGTTCCTGTATGTTCAGAATGAACACTGCTGCGTTCCTGTGTTCAGAATGAACACTGATGCGTTCCTGTGTTCAGAATGAACACTGCTGCGTTCCTGTGTGTTCAGAATGAACACTGCTGCATCGTAACATTACAATCACCACCATCATAACTACCTCCGCCATCACCAGGTGCCAGATCAACTAGGTTGTGATGGATATGTGGGCCAGCGAGCCACCAGCAGCAACAGCCTGGTTGACCAGGCAAACACCAGACGAGCCTGGCCCATGGCCGGGCTCCGGGAGTAGGAAAAACTCTGGGAACTCATCAAAGATAAGGTACCACCATTACCAACACCACCACCACCACCTACCACAATTACCACCACCGCCTCATCCACACGTCTCAACACCTCAGTCATTTTCAAATTTTAAATTTATTTCTAAAAATCAGATACGAAGTTAATAATTAACAAGGTATTTTTTTTTCTTTTTTTTTTCTAATCGATGTAAAATAAAAGAATTTTTGAGCAGATCTAAAGTTCCCATGGCAACCCGGGTTACCATGACAGTCTGCCTGGCAACCCAGGTTACTATGGCAACTTATATAATTCCACTCAGTTGTCTAACGTAGGAATCAACATTATCTATGTTCAGAGTGTCATAGAACGTTCGTTAACGCACGCGTTACGTTGTCTAGATATGTTATATAGTTAACTTTAATTACCTGATAATTAACGAACAGTAGGTCTTGCTGCGGTGTTAATAGTAATAATGATGATAATGTTAAATTTTAAGTGCGTTCGTATATGTACAAGTCGTTTTTGCTGACCCCTACTCTTGCTTCAGCACGACCACTACACCACACTGGTAAGCAACCCTACCACACACTGTACCAACAACACCAGAGGTACCACCACCACCATTACCAACCTACCAGCATCTCAAGAGCGTCGTACAGAAGCCTATACCAGCAACAACAAGCAGCTGGACCCACTAGACAACACGACCGACAATAACCAGCGTCAGAGAGTTGGCTGGCAGACATTCACTCATGATTTTATCTGACATTGTCCGGGGCCAGCGTACGTAGGCACGAGTTGCCGAGGCTCGTACAGGCGTCTCCGCATTTTCAGTAGCCACTATCAAGTTTCCTGCAGCGGTCAGCCGGTCGGCAAATCCTGACACAACTGCTGTAAGAGGCTTACCTCTGACAGCCTCGGTGAAGCTGAGAGGAAGCCACGCTCATAAGAGGAAGAAGGAGCACAAGAAGAGAGCGGGGAGCACGTAAGAGGGGAGAGGGGATCATATAAGAGGAAGAAGGGAGCACAAGAGGTAGGGGTATACTACCTGGAGTCTACCTGAAGGGCATTCCGGGGATCAACGCCCCCGCGGCCCGGTCCATGACCAGGCCTCCTGGTGGATCAGGGCCTGATCAACCAGGCTGTTACTGCTGGCCGCACGTAGTCCAACGTACGAACCACAGCCCGGCTGATCTGGCACTGACTTTAGGTATCTGTCCAGCTCCCTCTTGAAGACAACCAGGGGTCTATTGGTAATTCCCCTTATGGCTCGTGGGAGGCTGTTGAACAGTCTTGGGGCCCGGACACTTATGGTGTTTTCTCTTAGTGTACCAGTGGTGCCCCTACTTTTTCACTGGGGGTACGTTGCATCGCCTGCCAAGTCTTTTGCTTTCGTAAGGAGTGATTTCTGTGTGCACGTTAGGGATCAGTCCCTCCAGAATCTTCCAGGTGTAGATTATGATGTATCTCTCTCGCCTGCGCTCCAGTGAGTACAAGTCTAGTGCTTCCAGGCGTTCCCAGTAGTTAAAGTGTTTGATGGAACTTATACGTGCCGTAAAGGTTCTCTCTACATTTTCTAGATTGCAATTTTACCTGCCTTGAATGGGGATGTTAATGTACAGCAGTATTCTAGCCTAGAGAGAACAAGTGATTTAAAAAGGATCATCATTGGCTTGGCATCTCTTGTCTTGAATGTTCTCATTATCCATCCTATCAGTTTCTCGCAGATGTGATAGTGGCATTGTTGTGGTCCTTGAAGGTGAGATCTTCGGACATTACCACTCCCAGGTCCTTCACATTATTTTATTGCTTTATTGTGTGATTAGAGTTTGTAGTATACTCAGTTCTAGCTAATATTTCCTCCAGTTTTCCATAACGGAGTAGTTGGAATTTGTCTTCATTGATCATATTGTTCTCCGTTGCCCATTGGAAAACTTGGTTTATATCTTCTTGGAGATTTGCCGTGTCCTCAATGGATGACACACTCATGCAGATCCTAGTATCGTCTGCAAAGGATGACGAGGTGCTATGGTTTACATCTCTGCCTATGTCTGATATGAGGAACAGGATAGGGGCGAGTACTGTGCCTTGTGGAACAGAGCTCTTCACTATGGCAGCTTCCGATTTAACTTTGTTTACCACTGTGTGTTCAGTTGGTTAGAAAGTTGAAGATCCATCTGCCTACTTTGCCTACTAGGGAGGAACGATAATATTTCTCCAACATATACCACCACCACATCACTCCCACACATCCCTCAGTACACCACATCACTACTACCACACACCACCTCTACCACACACCAGTCATCACTACCACCATCCTCGGGTGGTAATAACTACATTTCTACGTCTCCAGCGAATTTGGTGTATAATTTACGCAGTAGCTCATTAATGTTGCTTTTACAGTAATGAACCAGGCCGCCACGCTTAGCATAGAGGGGGTAAGTGGCACTGCCCGAGTGCCGCCCATGCCACTTACTCCCGCACCGTCACTTCCCTTGGGGAGGTAAGTGCCGGTGGCTGCCAAGGGGTGAAACACCTCGTGTGAGGATTAAGGTACGGGAAGTGAGAGGAAAGCGAAAGTGAGAGAAGAGTGGAAATGGGAAATTAAGAGAAAGTAGCATGGGAAAAGAATGGAGTTGATAAAGAGTGGGAAGAGGGAAGTAAGAGAAAGTGGCTTGGGAAAAGATGGTTGTACACTTGTGAAACTGACAGAGAAGGGGAAAAAAGGGAGAGAGTGGTGGGGAGTAGAGGAAAAAATGATGGAAGGAAGAGATTATAATGGAGGAGGAGGAGGAAGGATAAGGGGGGGAGGGAGGTTAGGGTCTAAAAGACACGGAGCAGGAAAAAAATATTAGACGTTTCGCTCACCTTTGAGCGAAATGTGGTGATAAGTCTAAATCTTTGTATTGTTCGTTGTTCTGGTCAAACCTTGGTGCCTCCCACCCATACTTGTGACCAGGTTCAAGGTTGGTCTACAATGGAAACCTAGCTGATGGCAGGTTTCCAGCCCTCGCTGAAGGCAGGCCTTCCAGCCCTCGCTGAAGCCAGGCCTTCCAGCCCTCGCTGAAGCCAGGCCTTCCAGCCCTCGCTGAAGCCAGGCTGACATGAGTGAGTGTTCAACCCAACTGATGCTGTTGGGTTGATCTGCTGGCCCACCTATCCGTTACAGCCTGGTTGATCTGACACACACAAACACACACACAGTGTCAAAAGCCCATTCAGCTCACAGTTTTCATAATAGTAAAATTTGGCCCTGGCTCGCGCCCCTCTGAACTGTCACAGGTTTAATGATACGACAAGATTAATCGATTCCCTGCTTCACTATTCTCATTCTCGGCCTCATGAATATATTGGACACGCTGGCCAGAAATGTATGCATGCAAAATCTCTCGCTTCTGGCCAATTCCCAGTGTTGGTCCTCAGGGCAGTGGTGGAGGGTGTGATGTAGTGGATGTATGTGGAGGGTTTTGTGTAGTGGATGTATGTGGAGGGTTTTGTGTAGTGGATGTATGTGGAGGGTTTTGTGTAGTGGATGTATGTGGAGGGTTTTGTGTAGTGGATGTGTGTGGAGGGTTTAGTGTAGTGGATGTGTGTGGAGGGTTTAGTGTAGTGGATGTGTGTGGAGGGTTTAGTGTAGTGGATGTGTGTGGAGGGTTTAGTGTAGTGGATGTGTGTGGAGGGTTTAGTGTAGTGGAAGATGAGAGGGTGTGATGGAAGGTGTGTGGGTGGAGGAGCAACGGAAGGTCCCACAGTGTAGGGATGGAAGGTCCCACAGTGTAGGGATGGAAGGTCCCACAGTGTAGGGATGGAAGGTCCCACAGTGTAGGGATGGAAGGTCCCACAGTGTAGGGATGGAAGGTCCCACAGTGTAGGGATGGAAGGTTCCACACTGTAGGGATGGAAGGTCCCACAGTGTAGGGATGGAAGGTCCACAGTGTAGGGATGGAAGGTCCCACAGTGTAGGGATGGAAGGTCCCACAGTGTAGGGATGGAAGGTCCCACAGTGTAGGGATGGAAGGTCCTACAGTGTAGGGATGGAAGGTCCCACAGTGTAGGGATGGAAGGTCCCACAGTGTAGGGATGGAAGGTCCCACAGTGTAGGGATGGAAGGTCCCACAGTGTAGGGATGGAAGGTCCCACAGTGTAGGGATGGAAGGTCCCACAGTGTAGGGATGGAACGTCACAGTGTAGGGATGGAACGTCACAGTGTAGGGATGGAAGGTCACAGTGTAGGGATGGAAGGTCACACAGTGTAGGGATGGAAGGTCACACAGTGTAGGGATGGAATGTCAGTGTAGGGATGGAATGTCACAGTGTAGGGATGGAAGGTCCCAGTGTAGGGATGGAAGGTCCCAGTGTAGGGATGGAAGGTCCCAGTGTAGGGATGGAAGGTCCCAGTGTAGGAATGGAAGGTCACAGTGTAGGGATGGAAGGTCACAGTGTAGGGATGGAAGGTCCCAGTGTAGGGATGGAAGGTCCCAGTGTAGGGATGGAAGGTCACAGTGTAGGGATGGAAGGTCCCAGTGTAGGGATGGAAGGTCCCAGTGTAGGGATGGAAGGTCCCAGTAGGGATGGAAGTCCAGTGTAGGGATGGAAGGTCACAGTGTAGGGATGGAAGGTCCCAGTGTAGGGATGGAAGGTCCCAGTGTAGGGATGGAAGGTCCCAGTGTAGGGATGGAAGGTCCCAGTGTAGGGATGGAAGGTCACAGTGTAGGGATGGAAGGTCACAGTGTAGGGATGGAAGGTCCGAGTGTAGGGATGGAAGGTCACAGTGTAGGGATGGAAGGTCACAGTGTAGGGATGGAAGGTCTCAGTGTAGGGATGGAAGGTCACAGTGTAGGGATGGAAGGTCACAGTGTAGGGATGGAAGGTCCCAGTGTAGGGATGGAAGGTCCCAGTGTAGGGATGGAAGGTCACAGTGTAGGGATGGAAGGTCCCAGTGTAGGGATGGAAGGTCACAGTGTAGGGATGGAAGGTCACAGTGTAGGGATGGGTCCTAGTGTAGGGATGGAAGGTCACAGTGTAGGGATGGAAGGTCCCAGTGTAGGGATGGAAGGTCCCAGTGTAGGGATGGAAGGTCACAGTGTAGGGATGGAAGGTCACAGTGTAGGGAAGGAAGGTCACAGTGTAGGGATGGAAGGTCACAGTGTAGGGATGGAAGGTCCTAGTGTAGGGATGGAAGGTCCAGTGTAGGGATGGAAGGTCCAGTGTAGGGATGGAAGGTCACAGTGTAGGGATGGAAGGTCACAGTGTAGGGATGGAAGGTCACAGTGTAGGGATGGAAGGTCACAGTGTAGGGATGGAAGGTCCCAGTGTAGGGATGGAAGGTCACAGTGTAGGGATGGAAGGTCCCAGTGTAGGGATGGAAGGTCACAGTGTAGGGAAGGAAGGTCACAGTGTAGGGATGGAAGGTCCCAGTGTAGGGATGGAAGGTCACAGTGTAGGGATGGAAGGTCACAGTGTAGGGATGGAAGGTCCCAGTGTAGGGATGGAAGGTCACAGTGTAGGGATGGAAGGTCACAGTGTAGGGATGGAAGGTCACAGTGTAGGGATGGAAGGTCCAGTGTAGGGATGGAAGGTCACAGTGTAGGGATGGAAGGTCACAGTGTAGGGATGGAAGGTCCAGTGTAGGGATGGAAGGTCCAGTGTAGGGATGGAAGGTCCCAGTGTAGGGATGGAAGGTCACAGTGTAGGGATGGAAGGTCACAGTGTAGGGATGGAAGGTCACAGTGTAGGGATGGAAGGTCCCAGTGTAGGGATGGAAGGTCACAGTGTAGGGATGGAAGGTCACAGTGTAGGGATGGAGTGTTAAGGTTGTGTGTAGTTTCCCCACAGGTAGTGTGTACACAGGAGCTCTGGAGGAAAAGCGAAAGATGGACAATCGATCAAAGTGACCAACGCTGAGGAGAAAAGTGTGATCCTACACTGAGCGAAACATGTGTGAGAGAAAGAGAGAGAGAGAGAGAGAGAGAGAGAGAGAGAGAGAGAGAGAGAGAGAGAGAGAGAGAGAGAGAGAGAGAGACTACTCCGACCACTCTTCAAAGGGCCTCGCCCGGAGGGATCTTTCTGGCCGACGTGTGGAAAATTTGAATGCTATCTTTGTAGTCATATTGTTGAGCTTTCCTGTGTACATACACGCGTGCGCGCGCGCGCACATACACACACACACAGAGGAGCTATGAATCGACCCCTGCAACCATAACTAGGTGAGTACACACACACAAGAGCCAGAAGAAACGGTGATTTAGTCCAAGTGCAGAGTAAACAAGTGTAATGAACTAGAAGTGGTCTACCTGGAGGGTATTCCGGGATCAACGCCCCCGTGCCCCATTCCACGACCACTAGGCCTCCCGGTGGATCAGGGCCTGATCAACCAGGCTGTTACTGCTGGCCGCACGTAGTCAAACGTACAAACCACAGCCCGGCTGATCCGCTACCGACCAGTTTTTGACAGGCGGTGTCAGGAGCCTAGTCTCGACCCCCCACATACACAGATCTATGTTTACACAGTAGACAGGGTCAGGCTGCTCAAGAGGCGGAAAACAGGTACACGAGGGAACAGCCGGAAATTAAAAACACACGAGTCACAGAGATGTTAGGAAATATTTATTCAGCCTCCGAGTGGTAGAGGTGGGATTTATACATAGCTTTAAATGTGAGTGTGTTCAGGCGGGACCAGAAACAGACTAGACCCCTGCAGCCACAAATAGGAATATGCAAAGATTAAAAAAAACATTGATGCTGGTTTGGCCACAAGTACCACCACAACCAGCACTACCACCACCACAACCAGCACTACCACCACCACAACCAGCACTACCACCACCACCACAACCAGCACTACCACCACCACCACCACAACCAGCATTACCACCACCACAACCAGCACTACCACCACCACCACCACAACCAGCACTACCACCACCACCACAACCAGCATTACCACCACCACCACAACCAGCATTACCACCACCACCACAACCAGCACTACCACCACCACCACCACAACCAGCATTACCACCACCACCACCATAACCAGCACTACCACCACCACCACCACAACCAGCATTACCACCACCACCACCACAACCAGCACTACCACCACCACCACAACCAGCACTACCACCACCACCACCACAACCAGCATTACCACCACCACAACCAGCACTACCACCACCACCACCACAACCAGCACTACCACCACCACCACAACCAGCATTACCACCACCACCACAACCAGCACTACCACCACCACCACAACCAGCACTACCACCACCACCACCACAACCAGCATTACCACCACCACACAACCAGCACTACCACCACCACCACAACCAGCATTACCACCACCACCACAACCAGCACTACAACCACCACCACAACCAGCACTACCACCACCACCACAACCAGCACCACCACTACAACCAGCACTACCACCACCACCACAACCAGCACCACCACCACCACCACAACCAGCACTACCACCACCACCAGCACTACCACCACCACCAGCACCACAACCAGCACTACCACCACCACCACCACAACCAGCACTACCACCACCACCACAACAACCAGCACTACCACCACCACAACCAGCACTACCACCACAAAATAAAATAAACAACAACTATCACCTGATATCAGTTTGTGGTGGTAGATACATTCCGGTTCTACACTATAATGCAGAGGTTCTACACAATAATGCAGAGGTTCTACACAATAATGCAGAGGTTCCACACAATAATGCAGAGGTTCTACACTATAATGCAGAGGTTCCACACAATAATGCAGAGGTTCTACAAATGCAGAGGTTCCACACAATAATGCAGAGGTTCACACAATAATGCAGAGGTTCCACACAATAATGCAGAGGTTCCACACAAAAATGCAGAGGTTCTACACAATAATGCAGAGGTTCCACACAATAATGCAGAGGTTCCACACAATAATGCAGAGGTTCTACACAATAATGCAGAGGTTCTACACAATAATGCATAGGTTCTACACAATAATGCATAGGTTCTACACAATAATGCAGAGGTTCTACACAATAATGCAGAGGTTCCACACAATAATGCAGAGGTTCTACACAATAATGCAGAGGTTCCACACAATAATGCAGAGGTTCCACACAATAATGCAGAGGTTCTACACTATAATGCAGAGGTTCCACACAATAATGCAGAGGTTCTACACAATAATGCAGAGGTTCCACACAATAATGCAGAGGTTCTACACAATAATGCAGAGGTTCCACACAATAATGCAGAGGTTCCACAATAATGCAGAGGTTCTACACATAATGCAGAGGTTCTACACAATAATGCAGAGGTTCTACACAATAATGCAGAGGTTCTACACAATAATGCAGAGGTTCCACACAATAATGAGAAACAGCACATATAAGAGAGAGCATGACGACGTTTCGGCCCAACTTGACCGAAACGTCGTCGTAAGCTCCTCTCTTTATATGTGCGGGTTGTGTGTATATTGTTCCAGTCACGGTATTGTGCCTTTTTTGTTATTAATAATGCAGAGGTTCTACACAATAATGCAGAGGTTCTACACAATAATGCAGAGGTTCTACACAATAATGCAGAGGTTCTACACTATAATGCAGAGGTTCTACACAATAATGCAGAGGTTCCACTATAATGCAGAGGTTCTACACTATAATGCAGAGGTTCCACACAATGTATAATGTTCTTGGATAAATAGAACTGGTGGTGCTACAGTGAACGCTGAACCGGACGTACAGTAATACCCACATAAACTCTGCCAGTTCAGATCATTCGCTACAAACTATTGCTATAAAATACACACAGCCAAAAACATGAAATTTAACTTTTACCAAAACCTGTGTCACGCGGCAGTGTATTGGTGAGGGGGGAGGGATGGAGGGGTGATGAGGGGAAGGGGTGTGATGGTATGCTGCTGGAGAGGCGATGAGAGGAAGGGGTGTGATGGGATGCTGGAGAGATGAGGGGAAGGGGGTGTGAGTGAATGCTGGAGAGGTGATGAGGGGAGGGATGTGATGGAGGAATGGTCAGGAGAGATAGGGCAGTGAGGGGGTGCTAGGGTGAGGGGGTGCTTGGGTGAGGGAGTGCTAGAGTGAGGGGGTTCTAGGGTGAGGGAGTGCTAGGGTGAGGGGTGCTAGGGTGAGGGGGTGCTAAGGTGAGGGGTGCTAGGGTGAGGGGGTGCTAGGGTGAGGGGGTGCTAGGGTGAGGGGGTGCTAGGGTGAGGGAGTGCTAGGGTGAGGGGGTGCTAGGGCGAGGGAGTGCTAAGGTGAGGGAGTGCTAAGGTGAGGGGGTGCTAGGGTGAGGGAGTGCTAGGGTGAGGGGGTGCTAGGGCGAGGGAGTGCTAAGGTGAGGGAGTGCTAAGGTGAGGGGGTGCTAGGGTGAGGGAGTGCTAGGGTGACGGGGTGCTAGGGTGAGGGAGTGCTAGGGTGACGGGGTTCCCATATGCTTTCAGCAACACATTTCCTTAATACGTTTCGCTGAAATCATTTTTTTTTATTTTATTATTTAACTCCGTGACATATACCTGTGATCGATTTCGAGGGTCGTACTCCAGCACGGCCTTAAGGTCCACTGTAATCACGGAGAAGCGCTAAACCCACAGGGGGTCATCCCCTGGAAAATAGGGAGGCAATCAAATTTGAACTAAGCCTCTCCAAAGACCTAGTATTATTCTAGACTGGGTTAGCTTAAACTAACCTCAAGTAAACAGCATGATTAATGGTTCTCTAAGGCTGCCTTCTAGCAGAAGGCAATCAAAGGCAAACATCACAGCTCGGTTGATCAGTAACTGACTTTGAGAACATGTAAAAGAAGGCATTTCAGGGATGTGTAATACTTGTACACAAGGAAGAACACTGCCCAACACGTTATCAATGCTACCCAAGCAACAAGCTTTGATAAACCCTATTAACTCATGTGGAAAATCACACTTAAATCCACCCCCGCTCACCCTGTATTTATCTAACCTGGTATAAACCTTGGTAATAGATACCGACAAGTTAATTTAGAAAAACCAGGACCGAAGTGTTTTCTAATAAATTTATCTAACCAATATTTGAAGCTACCTAAGGTTTTATCTTCAATAACACTACTAGGCAGACTGTTCCACTCACCCACTATATTTACAAACCAATACTTTTCTATATACTTTCTAAATGTAAACTTACCCAATTTAAATCCATCATTACGGGTTCTTGGAGGGATATGTATATTCATTATATACTACACAAGCAGTGAACCATTGACAGTGTGAAATTAACATGCGGGTGAACAGGGAGGCCAGAAGCAAGTAATGACCATCGACAAAACTTAAGAATGGAAAAAATAAACGCAAATGTATTGTAATGCAATCCTTTATTAACAACGTTTCGCCTATGCAATGGGCTTTATTAAGTCACAAACAGATCTGCCTGGGTAATGAGTACATGAGTACGGACCTGCAGGTCCGTCTCCAATTTCAACCTACCCAATATTCTCCACCCTATATATACTCAAGTACTCTTTACCCAGGTAGATCTGTTTGTGGCTTGATAAAGCCCATTGTGTGGGCGAAACGTAGTCAATAAGATTGGCATTATCCTGCATTTGTGTATTTTTTTCATCATCGTGTCAGTATTTTATACCATTTATCTCCAAAACTTCAGGATCCAGGACTCGAGTCCGGCAAACACAAATCGCTGAGTACTGATCATCAGAGAGGACAAAATGACAAGCTCCGAGTAACTGACGTTTCGCTTCATCCGGATAAATAAAGGGCACGGTGACCTAAACGAGCAAAACCATCGATTTTTTGGGAAGCCGATAAGGCCTTTCACGCACAGCGAAGAGAAGTCGCTATAGCTCAACCGAAGGCCTTAACCTATGACCGCCTTCGAGAGTTTTGACCCTCGTAACCTTGCCTGAGGTCAGGCTTCATTGTCGAGTGCCTCACCTTCACCTCTGATATACTTTTATCGAGTATCGAGAGTTTTTCTAGTCCCGGCCCTGGGCCAGGCTAATCTGGAACCCATGACAAGTGTTGTCTGCGGCTCCCTGACCTAGGTGACCAACAACAAAGAAATCAACCATTAAGGGCATCAGGCATCAATAATTATCTTGCTGTTTTCTAATTATATTTGTCATAATTTTTTTTTTTTTTTAATAAAATGAAGGATTGTGAACCAGTCATTAACTGTGATCAGACTAATGACCTGTTGTGTGAAAGCAATATATGTGACGCTGACTGTATCATTTCATGTGTCACAGTGGTCAGTACGTATTGCGGATAAAACCAAGAAAGTTTCCAAACTCCCCCAATGATTACTACTGGTTTAGCGCTTCCCGGCGAAAAAGAGGAAAATAATAATAGGGAACAACCTCTTAAGATTTAAAAACAAATGTTCCATTTTTCCCCTTCGCTGTTCGAAGAGTCCCTCACTCACCTTAGTGAGCCTGCTGTTCGAAGAGTCCCTCACTCCCCTTAGTGACCCTGCTGTTCGAAGAGTCCCTCACTTCCCTTAGTGACCCTCGCTGTTCGAAGAGTCCCTCACTCCCCTTAGTGACCCTGACTCCTGACATTCAACCATGTTACCCCTCATCCTCGTCTCTACCAAAACACCATCACTAATGCAGTATAACCCATACGAGTGTAGTGCTTCTCTATCATTTTACTAGTATAATAATGACAATAACGAGGGGTAACAGGAGAGAATCTTGGGATTAAGATAACAAGAGTACAACCACACATCAGTCTTAGTTTCCGCTAGTGTCCTACGCTCCCCAGGATGCGATCGACAACACAAGAAGAGAGGGGCAGCAGGTGTAGGGAGGCTTGCCCATACATCTGGCCTGGCTCTGGCCTTCAAGTCAGGTCGTGAGCTACGAGTCATTGGTTCCTTTATTGATTTAGCCTCTGAGTAATACTTCTGCAACACAAGCTGATAGCCAACAATCTCTCATCAACACGAGGGGTGCTGCTTACCCCTATTTTCCCTCCCCTCCGGATTACGCATGGAACCTCGTCCCCTCTGTACTACGAGGGGACAATGACGTCACCAGCTGGCGCCTCATCAACAGCCAATCAGCGTGCGTCACCTGCACTCAATAGAGAGGGGAGTCTGGACACGCTGGATCATGAGACGAGGGGAAATCTTAGGCCTAGCAGATAGGGGAGCCTACACACACACACACACACACACACACACACACCAGGAGCTGTGAATCGACCCCTGCAACCACAACTGGGTGAGTACACACCTGGATAAAGAATTCTTCAGAACTTTGTATACAACATATACGTATTAGGCCAGACAATGAGTACGCAGCACTAGCATTTAGCCCACACCAGGTCAAGCACGTAAAGGTCCAAAAGTTTACAGCCAGACTAGTACCAGAACTGAGGAGAGATTGAAGAAACCGAACCTGACGACCTTAACAGAAAGAAATGGATACATGATTACTGCATAAAAAAATCCTATAGGAACACGCTGAATTGAGAGAAGCAGGATCTAGGGGACACAGGTGAACGCTGAAGACACATGAGCCACAGGGATGTCAGAAGTATTTCTTTAGCCTCAGAGTGGATGAAAGTGGAATAACCTCCAAGAAGATATAAACCAAGTTTTCCAATGGGCAACGGAAAACAATATGATGTTCAATGAAGACAAATTCCAACTACTCCGTTATGGAAAACTTGAGGAAATAATAACTAGAACTGAGTATACTACAAACTCTG
>WNWK01000412.1:235000-332500 GCA_009830355.1 Cherax destructor | reverse complement strand
ATGGCGAGGCTGGTGGAGATGGAGGAATAAACAAGGATGATGATGGAAGTGGAGGAGACAGAGCAATAATGATGGAGATGAAGACACGAGGGTCATGATCGTGGAGCTGACGACGAGGTAAGAGCTAAGAGCTCCAAGTTTGAGAACTACAATATTGACTTCGAATCTTTATAACTCTTCTCTAAAAACAATATATTTAAATACGTGATTAGCTAGGCTGTTGCTGCCCGCAGGCTGAGAGTGTAGACCAAGACCAAGACAGACCACATGAGCGTAGAGGCAGTGATGACTGTGTACCTGACGGCTGACACTAAGTATACACTAACTTGAGGTGACCAGTCCCTCAGCCTTGAAAGGTAGTGACCAGTCCCTCAGCCTTGAAAGGTAGTGACCAGTTCCTCAGCCTTGAAAGGTAGTGACCAGTTCCTCAGCCTTGAAAGGTAGTGACCAGTTCCTCAGCCTTGACAGGTAGTGACCAGTTCCTCAGCCTTGACAGGTAGTGACCAGTCCCTCAGCCTTGACAGGTAGTGACCAGTCCCTCAGCCTTGACAGGTAGTGACCAGTTCCTCAGCCTTGACAGGTAGTGACCAGTTCCTCAGCCTTGACAGGTAGTGACCAGTCCCTCAGTCCTTGATAGATGGTGACCAGTCTCTCAACTTTGATAGATGGTGACCAGAAGCGCACCTGTCATTCGATAACTTGCCAGTATTGTGTCCTCCAGCAACAGTCTGATTGACCAGGCGAGCCAGGCCCATGGCCGTGCTCCGGTAGTAGAAAGACTCTCGAAACTAATCAAAGATAAAGGTAATCTAGTGTCCAACTCAAGCCATCAACCCCACATACAAGAAGAGCATGTACGCCCCACCACCTCTTACCTAATACACCAGTAGCATGACCCACCTAATACCTCCTACCCCCGTAGCCCACTGTCACACGCGACACCTCACCTAGCGGTCACTACTATAACATGATTAATGGTCTGACGAGGCACGCCCCAAGCCAACCACCTCAAAGACCACATTTTAATTAAGACACGCAGGAGTCCTGAAGGGAAGGAGACCAACAGAGAGAAGGTTGTGGGAATCATTGCTTCTCACACCTGACAACCTGATCAATCAGGCAGTTGTCGTATCTCAACAGCATACTGTTGACAACAATGAAGCAAAGACTCGCACTGTAAGCTCTGTGTAAATCTGATAAAGCTCTAGTAGGGCGAAACGTTGTCCCAGTAAAAGCATGTTCTGCAGCATGTTTTCTTAAGGCTAGTGGTGTTTGTTGCATGCACTCAGACATAAGTCTGCCCGGTCTGGAGTAAGGCTTTTTTAGTACTTGCCTGGTTGACCAGGCTGTTGGTAGCGGCGCTGAGCACACATCCATCATGGTCTGCTTGACATGTCACTTGGCGGAAGTAGTGATCCAATGTCTTGAGAATTTCTACTGTTGCTGGTGGGAGGCTGTTGAAGAGTCTTCTAGCTCTGATATCTTCCCTACCTTGAACGGAGTCGTCAACACTGAACAGTACTCTAGATGAGACAAAACTGACTAAAATAGTGTCACTATTGACACTATTTTTCTAGTTTTGACAGTTAATCAGGTTTGATCTAGGGGAAGGGAAGGGTAAATCAAATTCCTCAGATAGAACGGAACCCTCATTGGAAAACAAACACTTGTTTGCAATTGTATCGTGAGACAGGTTAGGCTCTGATGCTCTCCCATAGTTTACTATTAATATACGTTACAAGCGTGTGTGTATCTACCCAGATCCTTGTTCGAACCCCATACAACAATTGGTGGCAGCATTATGGGTCTGGATTTACGGGTATTAAGCAGATATAAGATCAAGCCAGGTCATTGTGAGTGCTGCTGGCGTTTCCCAAGCCAGCCAGCCCGCCGTCTCTACATTCACTCCACCTCCACCTGGCGTCGCCAGCCTGCAAAGCCAGTTTGTACAGCCGTCTCTCAAGCTTCCTGGCTTCGTTCGTGTGCTAATTGCTTTAACTTTCGAGGAGCTGATCCGGATTTTGCAATTAAGCCAGCCAGTTAAGCCAGTCTGTGGGAGAGCGCCTCAGTTCATCATACAGCCTGACTCAGCCAATCATCCAGCCTGTCTCTTCAGTCTTCTAACCTGCTCCTTCATGCTGTGTGCATAGTTACAAGCATTCAAGTCAGCCAGTCTCGAGGGCTTAAGCCAGCTGCTTCTCCAGCCAAGCCAGAAGTACGCCAAGCAAGTTCCTCTTTGAAGTATTGTCTCCAATATCGCTTTGTGCTACAGTTGGATACTGCACAGAGTGGTATTCACGATCCCTGTGGCATATTGTGGCTTAAGTCACCTGGGATTTTCAAGTGACGGGTATAGGTGTGTGCCAGGCACGGGACAAGCCAGCCTCCTCCTGCTCCCTCCACCACCCACATCTCCACCTGTGGCACTCTTCATCATAGGGTATTCCTTCACCCTTATTGTACTGCTTACACACTGGGTCCAGAGCTGTATTCCACCTGAGTGCCACCTTTACAAAAGCCTGTGTGTAAGTCATCATATTATGCGCATTTCTTCGAGTTTCTCCAAGTGTGGGGTATGGTGTTGCCGCTGTCACCCATGACTCCCACCACCTCTACCACCACTTCAAAAACTTAAGTGATAATTTTCTGTTTACAAACAGTTGCATGTGTGAGACATTTCTACAATGAATTGTGTTATTCAGAGACTTGTGCCTTCAATGTCTACCTGGAGAGAATTCATGTCTCATTTTATGTCCTCCCTTAGTGGTGTGGCTGGTTCTCGTCTGCATGTCCGAGGTCAGACTTCCCTCACCTTTTCTATCCTTGTGGTGATCTTTTACTGGGATTTGCTTCCATGAGAGATTTACGCATTGTGCTTGATCCTTACCGATGGCATGTACTGAGGCAGTGTTTGCCTCAGCGCAAATACCAATATTGTTGACCTTGTTCACTATCCTTACCCTGTTCAAGTAGAGGATGAGTTGTCACCTGACCAGTGGTTCGGTGCTATTTCAACCTGGGAGAGCCCATCCACTCCATCTACTCCACCAGTAGGAGAAAGACTTAGCTCCCACTGACTTCCCAGATGAGGTCAAACGGTTGTTGAATCTGTTGAACAAACATCGTAAAGCCATTGCCTTACCAGGTGAGAAGATGGGTATAATTAACTTATTGTCCCATCGTATCCCACTTGAACCTGGTACAAGACCAATTTATATACCTGTGTACAGAATGCCTCATTCACAAGTTGCTGTCGCAGATGAATTGATCAATTAGATGCTTGAGGATGGTGTTATTGCACCTAGCAATTCACCCTGGAATGTGCCCTTGATTTTACTACCTAAGAAGGACGGTACCTGGTGTTCAGTGATTGACTTTAGGAAGTTAAATGAAAAAAACAATTCCAGATCGCTTCCCACTTCCTGTACTTGGTGACCTTTTATGTCGACCCTAGATTTGTTACAAGGCTTTTGGCAAGTCCCTCTTCATGAGGACAGCCAAGAGCTAACCGCGTTCTCCACTCCAACAGGCCATTATCACTTCCTTCGTATGGCTTTCGGTTTACGCTCATCGCCTATCACATTCTCGAGGCTCATGACAAATATCTTTAGAGGCCTCATAGGTAACGCACTTATGGTGTACTTAGATGATGTGATTGTTATGTCAGAAGACGTGGATATGCACTTGAAAAGACGATGTGGTACTCGGTAAGCTTGAAGGAGCCAATTTAAGGATAAAACTGTCTAAATGTCAATTTTTCAGATCAGAAATCAAGTTTCTTGGTCACGTAGTCACTCCTAGAGGGGTTACGACTGACCAAAGTAAAGTAACTGCAGTATTAAATTTTCAATCTCCCAAAACTGCTGATGCTGTAAGGTCCTTTGTGAGCTTAGCAGGTTTTTATATATCTTGCATTGCTAATTTTTCTTCCATAGCAGCTCCTCTAACTAAGTTGCTTAAAAAAGATGCTCCTTTCGTTTGGACATTCCATCAAGAAAGAGCACTTCAACCTCTCAAAGCTAACATCTGCTCCAGTTTTGAAATTCCCAGATTTTTCTAAGCCTTTCTATCTGACAACTGATGCTAGCTCAATTGGCATAGGTGTTGTACTCGCTTAGAAAACCGATAGCAAGTACAACACAGTTGCATTTGCTAGCTGAGTCCTTACAAAGGCTGAACGTAATTATACAGTAACTGAGGAAGAAGCCTTAGCAATAATATGGTCTTTGAAGCACTTCCGAGACATTTATCAGTACATACTCAGTTCATGTCTTGACAGACCATGCCCCACTGATACCTTTATTCCAGAATAAACAACCTACTGGAAGACTAGCCATATGGTCCTTGACTATCCAAGAGTTCAATCCTACCTTTGAACACTTACCTGGCAAGTCAAATGTAGTTGGCTTTATTGCAACATGTTAGTATTGTAACTACAGATCCTCCATTTAGTGCCGAGGACTTAAAGAATGCTCAAAGAACAGATCCCATGTGGTCTGGTGTGATTCGATTCCTGCTCCAGGAAGATCTTATTCTGAGTGTGAAGCCACCAGCACCCATCAGTGACGTTGTCATGAACCAAGAATTACTGTATCGAACAGCCGAGCTGGGTACTCCTACCTTTACCTTTGATATATCTTTGAAGAGTTTCGAGAGTTTCTCTACTCTCTGAGCCCAGCCATGAGCCAGGCTCATCTGGTGTTTGCCTGGTCAACCAGGCTGTTGCTGCTGGAGGCCCGCTGCCCCACATATCTGTCACAGCCTGGATGATCTGGCACCTGGTAAAGATATATCCGGATATACCAGTTAGTAATTCCAGTCACTAGTGAATGTAGTCTTACAGCTAGTTCACAATGTACCAGGTGTTGCACACCCTGGTATGGATCATTCTGTAAAACAAGCCAGATTGAAATACTTTTGGCCTCGTATGACAACTGATATTACTAAGTATGTTAAGAAATGTAGTGTCTGCATGCAACATAAAGCCAATGTTAATTTTCCTAATCCAATCCAGGTGTATCCAACTACTAGCGAACCATGGGAAAGAGTTGCGCTAGATCTGTTAACTAATTTCCAATGTTCTCTATCAGGGCAACAAACATCTGTGTGTTATGGTAGATCATTTCACCAGATATTGTGAGTTAGTTCCTATTGCAGATAAGACTGCCGAGACAGTAGCTAAAGCGTTTAAAGAACGTATAATCTGCAGGCATACAACTCCTAAGTCCCTAGTAACAGATAATGGTGGTGAATTCTGTAATGAGATTCTCGAAAATTTGTGTACCTTGTACAAGATCTCTAAATCAACAATTGTTCCTCACCATCCTGCCAGTAATGGTTTAGCGGAAAGAACTAATAAGAAAGTACTTGATGTATTGAGAGCCAATATCAATCCCAATAGTACAACCTGGGATGAAGTTATACCTGATGTTCAGTGTTCAATAAATTCTGCTTACAATGCTTCAATAGGTGACACTCCACATGCGTTGTACGGTGTAAATGAGCGTTTGCCTTATGAGTTGTTATATTCTAACCCGAAACCAAATTACAATCCTGATGATTTCATAGCAACTCGTACCAGCTTAGCTCAAAGTGTTTTTAGAAGAGTCCGTGAAGCACTTCAAAAATCAACAGCAGAATTTACAAGTCACTAATACTTGAGCAAAACCGACCAAAATTAAAGTAGGTTCGAGAGTTATGCTGACTAACTTTAACAAAACGTCCGCAATGCCTAAGCTTGATCAAAAGTTTGTTGGTCCTTATCGAGTAGTTGAACATATTAATGGCAATAAGTATAAAGTTAGAGAAATAAGTACGGGTCAGTATGAGGAATCGCATTTAGATCATATGTAGTATGCGATGAGGGATGAGGACGAGGTCCCTGAAACCAGACAAATGAGACAGAATGACGGTCCTCCTGATGCTGTACCCTCTATCTCTAATGATCAGTCAAATGAAGATCCTGAATGTCGTTATTCCTTACGCACACGACAAGTATTGAGAAATCCTCAAGTATCATTTGTAAATACCAATTTAGATCTTCCTCAACCACAAACTGAGTTACCCATTGCAACAGAGTTTGATCCTCCCATAGATGATAACCATTCTGCATTATATAAATCTCACCCTAGCAGAGTTGGGGTTAAATGTAAATAACCTGTATAGATGAATAATATAGTTTAATATGTATTTCAACTGTATGTTACTTTATCAACTTTTTGTTATTCAAGAAATTTGTTTTGTGTTCACGTTCTCTCCGAATTCTGCGCTTTAATAGTCATAGATTTGAGTGCACCAAGTCTGCCTTTTCTGTTAAACACTCCTTCTTTGTGCATATACTTCTTCAGAATCCATAGATCACATGAATACAGATCGATCGATCATTTTTATATCATTTATTGTACTATTCCACCATTGAGCCTATCTATTCCCATGAATAGTGATATATCATACTTGCAATACATTACATTAACATCCATTCCAATAATAATATCATCATGTATAGTTACAGTGGACCCGTGGTGTTCGTTTTGCTCCAAACTCGACAATTATGTAAGTGTATTTTTGTAAGTGCTTTTGTAAGTGTATTTTTGTAAGTGCTTTTGTAAGTGTATTTTTGGGGGTCTAAAACGACTAGTCTAATTTACATTATTTCTTATGGGAATAAATTCGTTTGGTAATGGCATGAACAGCATTCTGGAATGAATAAATTACGAAAACCGGGAGTCCACTGTATCATGTTTAGCTGTGTACTTTGACATTGTGAAGAATCAGCCCAGAGCTGTACGCCTGTAGCCTCTAGTTTGTATTAGCTGTATGTTGGGACGCCATATGTTAGCGTCGCCGAGCTGTCAGTAGTACGTACTGTAGTATTTCATTTAGCCATGAGTCACAGCCTTCCCTGACTATGTGGCTAAACCGTTAGTGACTCACTGCTGACCTAGCATGACGCTTGAATGCTGCCATTGCCCTCCAAGCACTGGGCAGGGCAGTTGAAGACTAGACATTAAGGAGACAGGTTAGGCTCTGGTGCTCTCCCATATTTTACTATTAATATACATTACAAGCCATCTTACGTGTGTGTATCTACCCAGATCCATGTTCAAACCCCCATACGACAATTGCCTTTCAGTAGTTACACAATTGTAATTACATTTCTGTAGTTATAACTAACTGCAATTATCTTTTTTTGAAGTTATAACAGTAGTGATGTTGTAATTACAACAGTAGTGATGTGATGGTCTCACCAAACTTAATACTGAAGATGAAAGTTTTAAGATTCACTAAGTTTTAGCTCGCCCACTACTGCCTCAGAGCGCCCAAGACTTAATAAAATGCTACAAACAGAAACATGACTTTATAAATTTCTACACAGAAACGGAACTTGGCAAGCCTCTACACACTAAAAGACAAAACTTAAATAAGCTCCACACAGAGCGAAACGTTGCCCCAATAAAAAGCTCGTTTCGCAACTTTCCATTATTATTTGTGAAGAAACACCAGTGTCCTTTCTCCGAGTCTTTCCTCGTGTTCCTAAAATGACGTTTTCTTGCTCTTATCGCTGGGGCTAAATCCACTGTTTTTCTCGTATCCTGCTATAACATTCTACTGTGTGTGACCAGCTTCAACTGTTCCTTCACTATCGCTACCCAGAGAATTGTCTGTTCAATCAGGCTGTTGTTGCTCTCAGCTCACGTTCCTTCATAGCCTGGTCGATCTGGTCCTGGGCGGAGGTAGTGATCCAGTTTCCTCTTGATATCTACGTTTGTTCCACAAGACTCGATAATGGTCTTGTTTATTTGTCAAGAAATAAATTAGCAGATACTAGTCTTAATATGACGACCTGATCAATGACTCCTTAAAACCTCCGGTTATTAGCACCATCCTGGCTGACCACAGACGGTCAGAAGGATCGAGCCTTCACCAGGTCTTGAGTGGTTTGACCCACAAGTATTTTAGCGCTTCCTTAAATACAATATACAATCCTTAAATGTTTCAGAATTATTTAATTGTGACAATGATGAGTCGTGGCGACCATACCACAATCTTTCTCCCAGACAAAATAATGTATTCTGACAGAATTGGTTTCTGTTTCAGTCCTTTGAAGGTAGTGAAGGACTCTTGATCCACGAGAACGAGGCTGCGGTATCTTCCCATCAATCAAACCTAGTTATTTATTCCCAAAGGTAACTAAATAAGCCCTACGGGTTTATTACTTCCCAACGTCCATACGCTAATTTTGTTTCAGCATTTACAAGTTCGAGGAGAAAGTGGCCAAAAAATATCCACGGGGCATGGTGGGCCACACGGGGCATGGTGGGGCACCCTGGGCCATACATCGGTGCATGGTGGGCCACCCTGGGCCATACCTCGGGGCATGGTGGGCCACACAGGCCACCCTGGGCCATACCTCGGGTCATGGTGGACCACACGGGACACCCTGGGCCATACCTCGGGGCATGGTGGACCACACGGGCCACCCTGGGCCATACCTCGGGGCATGGTGGACCACCCTGGGCCATACCTCGGGGCATGGTGGGCCACCCTGGGTCATACTTCGGGGTATGGTGGACCACACGGGCCACCCTGGGCCATACCTCGGGGCATGGTGGGTGGGCCACCCTGGGCCATACCTCCAAAAAGACTAAATGTTCCGGAATATTTGTCATCTATAATATTTCCTACACTCACTACAACAATGGAAGATTAAGCTGGCATCGAACCCAAGAGGGGAGAGAGGGAGTAAAGAGGGGGAGACAAGCAGAGGGGAGAGGGAGACGAGAAGAGGGGAGAGAGGGAGACTAAAAGATGGAGGAGCACGAGAAGATGAAGGAGGGAAGGGAGGGATATATGAATAAAGAAATTCCAGGAAAGAAGAGAGGCACGACTGGAGGAAAGAAAGAGGGAACAGAGAACATCAAACAAACATGAAAGTGGCAAAAGAAAAGAGGTAGAGAGTAAGGAAGAGAGAAAAAACATAAAAGACTTTAACCAAAATAAAACAAAAACAGACAACAGTAACGGCACAATAACGGGAACCAAAAGAACAACAGTAAAGGCACAATGGTGGCCACAAACAGAAAACGGCACAATAACAGGAGACACTAAACTAGCAAAAACGGAACAGGAGCCAGGGAAACAGTAACAATAATAGGAGTCACTAGAACAGTAAAAAAGGCACACTAACAGGAGCCACTAAAATAGCACAAAACGGCACAATAACAGGAGCCACGGAGGCAGTAAAACAATGATAACAGAAGCCGCAAAACAATCGTAACGGCATAACGCGCGTGAGAACAGCGGTACAAAAACAGAAGCGCCAACGGTAGCAAACGGCAGCGGCGGTCTCCAGCACTGTTGTTGACGTAGGAAGCAGCCTCACCCTCCTTTGTTTACTCACCTCACTTCTTTACGTCTTTTCTCTCTCTCCTTGTTACCTCCTTTTATGTCCTTCTTACCCCGTGTCCTTGTTGGCTCTTCCTCGGTCCTTATCTCTTCACCCATCCTTGTATTCTCTTCTGGTCCACATTTCTTCCCCTGTCCTTGTTATATTCCCTTTTCTCCTTGTATCTCCTCTGTCTCGTAACGCCTTTTGTCCTTGTTGGCTCTTCTCCAGTCCTTGTCGTCTCTTCTGCGTGTACTCACCTATAAGTGGTTGTAGGGGTCGATTCACAGCTCTGTGTAATATTGAAACTGCCTCAAGTAATTTTTCTCCTTCAAGAGTTGTATCCACTCTAAGGCCACAGTGACTCAGGACCAGTCCTCCAGTCGGTACTCTTGCCCATTGAAAACTCCCAGTCAGGACCAGTCCTCCAGTCAGTACTCTTGCCCACTGGAAACTCCCAGTCAGGACCAGTCCTCCAGTACTCTTGCCCATTGGAAAATCACATTCAGGACCAGTCCTCTTTCCCTTTGAAAACTTTCAGTCAGGACTAGTCAATACTCTTTGCCTCCTCGGTAACTCAGTCAGTACCAGTCAGTGAGTCACCAGTCAAGAGGCATCTGAAGACAGCACACCCGTGGCGCGGGTGGAGGTGGCGCGGGAGGGAGGGAGAGAGAGAGAGAGCAGGTCAATAAGTGGATAATGACTGGTATTGTGTTTTGGCGCGTAATCCTTCTGTCACCCGCGCGCGCGAAAATCCCGGTATAATTTTGGCGGGAGAATCCGAGTGTAATTTCCCCATCCCCCCTTCCCCCAACAGGGGGGGAGTTCCCCCTCTTAGCGCGCGGCAGCGGTAACGGCGGCCAAGGGAAAACAAACAGTTGATTCTGGCAGAGTTCCCCTTTCTTTCTCCCCTCACCTTAATGAATTTCATTAAATCCCCTCTTTTGGAGCCTGGGTTAGAATGATGGAGCCTGGGTTAGAGGAATGATAGAGCAGCCTGGGTTAGAGGAATGATGGAGCTTGGGTTACAGAATGATGGAGCCTGGGTTAGAGGAATGATGGAGGAGCCTGGGTTAGAGGAATGATGGAGGAGCCTGGGTTAGAGGAATGATGGAGGAGCCTGGGTTAGAGGAATGATGGAGGAGCCTGGGTTAGAGGAATGATGGAGGAGCCTGGGTTAGAGGAATGATGGAGGAGCCTGGGTTAGAGGAATGATGGAGGAGCCTGGGTTAGAGGAATGATGGAGGAGCCTGGGTTAGAGGAATGATGGAGCAGCCTGGGTTAAGAGGAATGATGGAGCAGCCTGGGTTAAGAGGAATGATGGAGCAGCCTGGGTTAAGAGGAATGATGGAGCAGCCTGGGTTAGAGGAATGATGGAGGAGCCTGGGTTAGAGGAATGATGGAGGAGCCTGGGTTAGAGGAATGATGGAGGAGCCTGGGTTAGAGGAATGATGGAGGAGCCTGGGTTAGAGGAATGATGGAGGAGCCTGGGTTAGAGGAATGGTGGAGGAGCCTGGGTTAGAGGAATGATGGAGGAGCCTGGGTTAAGAGGAATGGTGGAGGAGCCTGGGTTAAGAGGAATGGTGGAGGAGCCTGGGTTAGAGGAATGATGGAGGAGCCTGGGTTAGAGGAATGATGGAGGAGCCTGGGTTAGAGGAATGGTGGAGGAGCCTGGGTTAAGAGGAATGATGGAGCAGCCTGGGTTAAGAGGAATGATGGAGCAGCCTGGGTTAAGAGGAATGATGGAGCAGCCTGGGTTAAGAGGAATGATGGAGCAGCTTGGGTTAAGAGGAATGATGGAGGAGCTTGGGTTAGAGGAATGATGGAGGAGCCTGGGTTAGAGGAATGATGGAGGAGCCTGGGTTAGAGGAATGATGGAGGAGCCTGGCTTAGAGGAATGGTGGAGGAGCCTGGGTTAGAGGAATGATGGAGGAGCCTGGGTTATCACAGTCGTAACTACCATCACAGTCAGTTATCACAGTCCTAACTACCGTTACAATCAGTTATCACCGTCGTTTTCGTTGTCGTCTCTACCACCAACAACGACTTACTTAAATTTCCCAAGGGTAAATCCTTTTGGGTCACGTGGCCGCATAATCCGCCAATCGGGTGACAGCTCGTTCTCCCTCCACCAATCAGCGTGTAGGGCTTCCGGAGATCAGTCGACTGAGATGTGTAATTGTGAGCATCAGGCCAATACTAGTCTTACTATTGAAGGTAATCCAAGATGCTGCTTCCCCTCTCACTATCTGGCTTCTTTTCCCTCTCACTCTACCTGGCTCTTTCCCCTCTCACTCTTTCTGGATCCTTCCCCTCTCATTCTTTCTGGCTCCTTCAAGCTGCAGAATGTAAGATAAACATGATATGATTGTGGAGAGAGAGAGAGAGAGAGAGAGAATCTGGAGACGAGGAAAAAGTAATTATGGAGTTATTGGAAGTGACCTTAACACAGAGTATTGTATTTCTATTTCTGCCACCATAATTGGGGAGGAATAATTGCTGGAGCCCTTCCAGAGTGCAACTGCCAGAGTGAACCCCAGAGTGAGAACACTCGACTCTCCCCAGAGTTTAGCTGCTATAAGTCTGGCGATTACTGAACGGAGGATGAAGCCTCCACCACTCTGTGCTGAATGACCCACACGAGTTTAACGCTTCACATGATAATCTCTAACAAGGTAACATCGCCAGCGTTTTAATTATATGCGTTTTAATCTGGTCTAGTTCCCATAATCTTTGAAAATTATAAATACAAGCCAGATCAACCAGGCTGTGATGGAGATGTGGGGCAGCGGGACGCCAACAGCAACAGACTGGTTGGCTAGGTAATTAACAGGAACCCCTGACCCCGGGCCGGACCCCGAGAGGGTTAAACTCTCTAAACAGATCACAGGTAAAAGAAACGCTGAAACCTTGTGTAGGTTTTAAAAATAGACAGATACATGAATGGATGTGACTTGGACCTGACTGGCTTCGGCCAGTAACTTGGATTTGCCTAGCATGGGCCAGTAGGCCCTCTGCAGTGCTCCTTCTTTATGTCCATACTGGAGAAGCCTGTACGACTTACGTGTCCATGATACAGAAAAGAGCAGCACTCCTGCCGCCAGAGTGCTGCTTATCGTTCTGCTTCTCATAACAAATATTCTGCAGCAGGAAAGAGGAAACTCAATATGACGAAGTTGACAATAAGAAAAGTTTCTGATCCGTGAAATTGATTCAGAGGTACAATTTTGTAACTAGGCCTAGCAATAGGGAGGCGACCCACGCCAGTTCAGTCACGCCCATGACAGAAAAGAGACAGGCCTACGCGAGATGAGGCAGGGTTAACACAAGAGACGAGAGACAAGCTCCGCGAGATGAGGCAGGGCTAACGCGAGAGGCGCGAGACAAACTCCGCGAGGTCTGGGTAATCCTGCAACGGTCCATTTTCTTCCCGCTGCGGAAATTAATGGCTAAGGAGACGAGCAGAGATGGTCGCCCGGGGAGCATCTGTGGCCGGTGACGGGAGGAGGGAAGAGGAGGTAGGAACAAGAGGAGGTGAAGAAGCAACAGTAACATGAGCAACAGTAGTAGGAGCAACAGGAGATTTTTTTAGATTTTGCTGCCTAAGTGGCTAGTTTACTGTTCACTCCATATCCATCCTGTGGATGGTAGTGGCTAGTTTACTGTGCACTCCATATCCATCCTGTGGATGGTAGTGGCTAGTTTACTGTGCACTCCATATCCATCCTGTGGATGGTAGTGGCTAGTTTACTGTGCACTCCATATCCATCCTGTGGATGGTAGTGGCTAGTTTACTGTGCACTCCATATCCATCCTGTGGATGGTAGTGGCTAGTTTACTGTGCACTCCATATCCATCCTGTGGATGGTAGTGGCTAGTTTACTGTGCACTCCATATCCATCCTGTGGATGGTAGTGGCTAGTTACTGTGCACTCTATATCCATCCTGTGGATGGTAGTGGCTAGTTTACTGTGCACTCCATATCCATCCTGTGGATGGTAGTGGCTAGTTTACTGTGCACTCCATATCCATCCTGTGGATGGTAGTGGCTAGTTTACTGTGCACTCCATATCCATCCTGTGGATGGTAGTGGCTAGTTTACTGTTCACTCCATATCCATCCTGTGGATGGTAGTGGCTAGTTTACTGTTCACTCCATATCCATCCTGTGGATGGTAGTGGCTAGTTTACTGTGCACTCCATATCCATCTTGTGGATGGTAGTGGCTAGTTTACTGTTCACTCCATATCCATCCTGTGGATGGTAGTGGCTAGTTTACTGTGCACTCCATATCCATCTTGTGGATGGTAGTGGCTAAGAATATATCTTGTGATGTAGCAAGAAAAAGGCACAAAGACTAGGCCCCAAAAGGGTTCACAGAACACCTGGATTAATATCTACAGCTGACTTATCCGTTACGAAAGCAAATTTATTTGCATATGTCTGGTATCTTATTTTCATTAACATATATATATATACATACATATCACATAGGTTATTATATTATATCTATATTCCTCAATAAGTAGATAATAAAGCATACAGTGTTCAAGATAGTGACCAAAGGGCTGGGCCACATTATTTGCATTTGGTTTGTGTGTGTGTTAGAAGTACTTGTAACTATGTCTAAGCCTGGCTACAACAACAATAAAAGAAGCACCAGGAAGAATAACAGCCGGGACAACGGGCAAGGATACATTAGTATTAGCACCGGTCACAGGAACAGTTGCATCACAGCAGGGAACAGGGGCGTCACAGCGGGAAGCATAATACCAGAGCTAGCAGCAACTCCGTCACAACACGCGTCACAGTAGGAAAATCGTCACACCGTCACCTCCAATACATAAGCATCGTCTGGGAGTAAGGGATGTGAGAAAGACATCCCCCACACAAACATCCCACCATATGTGAGAGTCAGGGAGATGGAAGGGCCATCCCACCATCTGGGAGTCAGGGAAATGGAAAGGCCGTCTCACCTTCCCATCCCAGCATCTGGGAGTCAGGGTGATGGAAGGACCATCCCACCCTCCCATCCCAGCATCTGGGAGTCAGGGTGATGGAAGGACCATCCCACCCTCCCATCCCATCATCTGAGAGTAAGGGAAATGGAAAGGCCATCCCACCCTCCCATCCCTCACACATGACATGTATTACAAGTGGTTGCAACAGTATAAACACCTCGGCCGACGGTGGGTCACCGCCTCACCCAGGAGATGCAACATCACACACTGAGAGACAGTTGTTGCCAGGGCTGTAACTTGTATTAAACTATGTGAGATATAGTCTAGGACGAGGCAGGAGAGAAACCTGCTATTGCTGCTGCTGCTAGTATTCACCTGCTGATGGTTGTGTTGTTATTGTTACTGCCGCTAGTGCAATTGTTGCTGCTGCACTAGCAGCAACAACAGCGGGAGTTAGAAACGATGCCAGTGAGGAACAAGAGAGAGGCAGCAGCGTTCTGCTTCTCAGACAACAAGAGCAGCCAGTAGGAGCCACATCCCAGAGCCTCTCGCGGCAAATGAAGCCTTTCCCTGAGCCACCGCCTTAATAGCATAATTTACGCCTGGTTCATTACACAAATAGTTTTAATCCGGCGCGGTGGGCCCGACGACCCCCTCCCTCTCCCATAACACCAACCCCATCAACCCCTCCCATAACACCCACCCCATCACCCCCGCGGTGAGAAGCGACGGGGCGCCTACAAAATTTACCCCTGGTGACATAATTACTCTCTTTGTAGCATATTATATATTTTTGCTTTTTGGTGTTATGTCAGTCACCAGGGAACAGTATCTGTAGGCTGTGTGTACGTCTGGTCTGTAGTATATGTAGACTGTGTACGTCTGGTCTGTAGTATCTGTAGACTGTGTACGTCTGGTCTGTAGTATCTGTAGACTGTGTACGTCTGGTCTGTAGTATCTGTAGACTGTGTACGTCTGGTCTGTAGTATCTGTAGACTGTGTACGTCTGGGTCTGCAGCATCTGTCGACTGTGTACGTCTGGTCTGCAGCATCTGTAGACTATGTACGTCTGGTCTGTAGTATCTGTAGAAATAAATGGTATAAAATACCGACACAATGGAAACAAACACATAAGCAGTATAATGTGATCCTTTATTGACAATGTTTCGCCCACGCAGTGGGCTTTATCGAGTCACAAACAGATCTGTTTGTGACTTGATAAAGCCCACTGCGTGGGCGAAACGTCAATAAAGAATCACATTATACTGCTTATGTGTATTTTTCCAGCATCTGTAGACTGTGTACGTCTGGTCTGCAGCATCCGCAGACTGTGTACATCTGGTCTGCAGCATCCGCAGACTGTGTACATCTGGTCTGCAGCATCCGCAGACTGTGTACATCTGGTCTGCAGCATCCGCAGACTGTGTACATCTGGTCTGCAGCATCCGAAGACTGTGTGTATGTGTGAACACTTGTACATTTTCAGCATGTACAAGTATTTTAAGAGATTTGGTGCACACGTGTCACTCTGTCTTGATATTATTGTCTTACCTGAGTGTACACTTAAATTAATTTAAGATTTTCTTGCGGTCACTTCTCAAACTTTACTAGCAGTAGCAGGTCCATCACTATAGCAGGAGCAATAGTAGCAGCACTACGACTATCACCACCAGCAGTAGTAGTTTCAGAAGAAACACTACTACCAATATCGCCACCAGCACCAGTATCACCGTCACCACCAGCATCAGCACTGTCACCAGCAACAAGACCTGGCATCACTAACTCTGAATCACCAAGATCATCTTCCTCCTCTATACATCGCACCAGCGGCCGGAAATTTACAACACCATGGACGTGGTAGTGGAGATGCGTATCACCACACGCTTCATTACCGGCTTGTATTCACTATATTTTCTCCTGATGCAGAGATATGAGCTGATCTGAAGGCCGCGTCGCCCCAGGAGACACGACCCCCGAGTTCGACAATAAAAAGAAATAAATAGCTGAAGAAAACGGTGTGTGGAGGGTGGCGGTGGTGGACGTGAAGGGGGGACCTGACAGTGACGGATTAGGCAGTGGAGGGGAACTATCCACCTGCACCATGTACGATAACTACCCGCTCACAGCCCTTCTGCTAGCAGCCTACTACCCTTCCCAAATACACACCAAAGGTGCTTGATGATCCTGCCACACATAGGTATTACTAAAACGCCTTTGAAGATGGTTAATCTGAGGGTGAAGGCCAGCACGCCACAACCACCGCACAGGTTACATTACACGCCAACTTTTATCCTCCCTGGATACACCCAGAATCACATCCCTACTTAATCCCTCAGTTATCTACACGCAACTGACGCCTTAATTACTTTTTTACTCCTTGCTAAATTACCATTTTGCATCATTCTTCCGCCATTTTCATGGTAGTGCAGAGAGGGGGCGTGACGCGAGGCTGCAATATGGAAGATACCATCACCCATACGAATGTAATATAACATAAATAATACTACTGCTGCTACTACTATTACTGTTACTACTACTACTATTATTACTGTTACTACTGCTGCTACTACTGCTACTACTACTGCTGCTGCTGCTGCTACTACTACTGCTGCTGCTGCTGCTACTACTACTACTGCTGCTACTACTACTGCTGCTACTACTACTGCTGCTGCTACTACTAATGCTGCTACTACTGCTATTACTACTACTACTACTGCAGCTACTACTACTACTGTTAGTACTACTACTACTACTACTGCTGCTACTAGTACTGCTATTACTACTACTACTACTGCTGCTATTACTACTAATGCTATTACTACTACTTCTACTGTTGCTACTACTGCAGCTGCTATTACTACAACTTCTACTGTTGCTACTACTGCAGCTGCTACTACTAATAATAATAATGCAGAAAATCTGTTGCGGGAAGAATTCATTTGATAAACCTCAACACAACTATTATTATTTATTACTGTATTACACCTACAGGTTTAGGGGTTCCCGCAAATATAATTTATAATAATAATAATAAGTCATTAATGGTCTTTTTTAGTGTCCCTCAGATTTATACCATTTATCCTTCCATTTCTCTAGATTTCTACTATCTATCCTCTATTTTTTTTTAATTTCAACCATCTACACTCCCATTTCTTAGATTTTTACCATCTACATTACTATTTTATAGTTCTACTACATGCCCCCCACCCCCATTTTCTCGAATTCTACCATACATCCTCCCATTATCTCATTCCTTAACCTTTCTTTTAGTTTTTAATTCGTTCATTTATTTTCCTTTCCGTCCTGAGACCATCTACTCCTCTTACTAATGATTCTCTCTTATCTCCTCTTGCCTAATCTTCTCTCTCTCTTCCTCTTCTTTCCCCTTCATCCAGATATCGGCTACCCCAGTGCTCCTTTAACGGTCTGGGACCTATTTCAACCCGGATTCTTTCCCCTTACAACGGCAGCATTTTCCGGCAAAGCTCCGCGACCCCTCATTTCTTTCCCTTGTTTCCCCTTCCGCGACCCATCCAAAACAGCGGTCGGATAGAGCGGCCACCAGCGGCCTCTGGATGTAGCGACCCAGCCAGGAAAACGAGGGATAAGGGCTCGAGAAACGTTTTCGAAGGCACCGGCAGACGCTGGAAGACACAAGACGCTGGAAGGTTCCATCAGACGCTGGAAGACACAAGACGCTGGAAGGTTCCACAAGACGCTGGAAGACACTACAAGACGCTGGAAGACACAAGACGCTGGAAGGTTCCACAAGACGCTGGAAGGTTCCACAAGACGCTGGAAGGTTCCACAAGACGCTGGAAGGTTCCACAAGACGCTGGAAGACACTACAAGACGCTGGAAGGTTCCACAAGACGCTGGAAGACACTACAAGACGCTGGAAGACACTACATGTCCATGGAAGACACCCCACCAGAGGGCAGCACGACCTTAGTGTTTAGTATGAGGCACATTACTGCTCTTTCTAGTGTGTGAGTGATGGCGTACTGTCACGCCTCTTACAACGCATTTGTCACTTTGTTCTCCTTTTTCTCACCCAGCTTTACATATTCCCCGTCCCTCCCTCACTTTTGCTTTATCAATATCTCTCTCTCTCTCTCTCTCTCTCTCTCTCTCTCTCGCACACACACACATATGGTACTGGGATTATTAGTACTTTTTTCCAGTTTCACAATAACCCTGATGGAAATAAGTCACGTCGACTTTATTTTGGCTTATCATAGGTAATGTACACACACGTTACTATGTATTACAATTATAATCGTCGAAAATTTTTGTAACTGTACCTAAATATACTTTTTAAATGGATTAAACTGTTTATTGGTCCGTAGAAGCGAGGAGTCAGTAAAGCCGATCTGTGGGAGTTAAAAGGTGATGCCAGGAGCTAAAGATCGATATCCAAAGCCTTATTACTCTAGGAGCCCGGTCATGGGCCAGGCTCGCTCATTCTTTCTTCCTTCTCTACCTCCTTATTTTCTTATCCCTCTTTTCACATTTCCCTGTAGACCTCCTCCCCTCACCATCTCCCCCAGGCAGGTCAGCGGGGTCACGTGGTGTGAACCTCGTTTTTTAAAAGTTACCAGTCGGCCCGCGTGAAAAATGTCGTCTTTGTAGAGGCATGGGGGGTAACGTCCCAGGCCTGTCAGGTCAAAGGCCCAGAAGCCTTTTGACGGCCCTGAAGCCTACGCCGCTTTCTAAAGCTTCAATATCACTGACTTTCTCGTGGCCTTTTTTTTGCGCGTTATACTAATCACGTCATGCTTAATTTGATGTATGTTTGGCCATTTATCACACTTTTGAAGCCATCATAACAACCAAAGTGGGTGATTTAACCCAAACGTTAGGACCAGGGATCGATTCCCAGGCTGGAACGAATGAGCAAGTCTCTTTTACACTAGGTACTCCTCTTCACCTAGCAGTGAATAGGTATCTAGCTGAGTGCTGTGCGTCCCATGGTGGGAAGGACCCCAACTGAGCTAATTCACATTGCTAGACTGTTTTGCTATATACTCTGTTATCCTGCGATCTTCATAGCCTGATGATACAGCTATAACTACAACATTACTGATGCAACTACATCTATACTGTAGCAGCAACAACTATTACTACATAAGAAAGAAGGAGCACTGCAGCAAGCCTACTGGTCCTTACTAGGCAGGTCCAAGTCACCTATTGGCCTAAGCTAGTCAGGTCCAACTCACACCCACAAAAACAACTTATAATAGAGCTGTTACGACCACTTCTATTACTATTAGCATCGTACAAATATTTGTAAACCAGCTTTTACTGTGTAGGACACATGTACAACAGTTAGGTATCTTTATTGCGAAACGTTTCGCCTACACAGTAGGCTTCTTAGTCGAGTACAGAAGTGTGAGCAGAAGCAGTAGAGATGTAAAGACGATGGCATCAGTCCATCACCCTTGAAGACGTAGTTTTGAGGTTATCAGTCCCTCAGCCTGGAGAAGAGCTTTGCTCCATAGTCTGGAACATTGTTCCAAACTATGGAGCAGACTTATCAACCTGTCAGCACTGTATACCATTCAGCCTTTACTGTGTTGTCCATATCCTTGCAGTATGCTGCCCACGCAGACTCTGCTACCATCCACTCATTGCCTTCTTAGTAATTGTCATAATAAGTTAGTGGGTTCTGAAGTTTATACATTAGTTGTGGAGGCCAGGCAATCGCATCAGTTTTCTACGACGTGATCACTTCCCATTTTCGTCGCGTTGCGCCTCGTTGCCAACTTTCCCGCAGGAAATGACTCTGGAAGACTAGCCAATGTTGTGTGACTGCCAGGCACACAACACCCACACTGCCCATGCTTATCGCTACCGCCAGTGAAACCCACGTTCATCCATGCCGCCCACCTACACTACTCCAACCAATCACATGCCCACCACTACCCATCCACAAAACACGCCCACACCACCCAGTAAACTTACAACTCGGCCCTACTATCTATAATGTTTGACTGTGTTACAGGAGCAGATTATCTCAGTAGTGGGCGGCGCACCACTGACGAACTGGCCACTGGTCATATGACCTGGACTAGTACACTCTAAATACACTGAAAAATCTCTACACACGATCTCCCCATCATCAGTTACTGTCCTACACACACGCGCGCGGAATCGACAAGGTGGACAAAAACAGGATGATCCAGAGATGGGACACAGCAACAAGGGGTCACATTTGGAAGTTGAAGACTCAGATGAATCACAGGGATGTTAGGAAGTGTTTCTTCAGTCATAGAGTTGTCAGGAAGTCGAATAGTCTGGGGAAGTGATGTAGTGGAGGCAGGATCCATACAGCTTTAAAAAGAGGTATGTACTTAGCTCAGTGGTGACCAGTACTTAGCTCTGTGAAGACGTGTCTTGTGTGCTCTTTGTGAATCTGAAGATGTCCTCTCTTGAGCTACTCTACCAGCAGCTGAAGGAAGAACTGAGGGTAGCTAAGCTTGAGATACAGCGACTGACTGAGGAAAACAAAGAGGATTCGTAGTAATCCTCCTGTTGAGAATCCTCAAGCCAAGAAAGGAACCTGGACAGTGGCTGGAACGCATGGGACAAAGTTAAGGATTAAGAGGACGGATGGAGAGGTAGAATAAACGAAGATCCAGGAAACTGTTGTGGAAACATCGAACCGATTCTCCGTGCTACCCGATGAATGCGAGTCGACTACTGGGAACATAATGACGAACGACACCAAGGAAGGTAAGAACATTGTTCTTGTTGGGGACAGTCAGATTAGGTACATGGATAAAGCCTTCTGCTTGAAAGATAGAAGTAGGAGACAAAGGGTTTGCTTTCCTGGGGCTGGGATGAAGGATATTGTTGGATAACATCATTAGAGGTAATGGGAGCAATCCTATTATCTGTCTCAGTGCTGGAGGCAACGATGTTGGCAGACGTAGGAGTGAGGACCTGACTAGCAGGTATAGGTCAGCAATAGACATAATTAGGAAGGGTGGGAACCCTGTCATATGTGGTATTTTGCCAAGGAGAGGAGTTGGAAAAGAATGGTTGTCCAGGGCAATTGGTGTCAATTGCTGGCTGGACAAATACTGTAAGGAAAATGCAGTAACATTCATTGATAACTGGGACCTCTTCTATGGTAGAAATGACATGTATGCCAGGGATGGCATTCACTTATCCAGGTCTGGGGTGGGGGCACTGGCAACTGCAGTGGAGGGAGCTGTTAGGGCTTTAAACTAGAAAAAGTTAGTGGTATGGGTTATGGGGGAAAAACAGTGAAGTCCTAGTATAGTAATATTACGAATTCTAGGGGAACTATTAATAGGCAGAATAAGGTGGATATTGGAAAGCCAGTGGCACTAGGTGTCAAGAACTGTAATAGGTATAGTGGAAAAAACAGAAATGAGCAGGAAGGGTAAAGAGAAAGGAGGGTCTTTAAATGTATATTACACTAATAGTCGTAGTGCTAGGAATAAGATGGACGAGTTGAGATTAGTTGCAAGTACGGGTAATATTGATGTTTTTGCAATAACTGAGACGTGGTTTAATATGAAAAATCGGGACATGCCTGCCAAATGTCACATTCAGGGTTTTAAATTGTTCCAAGTAGACAGAAGTATCGGCAAGGGGGGTGGGGTGGCACCTTATGTCCATGATCATTTAAATTGTTGCATCAAAATGAGTATAAAGTCTGAAATAACACATAAGAGTCTGTCTGGATAGAATTTTCAGAGGGGTGTGAAAATTTTATTTTAGGTGTGATTTACCGTCCTCCAAACTTAGGGAACAAGGGAGACTACTTTGGGAGGAAATTGTTAAGGCCACGAGGCACGATAACGTACTAATTCTAGGGGACTTGAACTTTAGTCAGATTTATTGGAATTTCTTGACAGGGAATTCAGAATCTAACGGCCAGAGATCAGTGTTTGTGAATATTTCGCCTGCTCTTGCGAATTCCTAGCATATATATATATATATATATATATATATATATATATATATATATATATATATATATATATATATATATATATATATATATATATATATATATATCTAGTTCTCTTGGTTTCTCTTTCTCTCTCTCTCTCTCTCTCTCTCTCTCTCTCTCTGCCTGCCGGAGCATCACAACCCTGGCTACAGATACGACCACGAGATGCTGGCCGATCCCTGCAGCATCTCGTTTCCCAAGTCATTTTTCAGGTAAATGTTCTTCCTCTCAGGATCTGACAGTTGCCTCTCTAGTACAACGTTTTGAGGAAAGAGGGAATGGACGGGGAGGGTAGGAGGACGGGGAGGGAAGGAGGACAGGAAGAGAGGCAAGGACTAAAAGATCCATGGAAGAAAGAAGGAAGGAAGCAGTTACAGAGTGACAGAAGAAAATAGTAAGAGTAAGAAAAGCCTTTTACCAGTAGAACAGGAAAGAGAGGGTAAGAGAATGGTAGATAGAGATAAAAAATACAGAAGTGGTAGAATGAGGGGTGTAGAGAGAAAGGAGTAGATGGGGAGAAGTAAGAAGTAAGTGGAGGGGGCATGGGAAGAGATGGCTGATGAGGGGAAAGTGGGAAGATATGGCTGAACAGGGCAAGTGGAAAGAGACATGATGGAGAAGGGGAAATGGAAGAAGGAGGAAGAGGAGTGAGGGGAAGACCAAAGAGCCACAACACAAGATAAACTTGTCCCGTGTACCCCTCGTATCATATGATGTATGTCTCAATCTCTCTCACCCCTCACCTATCACCTCTCCTTCCCCTCTCTCTCCCTTAGCCCCTTCCCACCCATAACCCCATCCCTCCTTCCATCACCCAAAACTTCTACTCCGCCTCTATCCTCGGCTCCTACACCCACAAGCTACACACCTCACTACTACCTTTGTAAGTAACATAAAATTATGTAGCAGCATACCGCGGATGCAACTGACTTTGATTATACATACTGCATACTCCCAGGCCCTTGTGGGAGATGGTAACTGCCAAGTGATAGTAACTGCAGCTCTGCTGGAAGGATAGTAACTGCAGCTCTGCTGGAAGGATAGTAACTGCAGCTCTACTGGAAGGATAGTAACTGCAGCTCTGCTGGAAGGATAGTAACTGCAGCTCTGCTGGAAGGACAGTAACTGCAGCTCTGCTGGAAGGACAGTAACTGCAGCTCTGCTGGAAGGACAGTAACTGCAGCTCTGCTGGAAGGACAGTAACTGCAGCTCTGCTGGAAGGACAGTAACTGCAGCTCTGCTGGAAGGACAGTAACTGCAGCTCTGCTGGAAGGACAGTAACTGCAGCTCTGTTGGAAGGACAGTAACTGCAGCTCTGTTGGAAGGATAGTAACTGCAGCTCTGCTGGAAGGATAGTAACTGCAGCTCTGCTGGAAGGACAGTAACTGCAGCTCTGCTGGAAGGACAGTAACTGCAGCTCTGCTGGAAGGACAGTAACTGCAGCTCTGCTGGAAGGACAGTAACTGCAGCTCTGCTGGAAGGACAGTACAGCTCTGCTGGAAGGACAGTAACTGCAGCTCTGCTGGAAGGACAGTAACTGCAGCTCTGCTGGAAGGATAGTAACTGCAGCTCTGCTGGAAGGATAGTAACTGCAGCCTGCTGGAAGGATAGTAACTGCAGCTCTGCTGGAAGGATAGTAACTGCAGCTCGTGGAAGGATAGAACTGCAGCTCTGTTGGAAGGATAGTAACTGCAGCTCTGCTGGAAGGATAGTAACTGCAGCTCTGCTGGAAGGACAGTAACTGCAGCTCTGCTGGAAGGACAGTAACTGCAGCTCTGCTGGAAGGACAGTAACTGCAGCTCTGCTGGAAGGACAGTAACTGCAGCTCTGCTGGAAGGACAGTAACTGCAGCTCTGCTGGAAGGACAGTAACTGCAGCTCTGCTGGAAGGACAGTAACTGCAGCTCTGCTGGAAGGACAGTAACTGCAGCTCTGCTGGAAGGATAGTAACTGCAGCTCTGCTGGAAGGATAGTAACTACAGCTCTGCTGGAAGGATAGTAACTGCAGTTCTGCTGGAAGGATAGTAACTGCAGCTCTGCTGGAAGGATAGTAACTGCAGCTCTGCTGGAAGGATAGTAACTGCAGCTCTGCTGGAAGGATAGTAACTGCAGCTGTGCTGGAAGGATAGAAACTGCAGCTCTGCTGGAAGGATAGTAACTGCAGCTCTGGTGGAAGGATAGTAACTGCAGCTCTGCTGGAAGGATAGTAACTGCAGCTCTGCTGGAAGGATAGTAACTGCAGCTCTGGTGGAAGGATAGTAACTGCAGCTCTGCTGGAAGGATAGTAACTGCAGCTCTGCTGGAAGGATAGTAACTGCAGCTCTGTTGGAAGGATAGTAACTGCAGCTCTGTTGGAAGGATAGTAACTGCAGCTCTGCTGGAAGGATAGTAACTGCAGCTCTGCTGGAAGGACAGTAACTGCAGCTCTGCTGGAAGGACAGTAACTGCAGCTCTGCTGGAAGGACAGTAACTGCAGCTCTGCTGGAAGGACAGTAACTGCAGCTCTGCTGGAAGGACAGTAACTGCAGCTCTGCTGGAAGGATAGTAACTGCAGCTCTGCTGGAAGGATAGTAACTGCAGCTCTGCTGGAAGGACAGTAACTGCAGCTCTGCTGGAAGGACAGTAACTGCAGCTCTGCTGGAAGGACAGTAACTGCAGCTCTGCTGGAAGGACAGTAACTGCAGCTCTGCTGGAAGGATAGTAACTGCAGCTCTGCTGGAAGGATAGTAACTGCAGCTCTGCTGGAAGGACAGTAACTGCAGCTCTGCTGGAAGGACAGTAACTGCAGCTCTGTTGGAAGGACAGTAACTGCAGCTCTGCTGGAAGGATAGTAACTGCAGCTCTGCTGGAAGGACAGTAACTGCAGCTCTGCTGGAAGGACAGTAACTGCAGCTCTGCTGGAAGGATAGTAACTGCAGCTCTGCTGGAAGGATAGTAACTGCAGCTCTGCTGGAAGGATAGTAACTGCAGCTCTGCTGGAAGGATAGTAACTGCAGCTCTGCTGGAAGGATAGTAACTGCAGCTCTGCTGGAAGGATAGTAACTGCAGCTCTGCTGGAAGGATAGTAACTGCAGCTCTGCTGGAAGGATAGTAACTGCAGCTCTGCTGGAAGGATAGTAACTGCAGCTCTGCTGGAAGGATAGTAACTGCAGCTCTACTGGAAGGATAGTAACTGCAGCTCTGCTGGAAGGATAGTAACTGCAGCTGTGCTGGAAGGATAGAAACTGCAGCTCTGCTGGAAGGATAGTAACTGCAGCTTTGCTGGAAGGATAGTAACTGCAGCTCTGCTGGAAGGATAGTAACTGCAGCTCTGCTGGAAGGATAGTAACTGCAGCTCTGCTGGAAGGATAGTAACTGCAGCTCTGCTGGAAGGATAGTAACTGCAGCTCTGCTGGAAGGATAGTAACTGCAGCTCATTGTCCTACTGAAGTCTCCCAGCTCAGGCTGACACTACTGAAGTCTCCCAGCTCAGGCTGACACTACTGAAGTCTCCCAGCTCAGGCTGACACTACTGAAGTCTCCCAGCTCAGGCTGACACTACTGAAGTCTCCCAGCTCAGGCTGACACTACTGAAGTCTCCCAGCTCAGGCTGACACTACTGAAGTCTCCCAGCTCAGGCTGACACTACTGAAGTCTCCCAGCTCAGGCTGACACTACTGAAGTCTCCCAGCTCAGGCTGACACTACTGAAGTCTCCCAGCTCAGGCTGACACTACTGAAGTCTCCCAGCTCAGGCTGACACTACTGAAGTCTCCCAGCTCAGGCTGACACTACTGAAGTCTCCCAGCTCAGGCTGACACTACTGAAGTCTCCCAGCTCAGGCTGACACTACTGAAGTCTCCCAGCTCAGGCTGACACTACTGAAGTCTCCCAGCTCAGGCTGACACTACTGAAGTCTCCCAGCTCAGGCTGACACTACTGAAGTCTCCCAGCTCAGGCTGACACTACTGAAGTCTCCCAGCTCAGGCTGACACTACTGAAGTCTCCCAGCTCAGGCTGACACTGAAGTCTCCCAGCTCAGGCTGACACTACTGAAGTCTCCCAGCTCAGGCTGACACTACTGAAGTCTCCCAGCTCAGGCTGCACTACTGAAGTCTCCCAGCTCAGGCTGACACATTTCAACACTATACTCTTGTGGGCTCCATCTTACTTAACGGAATATGACAGGGAAACATAGCTATCTTTTATTCATACTAAGTAACTACCAAACCATGCCACGGGCGGGAATAGAACCCGCGGTCAGTCATAAATCTCCAGCCCGTGTTATGCTTTGTTTACAACAGCGTCATTACGATTTAGTGAGATAAGTAACTATCACCCAGAATACTGTAACAGCATATTGTGGATGTATTCAATTTCAGTTCAAAGCTCATATTACACACACACACATATATATATATATGTCGTGCCGATTAGGTAAAACTTGCGATTTTGGCTTAAATAGCAACGCTCACCTTGCCATATAAGACAAGTGAAAATTTGTGTATGCAATAATTTCGCCAAAATCATTCTGAACATAACGAAAAAAATATATTTCATTGTGTTTATTTATTATTAAATTAATGTTAACGTATCTAAAATATATTTTGTTGGGTTGGGCTAAATTAAATTGCGCTTGTTGTAATAAGGTTAGGTAGGTTTTCAAAGTTTCTCTTGGTACAAAATTATAAATTCTTACATTAACATAAATGAAAAAAATATATCTTTAAACGTATAAGAGAAAATTTTAGAAAGGATTTAATTTTAGATGAGTTCTTGCTAATTGACCAGTTTTACCTAATCGGCACGACATATATATATATATATATATATATATATATATATATATATATATATATATATATATATAATCACTTTTTATCCAAAACAAACAAACAAGGCTTTCAGATATATAAGAAAAAATGTATAAAAGCCATTACACAACGTGTCATAATTGTTAAAGTCTGCTTTCGAAAAAATTGCATAAATTCCAGGAATAACACATTTCAAAACACGTTCATGAAAATATAGAATTAAATCCTGGCAACGCTTGATGGAGAGGGAGGGGAGGTACAGCCTTCATCACCATGTGCATAATATACTCGTTTGTCTCTCTCTCTCTCTCTCTCTCTCTCTCTCTCTCTCTATCTTTGCTTCATACACACAAATTATACTAGTCTCTAAATTAAGTCCTTAGTCTAGACAGAAGTTTATCATTCTTCTCAGCAATAACTTCGGTGTGGAAATGCAAGTCCTGTGCTCTCTCCCTCCCTCCCTCTCTCTCTCTCTCTCTCTCTCTCTCTCTCTCTCTCTCTCTCGCTCTCTCTCTCTCTCTTCTCTCGCTCTCACTTATGATTTTGCCGTTTCGTTCTCCTTCCCTCTGCGCTTCTCTCTCCACATTTTATGATGAGTTTGCCAAAGTTATCATGTGATCATGACCCTCCTCTCCCTAAAGTCTGTCTTCCTCCAAATAAGTACTCTAAGTGTCCACTTTTAGTCATCGAAAAAACTTTTTTCTACTTATGATTTGATGTACAAACAAGGTTGTCTAGCATAAAATTTGATTGACATCAATTTATTTTCGGATGATAAAAAAATGGGGGGAAGGGGGAAGGTACGAGGGGGGGGGAATGTAAAAATACCGGTGGTGGGGGTAGGAGGGGGTGGTGGGAAAATTCAATAGCACAGCTGTCGGAACAATCATAGTAGGCAGAAATAAACGGAATAACACACACAGTCACCGGACTATGTATAGCATTTTCCATTTTTTTTATGTGTCATCGCCCCCTGGCCGGCTTGTGGGCGTACCGCGGCCCCCGGGGACCTATCAACTGGGGTGGGGACCAGCGCAGACCTGCTACCACTACTGGGGAAGAACTGGGGGCAGGGAACGTGCACTACTGGGGAGAACTGGGGAAGGGGAGTAGGAACTACTGACAGGAAGAGAGGGGAGGTGGGGAGAAACATACACTACTAGGGAGAACTGGTGAGGGGAAACCAGGTATTACTGGGGAGGGAAACAGGTTAGGCCTGCAAGCAGTCCAGGGTAGAAAACTTAGAAGAACTGGGAAATGGAAGGGCAAGCAAATAAAAAGGTTGAGAGAGAAAGAGAGAGATGTAACGGGAGTTAAGTGAATGGGGAGAGTGGAAGAGAGACAGGAGGGGAGATAATAAAGTAGGGTGTGGAGAGGGGAAGAAATTATCGGGGAGCAGAGAACGAGGGTGTGTGGAGATGGAGTGGAAAGTGGGAATGAGTGGAGATGGAATAGGGTATGAGGAGATAGGTGTAGGATATGGGGTGCACAAACTAGCCACTACCCTTTACAGGATGGATACCAGATACACAATCATATAGCCACAGCCATCCATAGGATGGATATGAGGTACACAATAAACTACCACAGCCTTCCATAGGATGGATACGAGATACACAATAAACTAGCCACAGCCTTCCATAGGATGGATACGAGGTACACAAACTAGTCACAGCCTTCCATAGGATGGATACGAGATCCACAATCATATAGCCACAGCCTTCCATAGGATGGATATGAGGTAGACAATAAACTAGCCACAGCCTTCCATAGGATGGATATGAGGTACACAATAAACTAGCCACAGCCTTCCATAGGATGGATACGAGATACACAATAAACTAGCCACAGCCTTCCATAGAATGGATATGAGGTACACAATAAACTAGTAACAAAACTGAAGTCTTGGTGTACTCACCACACCAAGAAATATATTGATAAGAGTGTACGAGGCTGATTGGAGCAGCAGGACTTGCTGCTGAGTTTCCAGAACATCTTGAGAGAATTCAGCGGCCCCTCTGAGGGGTCCGCGGACCACCAGTTTAGAACCAGTGATCTAGCGAGTTGCCCAGAAGTGCTTCAGTAACGGCAGAAGCCTCCCTCGTCTTGCTGTACACGGCAGACTCCAGCTCCTCCTCATCATATCAACATTTAAATGCGGGTTTTATATATCGCGTTTTTCTGCCCCAATTTCCAGTGATGAGGTAAATTATATGGTTAGTGTTGCCCGACCCAGAGGGTCGAGTGGCTGGTCCATCAGGGTGTGGGTGGAGGCTACCCACCCACACCCGTGCGGGTCCATCAGGGTGTGGGTGGAGGCTACCCGCCCACACCCGCGCCAGCGGAACAATTCCACACCCGCCTATTGAACCCTGTCATTCTGAAGATAGAAGAAATATTGCTTGAACAATAATGGGTAGAAGATTTCCAGAGAAAACTGGACTACATGCTACTAGTGACGTATCAGGTTGTGATGGCCGCTGGCAGCAACAGCCTGTTTGACCAAAAAGTCAACAGTGAAGTCTAGCCTCAGGCCAGCCCTCGTTGCATTCCAGACTATTACCATTCCAGCTTCCATTCCCATTCCCACCTATTCCTTGTGTGTGTAATCCACTTTGTCTTAAGCCACGTTTGTGTTAATAAGCAGCAACTGACTTCTGGCACCATCACTCTTCATCTACACTACAAAGAAACGAACATCTTAAAGAGTTTTATTAAGGTTCAGATTCACCTGTTGACGCTCGCGATCACCGGCCTTAAGGAAAGAGGGGGGTAAAACATGTCCAAGGACCTTCCAAAGGAACCCTGCTCCTAACTGCTTAAGAGACAAGACTTCACCTTATGAATGCTATAAGACCTTCCAAGTCCTTTACTGAGTTTTCTCAGCACCTACACGGGTCCTTTTGATATACCTTTAATGAGTTTCGAGAGTCTTACTACTCCTGGAGCCCGGCCATGGGCCAGGCTCGTCTGGTGCTAGCCTGGTCAGCCAGGCTGTTGCTGTTGGAGGCCCGTTGCCCCACATATTCATCACAGCTTGGTTGATCTGACACCTGGTGAAGATACTTGTCCAGTTTCCTCTTGAAGACTAGGAACCCAACTCAGGTCAACTAGACATCTGTCTCACACACTTTGTGGAGGATGGACTATGAGGACCAGTTCATATCTACTCTTGAAGCTGTGTATAGTGTTTTCCTGCACCAGCTCGCACCAACTGCTCACCTCCCCAAGACTGAAAAATACTTCCTGATATCTGTATAAGAACAAAGATATGGGTCACCTGCATCTTTAGCTGCCACCTGTGTCCCCTGGCTACCCCTGTCTACATCACTCACTCACTCTCTCTCTCTCTCTCTCTCTCTCTCTCTCTCTCTCTCTCTCTCTCTCCTCCATCTGTTTTTCAGGGATATTAAGAACCTTTACCTGTGACCCACTTGGAGGGTTCTTGTACCTTCGCAGTCCGGCCTGAGGCCAGCCTTCCCTGTTGACAGTAGAAGTAGTGGTAGTAGTAATTTATTAGTAGCAGTTGTGACATTTTACGGGTCTTGTAGGTCGCTCTCAATGGTTGAGAGCGACCTACGCCAATTGACTAACACCCAGGTACATATTTTACTGCTAGGTGAACAGGGTTAGCTGATATCTTAAGGAAACGCCCTAATGTTTCCACCCGTGCCGGGGATCGAATCACGGACCTCAGTGAGTGAGCCGAGTGTGCTAGCAATTGAGCTATGGGACAAAAAGCCTATTCTTTGATCAATGGTACAGCAGGTGATTTTGCTTACCTCTGCAACTAGTACCGTGAAAAACCTTTGCTCATTAACCAATCTGTTTTTCCAACGTCTCTCTTCCTGTCCACGGCGTCTCTCATTCCTCACTTCTTCCTGCTATGCATGTTCCTTTATTTGAATGTCCACTGCTTTCCTCCCTCTTCCCCCTCTATCTCTAGTCCACACCATCTCTCCTATCCTTTCATTTTACTCCCCACATATTTGCTCCCCGATATGTCCCCTTCCCTTCCACAAATCTTACCTTCTCTCTTCATCCCAAGAGTCTTCCATTCTTCTTATTATCTTTCCCGTATATGTTCCTCCTCTTCCACCACCATCCCTCTCCTCCCCAAAACATTACTCTCCCTTCCCCAGGTTGCTACAGTAGGAGCATAAAGTCCTAAGCCACACCATGAAGAGGGCCTCTTTGTCCTCTTATCTTGCACTCAGATAAGACCATTTACTCTCGTTTAAACACATTTTTCTCTTATCTCCATCTTCCTTCGACTGGCCTAAGCACCAGATTTATGGGAGTTACTGATATTACTACCATCGTCGTCATCTAATGTTTAAGTAGACTGAGGTTTGCCTTACGTTCAGGTCTATTTCAGCTGGAACGAGATCTATTTTAGTTAGAATGAAATCTATTTCTGCTAGAACGAGGTCTATTTCAGAGAGATATGTTACAGGTAAAACATATATTTAAGCTAGCACTGGATCTATTCCAGGTAGAACACGATCTAGCCTAGACTGCCCTTACTATCCTTAAACAGAATGGTAATGTAAGATATAATGTAGCCCAGCACCGCCTTCCTGTTCTCCTACAAGACTCCAAGAAATACATGTTCAACTTCCTACAGTCTCCTCTTTCCTATCCTCCCCACAGAAGACATGGTCTCCCCCACAGCCTCCTCCTTCCTATCCTCCCACAGGAAGCCACAAAAGGCATGTCCACCCCCCACAACCTCCACCGTCCTATCCTCCCCACAAAAGACATGACCTTCCCCACGGCTTCCTCCTTCCGATCCTCACACAAGACGCCACAAAAGACATGTTCATCTCATAGCTTTCCTATCCTCCCCACAAGGCATGCCCCCCCATAGCCTCCTCCTGCCTATCCTCCCCACAAAAGACATGTCCAACCCCCACAGCCTCTTTCCTATCCTCCCGCAGAACGCAACGAAAGCTATTGATCCCCACACCCTTATTCCTATCCTCTCACAGAACGTCAATGCAAGACCTATCCAACCCCACCACCGCCTTCCTCTATCCTTTCTCCGCCAATACTCACAATGGGTTGGGTCTCCATCCAACCATCCCGCTCTCTTCGGCAAGACCGTGATGCTGCCACAGCTACGAACCCTCACCAATCACATCTCACTTTGTTGGCGGGAAATGCTGTCATTGGTAGAGGCGTGCGCGCGGCTGAGGTCGAAGTGCCACGTCAGAACTCTGCTAATGGCCGGCAGCCAATGAGGCGTAAGGAACACGGTGCAAGAGAGAAACGACATCTTCCCAGGAATATTTCCCTTTAAAATCACCCAAACTCACAAACAAACCAGTGTTACTCCCGCAAACAAATGAATTGATGAACACACGTTCTAGGCGTCTATGCTCCTTTGCGTTTGCCGGTTTACCTCTGTTGCTCAATACTCCTAAGTGCCTTTTTCAAGGGACCCTCACGGTATTCCAGAAATTGTGCGTCGTGCCAGTCAGCGGGGCGAATGACGTCCCCGGAACATTTGGTCGACTAATGACACATACAGCGACCCCCCCTTCCCCGGGGCCCTACCTTACCCACTAACACACTCGTGTACACACACACACACACACACACACACACACACACACACACACACACAGAGCCAGGAGCTACTTAAATGAAGAATATGTATGAAAGGCTTACGAGCCTAGATAAATGACAGGGTTAGGAGCAGCCACATATAGGACAGTAAACACACACACACAGCAGAATGACTCGTTGGGTCGCTAAGGTGTTATTTCTCCAGCATCAGGACAGCAGAGAAGTGGAACGTAAGAAATACCCCTGCAGAGACAGGGTCCAAGAGCTTGAATCAACAACGTGTAAACTGGACCAGGTGACTGAACACAAGATTGCAGTTGTAGCAAGAAAGGTTGAAGCCACAACACACTCAGTGGGCAGCCTGGTCAGTCCCGTAATTAAAGGGGATTCAAGCCAGACTACAGACAGGGGTCGTTCTAGTATTTATAAAAAAAAAATCATACTACACACTAGAGGGTTCTGGCTGTATTAAAACAAGAGTCTTACTTCAGAGAGGTATCTCTGTCTGTATTAAAACAATGACTACCAACATAGGGGGGACTCTTTTATCTAAACAAACCACAGACTACAGACTGTGGTATTCCTGTAACTCAGCAATTCTCAAACTATAGGCAAGATTCTGTCTATATTTCAACAAGACTGACACCACAGGCCACAGACAGAGGTTCGCTACTGTGTTAAAATCCGAATTAAAATGGTAGGCGTAAAAATGGAGCGGCTACCATTTCTGGCGGACTCTGTGAACACCACATTTTCAATTCCGCGAGTCTGAACTTCATAAATCTTGCCCTGCCTTTTTTGCAGCCACACTGAGAGTCTTACATTTTCCCTTTGCTGAAACTTATCACGGGAATAAAACTGGCATTCATAGAACCACGCATCCAATTTTCTTTCAACTTTAAACTTACTTTTGTTGAATGTCTTCCGTTAGAGAGTTTACGTAGAGGGGGGGGGCCCTGGAACGAGCTAGCGAATTAGGTAAGCGTAATAAGGCTGAGTATGCGCTTAGGCGTTTCGAAATTTGAAGTGGCAGAGAGTACGTCTCACAAGAGAAAAGATCTGAGTTCGAATGAACGTATGTGCAAATCTCCTTACACCTGCTGCTTAAGCTCACTTAGCAGTAAATAGGTAGGTACCTGGAGTTAGTCTTAGGCAGGGGTGGGCAACCTAGGGGCCAGGACCCATGTTTGAGTGGATGGCGGGCCACACCTATCGCCATAGTTAATAGAGGTAATAATAAACATACCAAACTTTGACATATATTTCTATATTTAATTAGGTAATATTTCTATATTTAATTAGGTAATATTTCTATATTTAATTAGGTAATATTTCTATATTTAATTAGGTAATATTTCTATATTTAATTAGGTAATATTTCTATATTTAATTAGGTAATATTTCTATATTTAATTAGGTAATATTTCTATATTTAATTAGGTAATATTTCTATATTTAATTAGGTAATATTTCTATATTTAATTAGGTAATATTTCTATATTTAATTAGGTAATATTTCTATATTTAATTAGGTAACATTTCTATATTTAATTAGGTAGTTTCTATATTTAATTAGGTAATATTTCTATAATTAGGTAATATTATGTTTACTGGACGTAAGTTTTTGTGAGACACTGATATTGAACCTACCCTCTGTCGAACAGCAGTGTGACATTTGTTATTTTGCTGTACAATCAATATTAGGTGACAGCTGCAAGAAGCCAGATGTAAGACGTCATCTAAATGTCCAGCTGGTCGTAGTTCTGTCTCCGCTTGTTCTAGAATTCAACATGACGTAAGTCCTAAAAAAAAGAAAAAAGGGTGGGGGCCGGGGTATTTCGGGTTATGGGCCGGATGCGGCCCACGGCCAGTAGATTACCGACCCCTGCTCTGAGGTGTGGATCGGATACTAGAGGACCAACATATCCTCAGAGGCAGCAAGTTACATTTCTTGGTTTTATGTGATTTTCCTGGATTAATAACATTCATGGGTTTGTAACCCCAGGAACCTCTTCTTTACTTGACAAATAGGCAAGAGGATAGCGAGGGATACACCAGTGTAGAGGCAAAGAGGATTGCGAGGGATACACCAGTGTAGAAGCAAAGAGGATAGCGAGGGATACACCAGTGTAGAAGCAAAGATGATAGCAAGAGATACACTAGACTTTAGAATGAAGAAAGGTAAACATAGCAATGGTACACACACACACACACACACACACACACACACACACACTACGACCCTCCAGTCATCCATCTTCTGAACACCTGTTCCGTCCACTCCCAATGGGGTGGTTGCTGTTGTTGGTGGTGCTTGTTGTTATTGTTAGTTGTGTTGTTACTGACTCTCCACTACCACCATCTTAACTGCCCATTCCCCCATATCACGATACCCTGGTCTGACCCCCATACCCAATACCATGACAGTACTGTCCTGTGACACCCCCCATTCCCCCACCTCATGACAAAATCCTCCCCTCTGACCCCCCCCCCATTCCCCACCTGCTTGTTTCCCACCCATCCATCACAAGCAGGTTAATAACGCCCGCTCTGGCACCCACAGACACATCGACCTTACGTCACCCTCTCACAAGGGTTCTATTACACTGCTACGTCCTGAACATGCTACAAGACTTTACGGGAGTACCAATCTTATACCAAGTGTAAGTAAGGTACATTCTTGCCTATCACTGGTAAAGGGATCAGTTAGCTGGTAATGAGAGGTTCATAATAACGTTAATTCCGGGCTTCGTTACCTAGCCTTACTTACCAATAATATAATCTAACGTTATTTACCCAACGTTGCTTTTCTTAGGTTATTCACGTTTATTTTTAATATTTTCTGTAGACGTGTATATATATATATATATATATATATATATATATATATATATATATATATATATATATATATATATATATATATATATATATATTATATCTTTCCTATGTGGTGTTATTTGTGCATTATTCCTTGACCTTGTCGGAAACGTAAGTCATTATAAGTACTCGTGAAGCCAAATAAGTCTAGTGTTGATAATTCACCCTAAACTCCCACTTCAGAGAGCCATCTTGCGAGGATGAATCCCGTCCATTTTGGACGGGATTTAACCTTGCAAGCCACTAGTTCCTCCAAAGTGCGTGGTTTTAAAGCATTGTTCCAGCCACTAGATCCTCCAAAGTGCGTGGTTTTAAAGCATTGTTCCAGCCACTAGTTCCTCCAAAGTGCGTGGTTTTAAAGCATTGTTCCAGCCACTAGATCCTCCAAAGTGCGTGGTTTTAAAGCATTGTTTCAGCCACTAGATCCTCCAAAGTGCGTGGTTTTAAAGCATTGTTCCAGCCACTAGATCCTCCAAAGTGCGTGGTTTTAAAGCATTGTTCCAGCCACTAGATCCTCCAAAGTGCGTGGTTTTAAAGCATTGTTCCAGCCACTAGATCCTCCAAAGTGCGTGGTTTTAAAGCATTGTTCCAGCCACTAGATCCTCCAAAGTGCGTGGTTTTAAAGCATTGTTCCAGCCACTAGATCCTCCAAAGTGCGTGGTTTTAAAGCATTGTTCCAGCCACTAGATCCTCCAAAGTGCGTGGTTTTAAAGCATTGTTCCAGCCACTAGATCCTCCAAAGTGCGTGGTTTTAAAGCATTGTTCCAGCCACTAGATCCTCCAAAGTGCGTGGTTTTAAAACATTGTTTCAGCCACTAGATCCTCCAAAGTGCGTACCTTTATCTTTGACTAGTTTCGAGAGTCTTTCTACTCCCGGAGGCCAGCCATGGGCCAGGATCGTCTGGTGTTTGCCTGGTCAATCAGGCTGTTGCTGCTGGTGAAGGTATGAAAGGAAGAACGAAGAGGAGAGATGGAGGCATGAGGATGAAGGGGAGAAGGTGGAGGCAAGGTGAAGATGTGAGAGACAAGGGAGGGGAGATGGGAGAGTGAGAGGCTGAAGGAGAAATGGGAGAGTGAGAGGCTGAAGAAGGGGAGATGGGAGCGTGAGAGGGTGAAGGAGGGGAGATGGAGGAGTGAAAGAGAGAGAGGGGAGAGAAGAGGGTGTTGTGCATTTTTCTCCAGCTGATGAATGACCAGGATAGTCCCTAGCGACACTCCCCCCACTAGTGCTTCCAGTACCCACAACCGCTAGTTAGTCCCACAAACTATCGTTCGTACTAATTGCCTCGCCCATTTTTTGCGTCGATCAGTGATGGAAGAGACGATGGTGATTGGTGGGCGTGCTGGTAATTAACACAAACACTGGTAATTAAGAAGTGAACCCTGGGCAGTACAACAGACCAGTGCCACGATAAACTGACTCCACCTTCTAACCTCTGGGTACCGTCTGTCTGGGCAGACTAAGCTCTAGTGCCCCAAGACACCAGCCATACCCCTCTTCCACCCTCGTACCAAAAAAAAAAAAAAAAAAACTGCGATTTTGGCTTAAATAGCAACGCTCTTCTTGCCGAATAAGACAAGCTAAAATTTGTGTATGCAATAATTTCGATAAAATCATTCTGAACCTAACGAAAAAAATATATTTAATGGTGTTTGTTTATTATATTATTGTAAACTTATCTAAAATATATTTAGTTGGATTAGGCTAAATTAAATTGCGCTTGTTATAATAAGGTTAGGTAAGTTTTCTAAGGTACTTTTGGTACAAAATTATTAATTTTTACATTACCATAAATGAAAAAAAATATCTTTAAACGTATAAGAGAAATTTTTAGAAAGGACTTAATTTTAAATGAGTTCTTGCTAACTGACCAGTTTTACCCATTCTGCACGACATTATATATATATATATATATATATATATATATATATATATATATATATATATATATATATATATGGATGCAATAATCACTAACAAGTGATACAAGATGCTACGTTCAACTCCCTGCAACCACATGAAAGTATGCTTTCACCTATAATGTGTTTGCAGGGGTCGAGTCACAGCTCCTGACCCCGCCTCTTCACTGGTCGCCACTAGGTCCCACTCCCTGCTCCATGAGCTTTATCATATTTCTTCTCAAGTGTGTGTGTGTGTGTGTGTGTGTGTGTGTGTGTGTGTGTGTGTGTTGTATGTGTATGTGTGTATGATCTCAAGCCATGTTTCCAGAAATGCTGTCAGAGTGCAAAACTTTTACCATGCATAAATGGGGAGAAATCAGAATGGGGGCACGTCACAAGTGGTGTCCCACAGGGGTCAGTTTTGGGCCCCTTGTTCACAAATTACATAAACGACATAGATGAGGGAATAAATAGCAACATAAGCAAATTTGCTGATGACACCAAAATAGGCCGTCCAATTCATTCTAATGACATTAGAGAACTCCAGGATGATTTGAATAGACTGATGCAGTGGTCGGAGAAGTGGCAGATAAAGTTTAATGTAAACAAATGCAAAGTTCTAAATGTTGGGCAGGACAATAACCATGCCACAAATAAACTGAATAATATAGATCTTAATATTTGTGATTGCGAAAAGGATTTAGGAGTTCTGGTTAGCAGTAATCTAAAACTAAGACAACAGTGCATAAGTGTTCGCAATAAAGCTAACAGAATCCTTGGCTTCATATCAAGAAGTATAAATAATAGGAGTCCTCAGGTTGTTCTTCAACTCTATATATCCTTGGTTAGGCCTCATCTAGATTATGCTGCACAGTTTTGGTCACCGTATTACAGAATGGATATAAATACTCTGGAAAACGTACAAAGGAGGATGACAAAGTTTATCCCATGTATCAGAAATCTTCCCTGTGAGGATAGACTGAGGCCCTGAATCTGCACTCTCTAGAAAGGTGTAGAATTAGGGGGATATGATTGAGGTGTATAAATGGAAAACAGGAATAAATAAAGGGGATGTAAATAGCGTGCTGAAAATATCCAGCCAAGACAAGACTCGCAGCAATGGTTTCAAGTTGGAAAAGTTCAGATTCAGGAAGGATACAAGAAAGCACTGGTTTGATAATAGAGTTGTGGATGAGTGGAACAAACTCCCGAGTACCGTTATAGAAGCTAAAACGTTGTGTAGTTTAAAAAAAAGGTTAGATAAATACATGAGTGGGTGTGGGTGGGTGTGAGTTGGACCTAACTAGCTTGTGCTACTAGGTCATATGCCGTGCTCCTTCCTTAAGTGGAAGTGACCTGACTACCTGGAGTTTACCTGGAGAGGGTTAACTCCTGGTAGTCAGGTCTAAGCCGGGGAGTGATGGACCTGCCTCGCATGGGTCAGTAGGCCTGCTGCAGTGTTCCTTCTTATGTTCTACCAATCACTGGTTCTACCAACCAGTGATTGGTAGAACTGGTGAGCGAAACGTCTCCACAATCAAGATAACCAAACACTGTAACGTGTTTTATCCATACACTTCTTTTTTTTCGAAACCAATATTGTACATTATTGTGACTAGTAAGTTAAGGATCCAAAATGGGAGGAGTAGCAGATTTGAGCGAGAGCCTCTGTGTGACGTCCCTGTGGCGGGTTACGCCCATACACTTTCCTACAGCGGCGAAGCAGATGTCCCCAAACGCATTATTCGAACCATCGGTCCGGAAAAGCGAATTACACTATACGAAAAATGCATAAATTGCAATGTTGCTGACCTAAAACTCCACCATCGAGGGCTATTCAACCATGCAACGTGTCGTTAAATCTCGACACTTTATTGCTACGCGGATAAAAAATGACAATAAACAAACAGGATTGGAACGCGTGTGGGTGTAATAGTAAATAAATTGGGGAATTTGGAACCGCGTTTACAAACATTTTCAAAACGTAGCTTATGGACATTATTGGCTCGTATCAGGTGGTCAGAGGTGGGGGTAGTTTGGGTGGTGGTGATGGGGTGGTAGTTGGGGTAGTAGTAGTGGTGGTGGTAGTGGAATGGTGGTAGTAGGGGTGGTAGTGGAACGGTAGTAGTAGTGGTGGTGATGGTAGTGGCATGGAAGTAGTAGTGGTGGTGGTAGTAGTGGAATGGAAGTAGTAGTGGTGGTGGTAGTGGGATGGTAGTAGTAGTGGTGGTGGTGGTGGTAGTGGGATGGAAGTAGTAGTGGTGGTGGTAGTGGGATGGAAGTAGTAGTGGTGGTGGTAGTGGAATGAAAGTAGTACTGGTGGTGGTAGTGGGATTGTAGTAGTACTGGTGGTGGTAGTGGGATTGTAGTAGTACTGGTGGTGGTAGTGGGATTGTAGTAGTACTGGTGGTGGTAGTGGGATGGTAGTAGTGGTAGTGGAATGGAAGTAGTAGCAGTAGTAGTGGTGGTAGTGCGGGTGGTAGTGGAGACTAACAAAAGCTACAAGACTACAGTTTATTTGATCCACTCCTGGTTTACTGGGCAGGTATACACACACACCAATGTCAAATAAACACACAAACCAAACGCCCTCATCACTAGCATGTGCACATACACACCCTGCTTGTGTACATGCGCGCGCGCGCGCACACACACCATGTTAGTATATACACACATACATCCTGCTTGTATACACGCTTACACACCTTGTGTACACATGTTCTCCCCACACACTCCAGTTCTTTATACCTTTGCCTATGATATTTACCCTTGATGAGTTTCGAGAGTCTTACTAATTCCGGAGCACGGCCATGGGCCAGGCTTGTCTGGTGTCAGCCTGGCCAACCAGGTTGTTGATGCTGGTGGTCCGCTGACCCACATATCCATCACAGCTTGGTTGATCTGGCGCCTGGTGAAGATACTTGTCCAGTTTCCTCTTGAAGACTTCTACACTACTGCTGACCTAACTCTTGGGAATGACCTACCACTGGTGACCTAACTCTTGGGAATGACCTACTTCCACTGAAGAGTCCCACCAACCACATGACAACAAAACCAAATATTAAAAGGTAAATTAAATTAGTATTTTTCTTTATTCTATGTTAGAGCAGAGCCGTGTGTGATCCTTGTATGCTATCAAACATTTCTTAACAATTTTCCAGTGGTCCACCATCATTGTTTGTGTGTATTATGTAACAAGACAGTGTAAAGTCAGTGGTGCTTGTGTATGTATTATGTAACAAGACAGTGTAAAGTCAGTGGTGCTTTACCAGTTACGGACCATCACTTGACAAAGACACGTGTCAAGTGATACTTGTTGTGTTTCCTCCGAGGAGGACCTCGAGGAGCTAAGGGAAGATATATTGTCAATATTTAGCATATGGGAAGGCAGGGCCTAGAGTGTCATTAAGATGTAGGGGAAGAGGCTGTCACCGACACCTTCCCTCTACCACAAGACTACAAACCAGAGATTACAGGTCCTAAGACCACATATAAAGCAGTTATAGACCTGAATACCAGTTGTCCCACCACACCTTTGTACTAATTATCAGAACCACTAAGATCCGTTGTTAATCTCCGAAGACTAGTTCTGAAGACTTTCCAGACCACAGTACTAGTCATCACAAGCTTCCAGACCACAGTACTAGTCATCACAAGCTTCCAGACCACAGTACTAGTCATCACAAACTTCCAGACCACAGTACTAGTCATCACAAGCTTCCAGACCACAGTACTAGTCATCACAAGCTTCCAGACCACAGTACTAGTCATCACAAGCTTCCAGACCACAGTACTAGTCATCACAAGCTTCCAGACCACAGTACTAGTCATCACAAACTTCTAGACCACAGTACTATTCCTCACAAGCTTCCAGACCACAGTACCAGTCACCACAATCTTCCACACCACAGTACTAGTCCTCACAAGCTTCCAGACCACAGTACTAGTCATCACAAGTTTCCAGATCACAGTACCAGTCACCACAATCTTCCAGACCACAGTACCAGTCATCACAAGCTTCCAGACCACATACCAGTCACCACAATCTTCCAGACCACATACCAGTCATCACAAGCTTCCAGACTACAGTACTAACCACAAGCTTCCAGACCACAGCACCAGTCACCACAATCTTCCAGACCACAGTACCAGTCATCACAATCTTCCAGACCACATACCAGTCATCACAATCTTCCAGACCACATACCAGTCACCACAAGCTTCCAGACCTCGTTATTCAGCGTACATTTTTACAAGCATCGCAATCCGTTTATTTACTTCCGATCTGTACAACGTCCAAATTGAAACATTTAGTCTCAGCTTAGCTAAAGTTAACCTAAACTTACGAACACTTAACCCACAATAACAAATAGGCGTTCGACGTTAATCATCCCCCATGTAAGATGGTTTGTATTACTAATCATTAGAACCTTCAAGACCCAAATACATCATTAAGGCTCTACAGACCCCACCAAAACATTAGGGAGCTCCTTTGGGTTTCCGGTTGGCCCTGCAGGAAACCAGGCAGAGGCAGAAGGGGGCGTGGACCCCTTGGCCCGACTAGCTGCAAGGAAGGCCAATAATTAAGCCGTTGTGCTAAATGAGCCAAGGCATCTTCCTCCTGGCCAGAACTAATGTAGCTCAGCGTACAACACAGCGGCCCTGCTTAACACAGCAGAGGGTGTAGCAGAGAGCAGGTGTAAAAGAGAAAACACAGGGTGTAGCATAGAGAACGGTGTAGTAGAGAGAACACAGGGTGTAGGAGAGGAGAAAGGGTATGAGGGAGGAAGCAGTGTAGAAGACAGGAGAGAGCTGGTACAGAATAGCACGGATATTGAAGGCAGAAGAGTGTAGAATGTATAGGAGTGTGTAGATGAAAGGGGAACTAGCACAGAAAGAAGAGGGTGTAGAAAGAGGAGATACCAAAAAAAAGAATAATGCATAAGAAAAGGCAGAGACAAAAAAAGAGAAGACGAATTAATTTGTATCAAAGGCACTTGTTATAGAAACTTACCATGTATATATATGTGCGTGCGTAGTGTTAGTTACTAGTTGCCAAAGGCAGTTGTATATAGACACTTACCCTGTATGTGTATGTGTGTGTGTGTGTGTGTGTGTGTGGTGTGTGTGTAATAATGCGGAGCATAAAAGAGAGAAGTGCATAAGGGCGATAATACAGTGTATATCCCAGTGGTATGGGATATAGAATCCTCCCAACATACAAAGAATTTAATACACACAAACACGTATTATACTGTCGAAATACATTACCAAAGTGGCAGTAATCCCCCACTGAACACCCCCCCCCTCCACTAAACACTGTATAATCACCTTAAAGCTGGCGTAGCTACTGTACTTATAGTGGCACACTTGACGATGTGCTTATATGACCTTACTCAGGATGACACATTTCATTACCCTGTGTAAGAAACACATCCTGCGTCATGGAATATGACGGGCGAAACGTAGCTAGCTTTTGTTCCTACAATGTAAGCAGCACACTGCTGGTGTTCCCACAATGTAACTATCATATAGAATAGTGTAGTAACACACTGCTGGTGTTCCCACAATGTAACTATCATATAGAATAGTGTAGCAACACACTGCTGGTGTTCCCACAATGTAACTATCATATAGAATAGTGTAGCAACACACTGCTAGTGTTCCCACAATGTAACTATCATATACAATAGTGTAGCAGCACACTGCTAGTGTTCCCACAATGTAACTATCATATACAATAGTGTAGCAGCACACTGCTAGTGTTCCCACAATGTAACTATCATATACAATAGTGTAGCAACACACTGCTGGTGTTCCCACAATGTAACTATCATATAGAATAGTGTAGCAGCACACTGCTGGTGTTCCCACAATGTAACTATCACAAATGCAACTAATGTGACATTTTATTGTGGCAACGTTTCGCTCTCCAGGAGCTTTTTCAAGACGTTTCAAGCAATACATGGACACAGAGGGTATATATATACTCTCAAAGTGAAGTGTAATACTAGTGGTAGTAGAAGTAGTAGTGATATAAGTTGTAGTAGTAGTACAATAAGGTAGAACAATCAACTTGCACATGAGTAAAAGGTGATAAAAACAATTACTTGGGCAGTATTAAAACAGGTTAGATAAATATTTCTGTAGCAGTGTTCCACATCTGCGATGCGCTTGCAGGAGAGGCTATGTGATGGTAGGGTTTACTGTTTTCATGAGGATTCTTGCTAAGACTTCAGAGATGGTGAAGCTGCCTTTGTTTTGTTTAATTGTGTTAGAAACAGCGATAAGTGCTGATTCAAAGCACTTGCGTCTGCGGAAATCAGTTTCTTTCATTACTAATCGGGCGTCTTTGAATTTCATGAGATGATTGGTGGAATTTCGGTGTTGTACGCAGGCGTTGTTCAGGTTATCGTTCCTACATGCATTAATGTGTTCTTTGAGGCGTGTTTCGAGGTTTCTTGCCGTTTGTCCTACATAAATCCTGTCGCAGCCTCCACAGGGTATAGTGTAAACCCCCGCGTTGACTGGTTCATTGTGCTTGGATTTTGTCACATTAGTTGCATTTGTGTCCTTTTACTTAACATATTGTCGGTAATTCTACCAATATTAATACAATGTAACTATCACACAGACTAAGGTACCCACAGACTCCAGTGGTACCTAATTTTAATAAACAATAAAAAACACCTAATTAGTTTGCCCAAAACTGAAAAATTACAGTTTTCACAAACCCTCAAAAAACGTTTCTTTGACGCCAGGAAAATCACTCCAAAATTGAAGGCGAAATCCATGGGGCTTTTAAGTCTGCCTCTGAGCAAGAAGTTGAACAAAAAAATTCCTTGCTGGTATTACGGTAAAAGCCTTAGCGTATATATACCGCTATAAATATACGCCTTGGCCCGCTTCCAGCTAAGACTGTTCCGTAATCTCTACCAGAGATGTATGGGCCAGAGGGACACTCACAACGTTTTACAAATAATAAATATTTACGAAATTACAAAACTTTCACTATATATATATATATATATATATATATATATATATATATATATATATATATATATATATATATATATATATATATATATATATATATATATATTAAAGATTTTCTAATCCTCTTTCCATGGATTCCAAATTCCTATTATAATTATTATTATATTTTGTTACTTCGTTATATATTATAAAACGGAAGAGTGGTTGATTCAGTGATCAGTTGTGAGAGTGATGGTTAGCCCGTGTGCTGAGTGAAGGTAATTTGCTCTCTTATATTAATAGTAATTAAGTTAGCGGTGAGTTTAGGATGGTACTTAAGTTCAGGTCTGACACATTAATGAATTTTCATCCTGGTCTCTGAACTTTGGTGTTTGTTAGTGTGTTTTGCTGGGGGGGGGGGTGTTGATATCCAGTCTTCCTTGTGTTGTTGATATCCAGTCTTCCATGTGTTGTTGATATCCAGTCTTCCATGTGTTGTTGATATCCAGTCTTCCCTGTGTTGTTGATATCCAGTCTTCCCTGTGTTGTTGATATCCAGTCTTCCCTGTGTTGTTGATATCCAGTCTTCCCTGTGTTGTTGATATCCAGTCTTCCCTGTGTTGCTGATATCCAGTCTTCCCTGTGTTGCTGATATCCAGTCTTCCCTGTGTTGCTGATATCCAGTCTTCCCTGTGTTGCTGATATCCAGTCTTCCCTGTGTTGTTGATATCCAGTCTTCCCTGTGTTGCTGATATCCAGTCTTCCCTGTGTTGCTGATATCCAGTCTTCCCTGTGTTGCTGATATCCAGTCTTCCCTGTGTTGTTGATATCCAGTCTTCCTTGTGTTGTTGATATCCAGTCTTCCTTGTGTTGTTGATATCCAGTCTTCCTTGTGTTGTTGATATCCAGTCTTCCTTGTGTTGTTGATATCCAGTCTTCCTTGTGTTGTTGATATCCAGTCTTCCTTGTGTTGTTGATATCCAGTCTTCCTTGTGTTGTTGATATCCAGTCTTCCTTGTGTTGTTGATATCCAGTCTTCCTTGTGTTGTTGATATCCAGTCTTCCTTGTGTTGTTGATATCCAGTCTTCCTTGTGTTGTTGATATCCAGTCTTCCTTGTGTTGTTGATATCCAGTCTTCCTTGTGTTGTTGATATCCAGTCTTCCTTGTGTTGTTGATATCCAGTCTTCCTTGTGTTGTTGATATCCAGTCTTCCTTGTGTTGTTGATATCCAGTCTTCCTTGTGTTGTTGATATCCAGTCTTCCTTGTGTTGTTGATATCCAGTCTTCCTTGTGTTGTTGATATCCAGTCTTCCTTGTGTTGTTGATATCCAGTCTTCCTTGTGTTGTTGATATCCAGTCTTCCTTGTGTTGTTGATATCCAGTCTTCCTTGTGTTGTTGATATCCAGTCTTGTTTTGTTGGAGTGTGTCTTGTTGATAATGTTTGGAGGTTAGGTTAGGTAAGATTTGTCAGGAAACAGGACAAGTTTGGAGGTTTCACGGAAACACACACACACACACACACACACAAAGCCCCGATGGCATGGTGGCTAAAGCTCTCGCTTCACGCACGGAAGGCCCGGGTTCAATTCCCGGTGGGGCCGAAACATTTCGAAGTGTTTCCTTACACACACACGCATATATACAACAGGCCTAGTGTCTAATCGACATGTGCCTAGGACAAAATGGTAACTAACACAAGGGATGGTTTAGACTGTTAACTTGGGTGGTCCAAGACTATTCAACCTGCTACTATAAAAGATGCCAGAAATACTGCTGGGACCAGTTACTTTGTGCCTTCGATACCGTGTCCAGTTTACTGGCTATTGTAGGTCTGCGGACCGCTGGCAGCAACAGTCTGCTTGAGCAGGCATCTGACCTCAGGCCGGGCCTTCAATAACAAAACATTCATTGAGACTTTGGAGCTTGAGACTTCTCAAAGCTGAGGGATTGACCCCCTCAAAACTACTACAAGGACTGATCACATCTCCACTGCTATCTCCAATTTCAGTCACTTCTGTACTCGCCTATTTGTGGTTGCAGGGATCGATTCGCAGCTCCTGGGCCCTGAAGAAGCCTACTGTGAAGGCGAAATGTCTGGTTAACAAATATACTAGTGTTGCACAGGTGTCTTATTCACAAAGACCAGAAGACTCGCAACCTGTCTCAGTCACGTCTCAGACATGTCTCTCTGAAATAAACTTGACCTTGAATCCCATCACAAAAAAATTACTTCCTGTAAACACACGGTCGACCTCTGGGAAAATAAATCCATCCGATGTAGTGGATTCTGGTCCTTATAGCGACCCAATCTCAAGTGAATTAAGATTGGATCAAAATTCGCCAACTGCGGCCCGGGTCCGCCATCACCATTCATCATTCACTGTCACACATTCAGTGACCGCACCAGAGGCGTATGCAGCTCCCGCTTTGCATATCAAAGGCGGCCTTCGTGCCAGGGACAATAAGAGCCAGGGTGGCTTGGCAGGGGCAGGGAGGTGGAAGGGGTATATGGTTTGCGAGATCGTTTAATGAACAAAGAACTTACATTAATCGATTGTATTAATTGAGTGAATACGCCGCATCTGGAAACCCAGGCACCGGAGCATACTAACTCCAAGTGTAGTCAGCCACATAGCCAATCAGTCAGTCAGTCAGCCACATAGCCAATCAGTCAGTCAGCCACATAGCCAATCAGTCAGTCAGCCAGCCACATAGCCAATCAGTCAGTCAGTCAGCCACATAGCCAATCAGTCAGTCAGTCAGCCACATAGCCAATCAGTCAGTCAGTCAGCCACATAGCCAATCAGTCAGTCAGTCAGATAGCCAATCAGTCAGTCAGTCAGATAGCCAATCAGTCAGTCAGATAGCCAGTCAGTCAGTCAGCCACATAGCCAATCAGTCAGTCAGCCAGATAGCCAATCAGTCAGTCAGATAGCCAATCAGTCAGTCAGCCACATAGCCAATCAGTCAGTCAGCCACATAGCCAATCAGTCAGTCAGTCAGATAGCCAATCAGTCAGTCAGATAGCCAATCAGTCAGTCAGTCAGCCAGCCAGATAGCCAATCAGTCAGTCAGTCAGCCAGATAGCCAATCAGTCAGTCAGTCAGTCAGATAGCCAATCAGTCAGTCAGTCAGTCAGTCAACCAGATAGCCAATCAGTCAGTCAGTCAACCAGATAGCCAGTCAGTCAGTCAGTCAACCAGATAGCCAATCAGTCAGTCAGTCAGTTAGCCAATCAGTCAAGTCAGTCAGCCAGATAGCCAATCAGTCAGCCAGATAGCCAATCAGTCAGTCAGCCAGATAGCCAATCAGTCAGTCAATCAGTCAGCAAGATAGCCAATCAGTCAGTCAGTCAGTCAGATAGCCAATCAGTCAGTCAGCCAGATAGCCAATCAGTCAGTCAGTCAGATAGCCAATCAGTCAGTCAATCAGTCAGCCAGATAGCCAATCAGTCAGTCAGGCAGGCAGTCAGTCAATCAGTCAGCCAGATAGCCAATCAGTCAGGCAGGCAGTCAGTCAGGCAGAAAGCCAGTCACGTCCAGCAAGAAATGAAGGTCGAGCCAAAGTAATGCTGACTTGACTACATAAATTAGAGATCACAGACATGATTTAGAATGGCTATCTGAGTGCAGCACCCTTCCCAGGGAGAGTGAAGCAGCATCCTTCCCAGGGAGAGTGAAGCAGCATCCTTCCCAGGGAGAGTGAAGCAGCATCCTTCCCAGGGAGAGTGAAGCAGCATCCTTCCCAGGGAGAGTGAAGCAGCATCCTTCCCAGGGAGAGTGAAGCAGCATCCTTCCCAGAGAGAGTGAAGCAGCATCCTTCCCAGGGAGAGTGAAGCAGCATCCTTCCCAGGGAGAGTGAAGCAGCATCCTTCCCAGGGAGAGTGAAGCAGCATCCTTCCCAGGGAGAGTGAAGCAGCATCCTTCCCAGGGAGAGTGAAGCAGCATCCTTCCCAGGGAGAGTGAAGCAGCATCCTTCCCAGGGAGAGTGAAGCAGCATCCTTCCCAGGGAGAGTGAAGCAGCATCCTTCCCAGGGAAGGCCTTAAGTCACCTTGTTTACGTACGTACGTACGTACGTGTGTGTGTGTGTGTGTTTGGAGGGTCAGGATTACGCCTCCATCTTAAGAAGAAAGATGTAGAGCAAGTTTTTATCGTGACGATGTTTCGCTCAATGTAGAGCCTCAGCAAATGAATAAAATTCTAGAGAGCGAAACGTTGTCTTCATCACTGTGGAAGGTACGCCTCTGAGTGGAACAAACCTGTTAGTGTAATAAGCAAGACGCCATTACTGTGTCTACCATAACACAACACTCCTCCGATGCGAGGATAGATTTAGGAAGCTCAGCCTAATAACCCTAAAGGAGGGGAAGACCTGAGAGGATATGATCATGACATACAAAATACTTAGGGGGATTAGATAGTGGATATGGGGGCGGGTGGCTGTTCGAGGCGCAAGTAGAAAATAAAGATGGCAGCTAAAGATGGTGCATAGGAAAGTTAGAAAAGTATATTTTTAGTTTGAAGATGGTGAGTGGAACACGACAGACTAGACTATGGAGACAGACAACATACACAGCTTCAAAGCTAGGTACGTCAGGCCTCGCTCTTAAAGACTACAGTGTCGACCTTTGTAAAAACAGCTGACTGTTTCTCCAATTCTCTTACTGGTTCGTTATACCTTTGATGAGTTTCGACAGTCTTTCTACTTCCAGAGCCCGGCCATGGGCCAGGCTCGTCTGGTACTACCCTGGTCTACCAGGGTAGCAGCCTGGATATGTGGAGCAGCTGGTGGCCCGCTGCTCCACATATCCATCACAGCCTGGTTGATCTGGCACCTGGTGAAGATACTTGTCCAGTTTCCTCTTGAAGACTTCTACACTTGTCCCAACAGTGTTTCTGATATCTTTTAGTGAGGTTTAAATTCTATCTACTACACGAGTGTCATTAAAGGTGCTCGTAACCCGTTCACCACCTGACTAAAAATACTTTCATCCCTAAAACAGGAATGAAAGTATATACACTAAGAGGAATATTATCTCTTGGTATATATATCCTGTGACAAGTGGATGTCTCTGTGTATATATATATACTGGTGGCTAACAGGTAGATACGCATCTTTAATGACCCTCGTGCAGTCGATATATTTTCAACCTTATAAATCACTCAAGCACAAAGTGTTTCTTGGTGTGACTCGGGTACTGAGGCTAGACTGTAATGTGTGTGCTTAATACAGGTGTTTAGCAGAGTAATGGTGGTTATTACATCTGTGGAGGGGAAAGACTGGAGTGAGAGGGGCGAGAGTGGAGGAAGAGGGACAAGGATGTGAGAGAGACGAGGATAGACTTAGCCAGCATCAACCTCCATTACCTGTCTCCCTCGCCTCCTCTACCCCTTTTACCTCAGCAATTATAACATTAGTTAGCCGAGGATTACTGCTAATGTTGTGACTGCTTCTTCCTGCTCCTCCACTAACCCTCCATCAGCTCCTCCCTCCAGCTCCTCCAAGTCATGACTTGATAAACCTCGTAAACCAAGCTGGTCAACTCTGGCACATAAAGCAAGACAACTATATGTGATGCTGTGTCATGCAGTTGCATGACGCGTTTATCTGTTATATGTTAGTGGTCCTGGAGTTTTCTCTCCCAGGGCTCGGTCTCAGACCTGGCCTCCCAGGTCGCTAACTAAATATTACGGGATTAAGAACGTGCTAAAATATCGGGGGTTCGATCCCCGGCTAGTCACAGTATTATTGCTTAAAACACTCGTTCGTGGATGCATTAATATGTGTACTGCTTAAGAATAATATTTATCTGGAGTCCCTTCCGGAGGTCAGCGCCCCCGCGGACCGGTCCCAGACCAGGTCTCCTGGCCTGATCGATCAAGCTGTTAGTGCCCGCCACCAGCAGTCCAACGTATGCACCACAACCCGGCTGATCAGGAACTATTGTGAGTTCAAGAGTTCCCTCTTGAAGACAACAAAGAGTTTGTTGCATGAAGGGAGGGTGTTGAAGAGTCGTGGTCCGTCTGCCAAGCTTCTTACCTGGAGACCTGGAGTTTACCTGGAGAGGGTTCCAGGGATCAACGCCCCCGCGGCCCGGTCTGTAACCAGGCCTCAAATCTACACCTTGTGTTCATAAGTAGTAATTTCAGTGTGCAGGTTTGATACCAATCCCTCCAGCATCTTTCAGGTGTAGATTATGATGCATCTTTCTCGCCTAAATTCTAAGGAGTACCGTTCTAGGGATTTGAACCACTGCCAGTAATTTAGGAGCTTCACTGAGTGTATATGAGCTGTGAAGGTTGTCTCTGCATTTTCTAGATCAGCAATTTCGCCTCTGCCTTGAAGGAGGCCAAGTGTGGTGTGTGCTACAGGTGTGTGCTACAGGTGTGGTGTGTTACAGGTGTGGTGTGTGCTACAGGTGTGGTGTGTGCTACTGGTGTGGTGTGTGCTACAGGTGTGGTGTGTGTTACAGGTGTGGTGTGTGTTACAGGTGTGGTGTGTGCTACAGGTGTGGTGTGTGCTACAGGTGTGGTGTGTGCTACAGGTGTGGTGTGTGCTACTGGTGTGGTGTGTGCTACAGGTGTGGTGTGTGCTACAGGTGTGGTGTGTGCTACAGGTGTGGTGTGTGCTACAGGTGTGGTGGTGCACTGGTGTGGTGTGTGCTACAGGTGTGGTGTGTGCTACTGGTGTGGTGTGTGCTACAGGTGTGGTGTGTGCTACTGGTGTGGTGTGTGCTACAGGTGTGGTGTGTGCTACAGGTGTGGTGTGTGCTACTGGTGTGGTGTGTGCTACTGGTGTGGTGTGTGCTACAGGTGTGGTGTGTGCTACAGGTGTGGTGTGTGCTACAGGTGTGGTGTGTGCTACAGGTGTGGTGTGTGCTACTGGTGTGGTGTGTGCTACAGGTGTGGTGTGTGCTACTGGTGTGGTGTGTGCTACAGGTGTGGTGTGTGTTACAGGTGTGGTGTGTGTTACAGGTGTGGTGTGTGTTACAGGTGTGGTGTGTGCTACAGGTGTGGTGTGTGTTACAGGTGTGGTGTGTGCTACAGGTGTGGTGTGTGCTACAGGTGTGGTGTGTGCTACAGGTGTGGTGTATGCTACAGGTGTGGTGTGTGCTACAGGTGTGGTGTATGCTACAGGTGTGGTGTATGCTACTGGTGTGGTGTGTGCTACAGGTGTGGTGTATGCTACTGGTGTGGTGTGTGCTACAGGTGTGGTGTGTGCTACAGGTGTGGTGTATGCTACAAGCATAATCAAATAGCATAAATTTGAGGAGGAAGTAGTGTCGTGGGGCAGGAAAAAGAGGAGCAGCAGCAGGAAGAAGAGTAGTAGGAGCAGCAGCAGGAAGAGGAGTAGTAGGAGCAGCAGCAGGAAGAAGAGTAGTAGGAGCAGCAGCAGCAGCAGGAAGAAGAGTAGTAGGAGCAGCAGCAGCAGCAGGAAGAAGAGTAGTAGGAGCAGCAGCAGGAAGAAGAGTAGTAGGAGCAGCAGCAGGAAGAAGAGTAGTAGCAGCAGCAGCAGGAAGAAGAGTAGTAGGAGCAGCAGCAGCAGCAGGAAGAAGAGTAGTAGGAGCAGCAGCAGCAGCAGGAAGAAGAGTAGTAGGAGCAGAAGCAGCAGCAGGAAGAAGAGTAGTAGGAGCAGAAGCAGCAGCAGGAAGAAGAGTAGTAGGAGCAGAAGCAGCAGCAGGAAGAAGAGTAGTAGGAGCAGAAGCAGCAGCAGGAAGAAGAGTAGTAGGAGCAGCAGCAGCAGCAGGAAGAAGAGTAGTAGGAGCGGAAGCAGCAGCAGGAAGAAGAGTAGTAGGAGCAGCAGCAGCAGCAGGAAGAAGAGTAGTAGGAGCAGAAGCAGCAGAAATATAAACGAGCAGAATACGAAAAACAGCATCAACTTGACGGTGAATGAGGAACAGGAAAGAAGAGAAGGAAAAAAAGTAACAGAAGAGTAGAAAGAAAGAGGAAGGATAGGAGGAGTAGAAGAGATGCCCTTGGGGGTAATCTCCGGCTCCTCCCCTGTGGTCAACCCAGACTTGTACCAGCCTAGTTTTTAATAATAAAAAGAGAGAGGGAAACACAGAGCCTAACCTGGGGGGGGGGGGGTGAGGGAAAGGGGAGGGGGTAGAGATACTGAATATAACAGAGGAAAGGAAAAGGGGGAGGGGGTGGATAGGCGAGTGTCTTCCCCTACCCCTAACAGCATGGTATGTTCTCAGGTTACCTGGGTGGGAGATGAGTGGTGGTGGAGTGTGTGAGGGTGGTGATGGTGATGTGAGGATGGTAGTGTATGGTGATGTGAGGATGGTAGTGTAGTGGTGATGTGAGGATGGTAGTGTAGTGGTGATGTAAGGATGGCAGTGTAGTGGTGAGGATGGTAGTGTAGTGGTGAGGATGGCAGTGTAGTGGTGAGGATGGCAGTGTAGTGGTGAGGATGGCAGTGTAGTGGTGATGTAAGGATGGCAGTGTAGTGGTGATGTAAGGATGGCAGTGTAGTGGTGATGTAAGGATGGCAGTGTAGTGGTGATGTAAGGATGGCAGTGTAGTGGTGATGTAAGAATGGCAGTGTAGTGGTGATGTAAGGATGGCAGTGTAGTGGTGATGTAAGGATGGCAGTGTAGTGGTGAGGATGGTAGTGTAGTGGTGGTGCTGTAAGGATGGTAGTGTAGTGGTGGTGATGTAAGGATGGCAGTGTAGTGGTGAGGATGGTAGTGTAGTGGTGATGTGAGGATGATAGTGTAGTGGTTATGTAAGGATGGCAGTGTAGTGGTGAGGATGGTAGTGTAGTGGTGGTGATGTGAGGATGATAGTGTAGTGGTGGTGGTGATGTAAGGATGGTAGTGTAGTGGTGGTGGTGATGTAAGGATGGTAGTGTAGTGGTGAGGATGGTAGTGTAGGTAGTGGTGATGTAAGGATGGTAGTGTAGTGGTGGTGGTGATGTAAGGATGGTAGTGTAGTGGTGGTGATGTGAGGATTGAAGTTCCTCCAGACATTGATGGGTTACAGAAATAATAACAACAGTGTGAGATGTAAACAAGACGATGCAAGTCTACCAATAAATCACAGTGGACACTTATTCATTTAGTGTAAAAGTGGACCAAACACTGCCAACATCTTGTTTGAAACTGCTGGACAAGCAGTTGTCAATCACACGTCACTCACTAGCAAACTCACGCACTCGTTTCATTTCGATATAATTTAATAGGCCAGAGAGTACAAACAAAAATAGCCAGTACGTTCATGAAGAATATTTGATGACCTCTTTAAGTTACCAAAAGTAACACTCAGACACTATATGACTGGCATCACACGATGGGTGATCACAGGTCACCACCTCGTCTACAAGGTCGTCACTGACCACCACATTACATGGCAAGACTCATCACGCTAACTCACATTACAAGAAATATAAATATAAAATATAATGTGTAATAAGCAAGTGATAAATTTACCTTTGAAAGTAATAATCTCCAGAAAACGATTACCTTTGATGAGTTCCGATTCTTTCTACTCCCGGAGCCTGACTATGAGCCAGGCTCGTCTGGTACTACCCTGGTAAGCCAGGCTGTTGCTGCTGGTGGCCCACATATCCATCACAGCCTGGTTGATCTGGCACCTGTTGAAGATACTTGTTCAGTTTCCTCTTGAAGACTTTTACACTGGTTCCAGCAATGTTTCTGATATCTTCTGGTAAGATGTTGAATAATCTGGGGCCACGAATGTTGATACAACGTTCTCTTACTGTTCCCACGGCACTCCTGCTTTTCAACGGGGTTATTGTAAACTTCCTCCCATATCTTGTGTGTACATCTGGGATCACATGAATCCCCCGGTCAGTTATTTAGGGTACCTGGAGGGTATTCCGGGGATCAACATCCCCGCGGCCCGGTCCACGACCAGGCCTCCAGGTGGATCAGGACCTGATCAACTAGGCTGTTACTGCTAGCCGCACATCCAGGAATACAAACAAAATATAAGACAAGATAAGAGTTGATCTAACAACCGGAGGCACAACAAGAGAGTTGTCGGGAATCACAAGTTGTGTTTACTGACAAGTGAGATACCACTTCACACCAGAGATGAAGGGGGAAGGGAAAGAGGTGAAGGGGTGGGAGGGAGAGTGATGAAGGGGAAACAGTGCAGATGGGAGAGAACTCTTGGAGACTGTGGCCAGAACAATGTAAATCATCCGCTGGATGAAAAAAACATGTACGATTCTTCCTCCATTAGCTTTCTCTCTGTATCTCTCTGTCTGTCTCTGTCTGTCTCTCTCTCTCTCCCTCATTTTGAAATACCCTTCCACTGCTCCCTCCGTCTTCTCCATCTTCCTCACTCCCCTATTCTCCCTCCCTTTCCTCTTCCTCTCCTTCTCCCTCCCCCACCCTCCACATCTCAGCTCAGACTCATAACATAAGTCAGTGTCGTCTGAAAGGCTCTAGCCAGGAGGTTCTCGTCACTGCGAGCCATTTTCAACCCTACATCCTTGTGCCATTAGGATTATATTCCCACGGCGGCTTCCAAAGGGGGGTGGATGCAAGAAAATATCCTGAAATGGTATGAAGAAGAAAGAAAGATATTCCACTTTGCTCTCTTATTTCCAAGTAGGAAACATTACTGATGTCGAAGATGTTACAATGGTCACTTGAGAGTACAGTGGTACTCCTTGAGAGTACAGTGGTACTCCTTGAGAGTACAGTGGTACTCCTTGAGAGTACAGTGGTACTCCTTGAGAGTACAGTGGTACTCCTTGAGAGTACAGTGGTACTCCTTGAGAGTACAGTGTATCCTTGAGAACAGTGGACTGATCAGTGTTACATCTTCAAGAGACAGCAGACTATAGTGTTACCTATCCAGCACAGCAGCAGCAGACTACATGTTATCTATCCAGACAGCAGCAGGCAGACTACTATGTTATCATCCAGACAGCAGCAGCAGACTACTATGTTATCATCCAGACAGCAGCAGCAGACTACTATGTTATCTATCCAGACAGCAGCAGCAGACTACAATGTTATCTATCCAGACAGCAGCAGCAGACTACATGTTATCTATCCAGACAGCAGCAGCAGCAGACTACTATGTTATCTATCCAGACAGCAGCAGCAGACTACAATGTTATCTATCCAGACAGCAGCAGCAGCAGACTACTATGTTATCTATCCAGACAGCAGCAGCAGCAGACTACTATGTTATCTATCCAGACAGCAGCAGCAGACTACAATGTTATCTATCCAGACAGCAGCAGCAGACTACTATGTTATCTATCCAGACAGCAGCAGCAGCAGACTACTATGTTATCTATCCAGACAGCAGCAGCAGACTACAATGTTATCTATCCAGACAGCAACAGCAGACTACTATGTTATCTATCCAGACAGCAGCAGCAGACTACTATGTTATCTATCCAGACAGCAAGCAGCAGACTACTATGTTATCTATCCAGACAGCAACAGCAGACTACTATGTTATCTATCCAGACAGCAACAGCAGACTACTATGTTATCTATCCAGACAGCAACAGCAGGAGACTACAATGTTATCTATCCAGACAGCAGCAGCAGCAGACTACAATGTTATCTATCCAGACAGCAGACAGCAGACTACATGTTATCTATCCAGACAGCAGCAGCAGACTACAATGTTATCTATCCAGACAGCAACAGCAGACTACTATGTTATCTATCCAGACAGCACAGCAGACTACAATGTTATCTATCCAGACAGCAACAGCAGACTACTATGTTATCTATCCAGACAGCACAGCAGACTACTATGTTATCTATCCAGACAGCAACAGCAGACTACAATGTTATCTATCAGACAGAACAGCAGACTACATGTTATCATCCAGACAGCACAGCGCTCAGACTACACATGTATCTATCCAGACAGCAGAGCAGCAACTACAGTTATCACCAGCAGCAGCACACCCCAGCAGTGCAGCACACACAGCTACCATTCTTCATACTCAGCTGTATATATACACGTATAACACTATCCATGCCACCCTTCAATTAGTGTCAACACATTTACCACCAATCCTTATTCATATTCACATTTTCCACACCCGCTTCCTTCATTATACAGTGTATATATATATATATATATATATATATATATATATATATATATATATATATATATATATATATATATATATATATATATATGTCGTGCCGAATAGGTAAAACTGGTCAATTAGCAAGAACTCCTTTAAAATTAAGTCCTTTCTAAAATTTTCTCTTATACGTTTAAAGATTTTTTTTATTTATATTAATGTAAAAATTAATAATTTTGTACCAAAAGAATCTTAGAAAACTTACCTAACCATATAACAAGCGCAATTTAATTTAGCCTAATCCAACTAAATATATTTTAGATAAGTTTACAATAATAATAAACACAATGAAATATATATTTTTTTCGTTAGGTTCAGAATGATTTTTGCGAAAATACTGCATACACAAATTTTCGCTTGTCTTATTCGGCAAGAAGAGTGTTGCTATTTAAGCCAAAATTGCAAGTTTTACCTATTCGGCACGACATGTGTGTGTGTGTATGTGTGTGTATGTGTGTGTATGTGTGTGTGTGTGTGTGTGTGTGTGTGTGTGTGTGTGTGTGTGTGTGTGTGTAAGGAAGTTGAACGTTTGCAGCTTCCTGCTAACTCAATGGGCAACCCCACACTGCTATCTTACTATAACTCCATGCTACTTACTATAACACGATGATATAACTGAATTCTCTATAACTTGTGTCATTTTCAAATATTCTGTATCGTAAAATATTTGAAGGCTAATATATTGTAATATGGGTTAATATAACAGGAGATTATCTAGCGACCTTCCTGCAGCTGCAGGATAATCTGCAAGGACTCCTACACCTCTAGATGTTATTTCTCACGTAGATCATACGTCTGCAGGAACTTCTACACCTTCTAAAAGGTGTTCCACCACCTCCAGGAGCCCCTACACCCGCCTCCAGGGAAGGTAGGTGGGGTAGGTGTAGGTGGTGAGGGCGGGAAGGTAATATCAGGTAACCTGTGGCTGGAGTCACTTACATTGTAATGAAGATCACAGCCGCCTGACTCCCCTTGATTGTTGTGGTGTGGATGACACCACCACTAACCCTCTCCACCACTACCCCTCTCTCCACCACTAACCCTCTCCATCACTACCCCTCTCTACCATTACCCCTCTACCACTATCCCTCTCCACCACTACCTCTCTCTCCACCACTACCTCTCTCTCCACAACTACTGCCCCTCGTTCTCCGCTTAAGATTCTTCTTATTACATAATTAAAGGCACAATATCGTGACTGGAATAAAACACAACCCGCAGATAGGAGAAACAAACTTATGACGACCTTTCGGTCCGACTTGGGCCGAAACGTGTGGGTTGTGTCGTGTTTTCTTCTTAATAGTATCCTGGAGGATTAGGGATCCAAGATAGCCCCCCCCCCACAATGTGGTTTATTTCCGCTGGTGTCTGACTCCTTCACCTGGATACACCACCCAATGAGGGAAAGCTGCAAGAAACCCTCTGGTGATACTGATGATGTAAAGAGAATGAGTGAAATCAACAGTATGAAGCAATGTTCATCACTCCAGCAAATGAAAGTGGTGAAGGGATTTAGAAGAAAACAAGAGGTCCTACAAGTTATATATCCAACAGAATTCGAAAAAGAATTAGCGTGTCCACAGACGCAGCACCTGGGTGGGATTCCTGGAGTTTTTTGTTTATAAAGTAGTGCAAAATACTACAAGGACGAGCACTTAGTATTCTGTGGAGGAAGAGCTATGATAGAGGCGAGATAAAAGAAGACTTAAAATAATAATAATAATAATAATAATAATAATAATAATAATAATAGTTTATTTGGACATGATACAAAGAATTATATTTGGTTATTGAGATTACAGGAGGTGTACATGCCTAAAGCCCCTAATATGCAGGGCATTTTGGGCAGGGGTTGTTCCTCTTTACGAGGACGGTAGCAGTGCTGGTAAAAATTTAAGAGGCCGGTAGCCCTAACATCACACATCATCGAAGTCACTGAAAAGCTGATGAGACGTCAAATTACAATCTTCATGGAAATGAACAACCCAAACCAGTATGGATTTAGCGGAAGATCACGCTTGCGCAACCGCAACACCATTACCACCGTATTACGGAGGCCTTAGAATAAAATAAAAATGCTGACGTTACATGGATTTTGCGAAGGCATTTGGCAGAGACGATAGTGGAGTGATAGCGCATAAAATAATGGGAAAAGCAGGCACATGGATATTCATGTTTCTGACAAATAGAACACAAAGAGCAGCAGAAAGCAACACAAAGTCTCTTTTCGGTGTGTGTGGGTGTGTGTGACTTATTCACAGTGTGTAAACGTCACTTGCTCTCTCTGTATGCATATATTGTTGCAAATAACGATAACCTTAGCAATGTAAAAAGCTCAATACCCCAAGGCACTCTCCTAGCACCTCTTGTTTACTCTCATTATCTGCGGATACGAAAACAAGCATACCTTTGATATACCTTTGAAGAGTTTCGAGTTTATCTACTCTCTGAGCCCGGCCATGGGCCAGGCTCGTCTAGTGCTTGCCTGGTCAACCAGGCTGTTGCTGCTGGAGGCCCGCTGCCCCACATATTCATCACAGCCTGGTTGATCTGGCACCTGGTGAAGATACTTGTCCAGTTTCCTCTTGAAGGCTTCTATACTGGTTCCAGCCGTGTTTCGGATATCTTCTGGTAAGATGTTGAATAGTCTGGGACCCCGGATGTTAATACAGTGCTCCCGTATTGTCTCCACCGCACCCCTGCTCCTCACTGGGTTTATTTTACACTTTCTCCCATATCTCTCACTCCAGTATGTTGTTATGGCAGTGTGCAGATTTGGGACCAGGCCCTCAAGTACTTTTCAGGTATATATTATCATGTATCTCTCTCTCCTCCGCTCCAATGAGTACATGTTCAAAACTTGAAGGCGTTCCCAATAATTTAGATGTTTCAATGGCTCAATGTGAGCCGTAAACGATCTCCGAGTTTGTTCCAGCTCTGATATTTCTCCTGCCCTGAACGGGGCCGTCAGCACTGAGCAGTATTCTAAGTGAGGGAGTACTAGCGATTTGAATAGTGTCACCATCGGCATTATTTCCCTTGTTTTGAAAGTTCTCAATACCCACCCCGTCATCTTCCTGGCTGTTGAGATCTTTGTCTTCTTATGGTCTTTAAAAGACAGATCAGCAGACATAATTATTCCCAAGTCCTTTACGTGTTCCTTTCGTTCTATGTGGTGAACATCTTGCGTTTTGTATATAGTGTTCCTTTTGAGTTCTTCATTTTTTCCATACCTAAGCAGCTGAAACTTATCACCATTGAACGTCATGTTGTTTTCCACTGCCCACTGGAAGACCCTGCTTATGTCTTCCTGTAATTTTTCAGTGTCTTCTACCGTAGTGACTTTCATGCTTATTTTAGTGTCATCTGCAAATGATGATACAAAAGTGTGCTGGGTGTTTTTATCTATGTCTGCTATGAGGATGAGAAACAGCAGAGGTGCCAGGACAGTGCCTTGGGGCACTGAGCTTTTGACCTCGCTGATGCTGGATCTTGCCCTGTTCACTACTACTTTTTGTGTTGTGTGTGTTAGGAACTCAAAAATCCATCTGCCTACCTTCCCCGTAATGCCTATGGCCCTCATTTTGTGCGCTATCACTCCATGATCGCATTTGTCAAACGCCTTTGCAAAATCTGTGTAAATCACATCTGCGTTTTGGTCGTCTTCCAACGCCTCCGTAATTCTGTCATAATGGTTCAGCAGCTGTGACAGGCATGATCGTCCCGCTCTAAAACCATGCTGGTTCGGGTTATGTTGGTCCATGAAGTTTGTAATCTGCCGTCTCATCACTCTTTCAAAGATTTTTATGAAGTGAGAAGTTAGGGCTACTGGTCTGTAATTTTTAGCTAGTGCTCTACTACCTCCCTTATGCAAAGGAGCTATGTCTGCACTCTTTAAGGCCTCCGGTATTTCACCTAGATCTAAGCTCTTTCTCCAAAGAACACTAAGGGCTCTTTCTAATGGTACTTTGCACTTCTTTATAAATAAAGCATTCCATGAATCTGGTCCAGGTGCTGAGTGAGTGGGCATGTTGTCCATTTCTTTTTCCAAATCTGTGGGATTTGTACTAATGTCAGTTAGTTGGTCTGCGCGGCCTTCTGCTGGAGTGAAAAATATTTCTGCATTTTCTACCTTGCTGTCATTTAGTGGGTTGCTGAACACTGACTCATACTGTTCTTTTAGGATTTCACTCATTTCCTGTTCATCGTCAGTATACGAATCTCCTCTCAATAATGGTCCAATTCTACAGGTAGTTCTTAGCTTGGATGACAGAATCCTCAGTAGAAGACATCGAAAAATACAAGACCTCCATTGTAGAGTTAATAATAACGTTAAGTGTCCAGTGCTGACAAAATCCAGTTGCTCAAATACGAAAGAAATGAACTCAAAAGGGACACTGTATACAAAACACGGAATGACCATGAAATTTAACGAAAAAAGAAACGTGTTGAAGGACCCAGGTGAAATAATGTCAGCTGACCTGTCGTGTGGAGAACACAATAAGGCAGGTGTTGTGAAAACTCGACAAATGTCGTGGTGGATAATGAGAACGTTCACAACAAGAGAAGCACTGCCAGTGAGGTTTTTAAATCCAATACCTATATGAGTTTCGAAAGGTTCTCTACTCCCGGAGGCCGGCCATGGGCCAGGCTCGTCTGGTGTTTGCCTGGTCAATTAGGTTGTTGCTGCTGGCATGGCCCGCCGACCCATACAGAATATCAATAGTGGAGGTGGTTGCACTGAAAAACCCCAAGTTGCACTGAAAAAAACACTGGTGGACGAAACGTCTCTATCGGTAAAGATTCCCAAGAGTTACACATTTATTATAAGTGACTTAGGTAATTTAGCTGTATTACATAAAGTATATTAACAGTACATGAATTTCCTGGGTTTGTGGTCTTTATTTTTCAAGAAAAAGTCTATTAAAATATTGTTTTTATCAAGTCAGTCAGATCTGCCTCGAACTCTGCCTGCCGGTCCTGGAGGGTATTACAGGGGTCAACCTGGAGTCTACCTCGACGGTGTTCCGGGGGTCAGCCTGGAGGGTGTTACAGGCACTGAGTCTACTGACGGTTGGGTCAGCCTGGGTGGTCACCTGAGTCTACCTCGACGGTGTTCCGGGGGTCAGCCTGGAGGGTGTTACAGGGGTCAACCTGGAGTCTACCTCGACGGTGTTCCGGGGGTCAGCCTGGAGGGTGTTACAGGGGTCAACCTGGAGGGTGTTCCGGGGGTCAACCTGGAGGGTGTTCCGGGGGTCAATCTGGAGGGTGTTCCGGGGGTCAACCTGGGTGTTACGGGGGTCAACCTGGAGGGTGTTACGGGGGTCAACCTGGAGGGTGTTACGGGGGTCAACCTGGAGGGTTTTACGGGGGTCAACCTGGAGGGTGTTACGGGGGTCAACCTGGAGGGTGTTACGGGGGTCAGCCTGGAGGGTGTTACGGGGGTCAGCCTGGAGGGTGTTATGGGGGTCAACCTGGAGTCTACCTAGACGGTGTTCCGGGGGTCAACGCCCCGCGGCCCAGTCATTGACCAGGTCTCCCCGGTGGATCAGGTCCTGATCAACCAGGCTGTTACTGTTGGCTAAGTGTGGGTAGGTACAGTAAGGGGAGGGCTGGGGTATCTGCACCTCTCGCTGTCTTGACAACGCACACAAGACTCAGAATTTAAGGTGAACGCTTTCCGCTGCAGAACAGATAAGAATTAGTATAAAATCGCTGTAAATTAAATTAGCGGCGACACTCACCCGCGCCACCATCGCGACATCTCTAGACACTAATTTTTCGCGCAATGACTTACGCGACATTCGCGTTATCTATAGCATTCAATTGCGCATTTAACGCCGCCTGGCGGCTCCTCGCAGATACCTCTACCTTAGATATTTGAGTTGAATTTGATCTTCAATTGTAAATATCCAGCTATGAATCGGCCAAATGAAGCAGAAAGACACACAGAGCTATAAACCCGCCTATTGCGACCGTGGTAGGACGTGGCGGCGTTCAACGGACACGGACGGCTCCTGAGCTCCTCGCTGCGGCCGCTACCTCGCTCAATGGGGCGGACATCAGCGGTGTTCTCACATTGTCGTAAAGTGTCGAAAAATATTTGCCACATCGTAGGACGGGAGACAATCGCACAAAGAGCGGCGGTGTGGTGGAGGGCGATAAAGTGGTATGAAGTACAGTAGGCAACCTCGGTGCTTTAACCGGGGCTGCCAGACCACACTCCTTATGTGAGTTTTGTCTAGGTGACACATCTGATTGTGTGATGTGTTGCGTGTGTGTGTGTGTGTGTTGTGTGTGTGGGGGGGAGATTGCCATATAAGTGTATGTGGGATGGGTGGGAAGGGAGGGGAGAGTGACAGGGGGGGTATACGGAAGTGTGTGTGAATCATAGCTTATGGGGTATAATACTGAAGAATATCTGACACAGGAATGAAAAATCTTGTCAAGCAAATACTTGCGACCAATTTCTAGCTTTTTTCCCCTACCCTCGCAGGTCAGCCTGATCAACCAGGCTGTTGTTGTTGGTCGGCTGGCCCACATATCCATCACGGACCGGCTCATCTGGCACCTGGAGGTAGTTATCCAGTTTCCTCTTAGGAGTTTAAGTCGGCTTTTGAGTCGTATTTTTAAGGACAAGGAACTAAGATGGGGACCTGAGTGTGTGGATGCCAATTTCTGGGTGTGGCTATGAGCATGGTGTGGGTGCAGCGGTGTGGCTATGAGCATGGTGTGGGTGCAGCGGTGTGGGTATGAAATTGCTGATTCCGTCTTGTAAGACGTCATTTATAAAATATTTTTTTTTTCCTTTTCCCTGGGATATTCCAATGATCCTTTTGGGTGGAATTCAAGAGAGACTAATAAAAAATAAACAACACTGGACACTCCCATGTGACAGTTACACAGTGGAAACAAATGTGGTTTCTCTGTCATATTCCATCAGGCACGATGGAGATCATACAAGGTATTGAAATGTGTCGGCCAGAGCCGAGACACTTCAGCCGAGAGATGAGTATATCGTCAAGGATACCAGTACCGAGTCCATCAGCCATAGGAGCTTCAGAAGTATCCTTCATGGACGAGTGTGATGTGAGGGGTGAGGAGGGTTATGGATGACAGGGGGTGGAGGTAAGGAGGCTGAGACAATCCGCCTGAGAGGTTCAAGGCAAAATGATTCTAGGTGATCTTGGAAGGAGGGGAGGTAAGGAGGGAGGACCGTCCATCAAAGCAGGTTCGACCTAAGAGTGAGATCAGCGTCGGAGGGGGCGGTCCAATGCTTACTTATCTGCCATTAGCGTCCCCGTAACTCAAGCCCCGGAGACCTGCTCCGGCACGCGGTCGCCAATCTTGCTCAACCGGTGGAAACGCACAGCAGAATGCTCCATCATTGGTATTCCTGGCGGGGCCGCGGCAGTAGCAGTGGGTACGTTCCTCAGGGTGTCGCTTGTCCAGTTGGGCTACACCCACACCCACTTTTCACCAGGTGAGGCGCTCTTGATTCAAGGAACTAGAGTTGGCCTTCATCAGGTCAAAATCGAGTACCTGCCATTTTCCATGCGCTGCGCCACTACCTACCCAGGACTTATGCGCTTCTCTGAGGTTATAACAACAGCTGTACTGAGGTTGGCCACTACCTCCTAGAAGGCTTTCTTAGGATTGTAAACTCCAGTGGGTTAAAACCCCAGAAAAAAGCCAAACGTTGTGGCTTATTTTCATTAGTATTCTTTGTCATCTTCCACAAAATGTAATCCACACCAAGAAACACCCAGGTACCTATTTACTGCTAGGTGAGCAGGGGCAGCAGGTGTAAGGAAACTAACACTCAAGTACCTATTCAGTGCTAGGTGAACAGGGGCAATAGGTGTAAAAGAGCCCTGGCTATACGTCTTTCCCCGCCCGTACAAGGCTTCCAGCCACACAAAATCAACAGTGGGCCGCCCACCCACTGGTAATCATTCCCAAACTGATTCCGTATTCCGGCGGCGGACGGTACGGATGCAGGGGTCGCGGCGGGGTCCTGTGGCGTCCCCAGGGGTTCCTGCTGCAGCCCTACGCCCCTGGGGAGTCCCGCAGGACGCCCGCCGCCCACAACCCTCATTACAGCCATCACCCTGCTAAGTGACCCTGCCGGCCGGTAAGACCCTGTCTCTGGCCAAGCTTGGCCACTATCACCACCGCCTGTGTCTCCCTGTCACACCCCCGTCTCCGTCCATCACTCTGGCGGTCGCCAGCCTTTGTATCTACACCAACCTTACATCATGTGCTTAATGGTGTCACTGACAGGGAAGTGTCAGTGTGCCAGCCATGTACACTAGCCCACACCTATCTAATGCCCGTCCCGCTCGCCGGCTCCCACGGCTCACTGACTCTCCCATTACAGATCTCAATGGAGGTAATTTTGATTTTTTTTTTTGTGGTCATAACACACGTAGTACGTAGTGTGACAAGTGTGTGTGCACAATAGATAAGTTACTCCCGGCTTCTTACAGCTAAGACGTGTACTGCTGTACAAGAATATAATATTACCAGCCTTACTACCTACATTGGAAATATTCGCACATGTACGTACGTACGTACACACACACACATACACACACACAAAGTTTAACCACTAACTTCTGGAACAGCGCGACACTGCCCATGCATTTTTAAATATTAATTTCTTAGTCTCGTCTCATGCTGCGCGTCCAACACACCCGCTGATGCTGCTGCTGCAACTGTTGTTGCTGCTGTAACTGTTGCTGCTGGAACATCAAAATTCTTGAGCAACACAGGCAGATCATCAAGGACTTGCCTCATCACCAGGCAATCATCAAGGACTTGCCTCATCACCAGGCATCATCAAGGACTTGCCTCATCACCAGGCATCATCAAGGACTTGCCTCATCACCAGGCAATCATCAAGGACTTGCCTCATCACCAGGCATCATCAAGGACTTGCCTCATCACCAGGCAATCATCAAGGACTTGCCTCATCACCAGGCAATCATCAAGGACTTGCCTCATCACCAGGCAATCATCAAGGACTTGCCTCATCACCAGGCAATCATCAAGGACTTGCCTCATCACCAGGCAATCATCAAGGACTTGCCTAATCACCAGGCAATCATCAAGGACTTGCCTCATCACCAGGCAATCATCAAGGACTTGCCTCATCACCAGGCAATCATCAAGGACTTGCCTCATCACCAGGCAATCATCAAGGACTTGCCTCATCACCGGCTACTGGACTACAATACTCACCTACCACACAACTACAAAATTCTTCCCTCCAAAACTACAAATCAAGAATAATAATAATAAGATAGGTCAATAAGAGGGAGGGGCGTCTTCACGCTGGTTAAATCCTCTTGATGCAAGTAAATGGAATAACCTTCTCTTTACGCAGATCAAACCTCACCGCCTCCCATTCCCTATCCACTCTAGACCCTTACGGATTTAGCGCTTCCCCAGTATTATAGCAGAGTCTGGTTATCAAAACAATTTACTGTCAGGTGTCAGAGGACTGAGTAATGAGCCTCAACCATTCCTTCTATATCATCCACACGGGTTTAGCGCTTTTCGTAAATATTATCTTCGTAATACAAATAAATAATAATTATAATAATAATTTCTCCTGACACGTTAGGAAAAGTATTTCCCAGTTGTCCTGGAGAAAAAGAGAATCCGTGTCCTGGCTGCTGCGTTTCCTGGTCCCTTGACACACACCTCCCCCCACCACACAGAGGTGCCCCCCGCCACAGGATTACTGCAGTAGGCCTAGTGGGCCCGGGTTTAGCGCAGCCAGGCCTAAAAACAATGCAGGCGCCCCGAGGCAGAAAATGAGAGTGACGTGAAAATGACTTAGCCAGAAGTCTCTCTCCCCTCCCTCTTTCTCTCTCCCCCCCTTCCTCTCTCTCTCTCTCTTTCTCTCTCTCTCCCTCTTTCTCTCTCTCTCCCTCTTTCTCTCTCTCTCCCTCCCTCTTTCTCTCAGGTTTTACTGTTATAGTTCACATTTTATTCATATTTTAGATATTCATTGTAGAATAACCCTGAGACATGTGTTGCTGCGTTATGGGAGACGGACTCCAAGACTTACGAGGGACCCTGTTGTACCGCGCGACGAACACTACATGACGACTACTGCCCACTGTACGACACTACATGACGACTACTGGCCAGTGTACGACACTACATGACGACTACTGCCCACTGTACGCCGCTAGTATCAAAAAACAGGGAAAGACGAGGATGTTAACATTAATATAGCGCTGCAAACACCATTGATTGCAACATTGAAGGACAACAACTGAGGCGACTAGATGAGGGAAACGAGGAAAGGGTAAATGGACGAGAATGAGGTTGAGTAGGAAAGAGATGGTGAAGCGTGGAGGCAGGAGGAGGGGAATTTCGTAGTGCGGGGGATGTGCGGTACAGCCTGGCGGGGATGTGCGGCACAGCCTCACCCTGCCGTCAGCTGCTACACAATGAGAGCCAGGCAGAGGGTTGAGGGAGAGAGGCGGAGCACACTGCCACCAGCTTCGCTCTGAATGAAAGTTTGGCGTGAGTAAGAGAGGGGCGGTGGGTGGGTGATGTGGGCGGTGCGTGCTGGTGTGTTAGCGCAGGTGCAAGGGTGGGCGGCACTCCCAACCTATCAACAACCTCTTGCTGGCATCCTGGCTCCACCTCCTCTTTCCTACCTCCCTCCTACTTTCCCTTTCTCCCTCCCTCCCTCTCTCTCTCTCACTCCTCGTCCAGTCTACATTCCGTCTTTCGAATATTTTCCAATGTTTATGTACTAAATTCCTTGAGATTTTTTAGTATTTTGCATTTTAAAATTACAAGCAAGCTAAGGACCCCCGCCTTCTTTCCAGGACCCCAGATTCCGACCCCAGCGATATATAATCTTATCCTGGCTTGCATTAACACACTTGCTTTAATATCTCTTAGTGCTATCATTTTTTTTTTTTGGGGGGCATCGCCAGGAATTTGTATGAGTGTCCTGGGTCGTAGTGTAACCACAAGATACTACACCCAACCCTGCGTCTGTAGCAACATTTACTACTACGCTACTACTACTATTACTACTGCTGTTACTCTACTACCACTACTATTATAACTGCTGTTTCTGCTACTACTATTACCACTACTACCACAAGATGTAACGATCAAGCAACATGACAAACATATGAAACAGCGCAAAGAAATATATATATATATATATATATATATATATATATATATATATATATATATATATATATATATATATATAAAAAAACGTTTCGCTAAAGAATATAACATAAGCGAAACATTGTGGTAATAAAGTCTTACGTAATTTTGTGTATTTTTGTCTTCTATTAATATCACCTCCCTTAGTTCTGATCTTTTATGACTGTTCCTCTTTCTCAAGGTCTCGTTTCTTCTATGGTCCGCCTCCTGCTGGTTCCTCCTCCAACCAGCCACCAACATTTCAAAATATCTTCGTTTTACCGTCTTTCTAAAGTCAATTCTTCTGGCTTTCTCATCTTCCGCCACCCGTCCATTCCCGTGACATACCTGTAACATACCCGTGACGGGTTTCGAGAATTCTTATACTCTGGCAGCCCAGTCTAAGGCCAAACGTTCCTGCCTCCTTCAACTCCCCTGTTATTCCCCGTTCCTACTGGCTCTCAGCTCTTTCTACAATGCCCTTGAGAGAGAGAGAGAGAGAGAGAGAGAGAGAGAGAGAAAGGATAATTTCGTGGTGTGCTGCATGCTTCCCAGACAGCGGTGATCCCACCAGCCTGGGATCAATGGCTGAAATATTTCCCATAAATCCCTTCTATTCCCTGCTTGGTTTGCTGGGAGCTTGTTGCCATCCCCTGGCGGCATCCTCGTTACTCTTTGAGAGACTTCCTACACCAGGCGCTCGTTAGTCTTCCAAGGACCTATGCCCAACACTCGTTAGTCTCCCAAGAACCTATGCCAGGCGCTCGAAGATGGTAAATAGAGTGAAGTCCGAGGCTGCCACAATGAAAAGCTCTGTTCCACAAGGTACAGTACTCGCCCCCATCTTTTTCCTCATCCTCAAATCTGATGTCATCTTCATATCTGACATATATTGAGATGTAAACCATAGATAGTACTGTGTCCTCTTTTTTTACAGACGATACCAGAATCTGAAGGATTAACATCCATAGAGGACACGGTAAATCTCCAAGCGGATATAAACCTTGTTTTCCAATGGGCCGGGAGTGATAATGTCAGAGGATCTCACCTTCAAGGATCAAAACAGTACCGCTATCACATCTGAGAGCAAAATTATAGGAGAAATGAGAACAGAGCAATATTCTAGACGTGTTGAGAGCACAAATGATTTAAATACAGTAGTCACATCATTATTATTATTATCTTAGTATCATTTCTCCTGTTCTAAAAAAAATCATTACCCTCCATATTTTCCTGGTCTTTGCTGCATTATCTCTACTGTGTTCTGACATAATTATTAATATCTTTTTACACGTGTCTTATGTTCCATGAGATGGTCTCCCTGTTTTCTGTGCTTGTTTTGAGTTTTTCATCCTACCAGCATCTAAACACCTGTGTTCTGTGACCAGTGAACATCATGTTATATTTATTTGACCACTGGAAGACTTTGTTGACATCCGATGGTAATTATCTTCTACTGAGTTAACTTGCACATTATCTTGGTGTCGTGCGCAAAAAATCGTAGGAAGCTGTGGCCAGTTTTTCATCTGTGTTACGAGATGAGAAGCAGTAGCGTGCAAACAGGCATGACCTTTTTCCTTGGCCGAGACTGAACTTTGCTGCCACACTCGTGTTCCCACAAACTCACCTCCCTGCTTAGATGTTATATCCTCGTTTGTGTCTTCTGGCATTCCAAGGTCAAAATTTGTCAAATACGTTTGTTCAATCCGTGAAGAACCACATCTTTACATTGAAGTGTGTGACTTACCACAGTGAAGTGTGTGACTTACCACAGTGAAGTGTGTGACTTACCACAGTGAAGTGTGTGACTTACCACAGTGAAGTGTGTGACTTACCACAGTGAAGTGTGTGACTTACCACAGTGAAGTGTGTGACTTACCACAGTGAAGTGTGTGACTTACCACAGTGAAGTGTGTGACTTACCACAGTGAAGTGTGTGACTTACCACAGTGAAGTGTGACTTATCACAGACAGGGAGGCCAACACTTCACCCTACACACCAATGTTGGCAAACACCCCCGGAGAGTAGACGCTTGTTTTTCCACGCACTTATAAGATATATAGTTTTATTTACTAGATGTTTTTTCTTCTACATGAAGGCGTGTGTGTTTTTTCCGTCAGCGTTTGACCCTGTGAACACTGTTCCCACCCAGCTGTGTTTGTAGGGAAGGGGGGGTCGAGTCTCGGTACCTCCCGTAATTCGTGGAGACAGATTTCTAGCATTCGACCCCTTCCTTCCTAGCTTGGGCCAGTAGGTGACTTGGACCTGACCACCTGAAATACTGTTTCTCCCAGGTTGATGGACTGATTACATCTTTATTTTCTTACTACTGTTGCCTTTGTATTTGACTGAAGAAGCCCACTGTGTGGGCGAAACGTTTCATCAATAAAGATAACCAACTGTTGCACACGTGTTTTAATCTTCAACTTTTCCTTATTTTATACAATTTTCAACAATCCTTCTTTCCTATGTTCCCTCTTTCATTGGTTCCCTTACCACCATCCACTTTCCCCTCGACCCTTTCCCTCTCCCCCTCGACCTTGGTTCCCCTCTGAGCTCTCCCAAGGAAATAATAACCAGGAAACAAAGCCAGAGTTTATCAGTAATTAGGATACCACAGATGAAGCCTTATGGGAGTCTTAAGAGGGGGAGATGGCAGCCCTGAGAGATGAAGATAGTAGTAGCCCTGAGAGATGAAGATAGTAGTAGCCCTGAGAGATGATAGTAGTCCTAAGAGATGAAGATAGTAGTCCTAAGAGATGAAGATAGTAGTCCTGAGAGATGAAGATAGTAGCAGCCCTGAGAGATGAAGATAGTAGTCCTGAGAGATGAAGATACATGTGTTAATGGTGTTGGGATCATGGCGACCTCCCAGGCACCGTCTCACACTCTGAGATGTCCTGGAGAAAGATGTCTGCAGATTAGTTTTGAGACCAGAGTGACGTATATTCTGGAGGGACGATGGTTGAATGTTGAGGGGAAGGCGGGTGTTGAAGGATGAGAGGGGAAGTGTAGCCAAATACAGTGTGGCTGTGTGCAGTGTTGTGTCTGTGTGTAGTGTTGTGTCTGTGTGTAGTGTTGTGTCTGTGTGTAGTGTTGTGTCTGTGTGTAGTGTTGTGTATGTGTGTAGTGCTGTGTGTGTGTGCAGTGTTGTGTTGTGTGTGTAGTGTTGTGTGTGTGTAGTGTTGTGTCTGTGTGTAGTGTTGTGTCTGTGTGTAGTGTTGTGTCTGTGTGTAGTGTTGTGTCTGTGTGTAGTGTTGTGTCTGTGTGTAGTGTTGTGTCTGTGTGTAGTGTTGTGTCTGTGTGTAGTGTTGTGTCTGTGTGTAGTGTTGTGTCTGTGTGTAGTGTTGTGTCTGTGTGTAGTGTTGTGTCTGTGTGTAGTGTTGTGTCTGTGTGTAGTGTTGTGTCTGTGTGTAGTGTTGTGTCTGTGTGTAGTGTTGTGTCTGTGTGTAGTGTTGTGTCTGTGTGTAGTGTTGTGTCTGTGTGTAGTGTTGTGTCTGTGTGTAGTGTTGTGTCTGTGTGTAGTGTTGTGTCTGTGTGTAGTGTTGTGTCTGTGTGCAGTGTTGTGTCTGTGTGTAGTGTTGTGTCTGTGTGTAGTGTTGTGTCTGTGTGTAGTGTTGTGTCTGTGTGTAGTGTTGTGTCTGTGTGTAGTGTTGTGTCTGTGTGTAGTGTTGTCTGTGTGCAGTGTTGTGTGTGTGTGTAGTGTTGTGTCTGTGTGTAGTGTTATGTCTGTGTGTAGTGTTGTTTGTGTGTAGTGTCGTGTCTGTGTGTAGTGTTGTGCCTGTATTGTTGTGTGTGTGTGTGTGTGTGTGTGTGTGTGTGTAGTGTTGTGTGTGTGTAGTGTTGTGTGTGTGTGTAGTGTTGTGTCTGTGTGTAGTGTTGTTTGTGTGTAGTGTCGTGTCTGTGTGTAGTGTTGTGTGTGTGTGTAGTGTTGTGTCTGTGTGTAGTGTTGTTTGTGTGTAGTGTCGTGTCTGTGTGTAGTGTTGTGCCTGTATTGTTGTGTGTGTGTGTGTGTGTGTGTGTGTGTGTGTGTGTACTCATCTATTTGTGGTTGCAGGGGTCGAGTCACAGCTCCTGGCCCAGCCTCATCGCTGGCCTCTACTAGGTTCACTTTCTCTCCTGACTTTGAGAGCCTCATCGTACCTCTTCTTAAAGGTGTTTAGGTGTGTGTGTGTGTGTGTGTGTGTGTGTGTGTGTGTGTAATGCAGGTGCAGAGCGTAAAGAAACATTCATCAGTGTAGAAGACATCCTGGGAAAGCCTCTTCCAGTACACAGTAAAGTATATTTCACCTTATTTATGGAGCAGCTCTCCCAGCGGGCACCTTTGTCCCAAATTCCACAGCCGCGAACTAAATGCAAAATTCACAGAGGCACATTATCATAAAAATGATTCCCACTCCTTTACCGTGGCCCAGGCCAGAGTAAATGGCCCCGTCGAGTATCCTTTGAACACCGTCCTTCAAGATGACTTCAAGCTAGTTCGTCCCCGGGGCGCCATTAAACTCTTAAAACAAGAACCTACGGCTGTTAGGGCTTCCTACACGAGTTTCCTGTAGCTACAAGAGTTTCCTGTAGCTACAAGAGTTTCCTGTAGCTAGAAGAGTTTCCTGTAGCTACAAGAGTTTCCTGTAGATACAAGAGTTTCCTGTAGCTACAAGAATTTCCTGTAGCTAGAGGAGCCACTGTAAAGTCTGAATGTGATCATTCGTATTCACCTTCCTCCAATTGCGACCCCTCACACCCTCATCTCCCCTTTAAACCTTCACTCTTTCCCCTAACCCCTACACTCCACCCTTTCCTCGTTAAACCCTCCCTCACCCCCTCCATCTTCCCTCACCCTTCCGTCTCCCTACTTCATCTCTTCCTCACCTCACCCTCACTCTTCACCGATCATCCCCCTCATCTTCCCCCTCACCCCTTGCTTCAAAAACCTGAATACCGAGTTTTATTTGGTGCAGATAAATGCTACGAGCGTATTGGGCCCAAGAGTCTCTGATACCGAGGCTTATATAGTGCCAAAGAATGGTACGATCTCTTCAGAGAATTGCTTTCCTACATCCCCCCTTCCTTCTCTTTCCACCTGCACACACTTTGGTAGTTGTGGTTGTTGTTCTGGTTGGTGTTTGTAGAAGCATTAATAACAGCAGCAGAAGTAACATCAGTCACAGAAACAACGTTAAGATTGCAGCATCAATCAGTGTGTGTGTATACACTGCAACAACCCCAGAAAAATCAATCCCAGTGTATTTATAAGAACATAAGAAAGAAGGCCTACTGGCCCATGCGAGGCAGGTTCAAGTCTCCTACCGGCTTAAGTCAATGACCCAACTTAGTCAGGCCAGGTCACATCCACTTAAGGAAGGAGCACGGCATCAGACCTAGTAGCACAAGCTAGTCAGGTCCAAATAAAACCCACCCACTTACACCCACTCATGTATTTATCTAACCTATTTTTAAAACTACACAACGTTTTAGCTTCTACGACGGTACTCGGGAGTTTGTTCCACTCATCCACAACTCTATTACCAAACCAATGCTTTCCTATATCCTTCCTGAATCTGAACTTTTCCAACTTAAAACCATTGCTGTGAGTCCTGTCTTGGTTAGATATTTTTAGCACGCTATTTACATTCCCTTTATTTATTCCTGTTTTCCATTTATACACCTCAATCATAATTCCCCCAATTCTACGCCTTTCTAGAGTGCAGATTCAGGGCCCTCAGGGAAGATTTCTGATACATGGGATCAACTTTGTCATCCTCCTCTGTACGTTTTCCAGTGCATTTATATCCATTCTGTAATACGGTGATCAGAACTGTGCAGTATAATCTAAATGAGACCTAACCAAAGATATATAGAGTTGAAGAACAACCTGAGGACTCTTATTATTTATACTTCTTGATATGAAGCCAAGGATTCTATTCGCTTTATTGCGAACACTTGTGCACTGTTGTCTTGGTTTTAGATTACTGCTAACCAGAAGTTTCAAATAATTTTCGCAATCAGTAATATTAAGTTCTACATTATTTAGTTTATATGTGGCATGGTTATTTTCCTGTCCAATGTTTAGAACTTTGTATTTGTCTATATTAAACTGTATCTGCCACTTCTCCGACCACTGCATCAGTCTATTCAAATCTTCCTGGAGTGCTCTAATGTCCTCGTCAGAATGAATTCGACGGTCTATTTCGGCGTCATCGGCAAACTTGCTTATGTAGTTATTTATTCCCTCATCTATGTCGTTTATGTAAATTGTGAACATCAGTAGAGTGAATCCCAGTATATACAAAGCAACAACATCAATAGCATCAATGCAAGTGTATGTAGCTAGCATTAACATGAGGCTGTGGTTAGTCTCATCAACACCACCCTCTCATCTCACTCTCCCCTTCCACACATCAAACGTGGGCGCAGGGGCGTTCTGGCTGCGGTTCGCATCCCCCAGTTTGTTTAGTTTAAGCTCCATTTAATAATATTTAATCCGATTTCATACCGACTCTAATCCCCTCAACTGATCATTAAAGAGGTCGCTGCGTTGCCGTTGTGCTTTTATCTCGCCTCGCAGATGGTCCCAGCAGGAGATGCTGCGTGGAGCTCACTGCCAACCACCAGGGCTCTTTTTTTCTGACTTGGGGGCTTAACCTTAAAGTTTTCCGACGTGGTGCTCAACATTCCTTGACGTGGTGCTCAGCGTTGCTAAGCTGTTGGACGTGGCTCTCAACGTTGTTTGACGTGGTGCTCAACATTCCTTGACGTGGTGCTCAACATTCCTTGACGTGGTGCTCAACATTCCTTGACGTGGTGCTCAACATTCCTTGACGTGGTGCTCAACATTCCTTGACGTGGTGCTCAACATTCCTTGACGCGGTGCTCAACATTCCTTGACGTGGTACTCAGCGTTGCTAAGCTGTTGGACGTGGCTCTCAACGTTGTTTGACGTGGTGCTCAACGTTGTTTGACGTGGTGCTCAACATTGTTTGACGTGGTGCTCAACGTTCCTTGACTTAACACTCAACGTTAATTTCTTATCGTTTCCCATTTTTCTGAAATGCTATTTTTCTTTATTCTAAATTAGGTTCGTGTAGAGGTCAATATTATTCTCGTATTTAAGTACTGACCTGTTACTTTGATGTGACCTTTGTAAAACTTTGATGTGACCTTTGATTTTTTATATTTTCCACTGGGGTGATTTTCATATTGTTTTGATGTCCGAAGATGTGGTCAGTGTCAGGACCCAGTGCTTTACCTGTGTCAGCTATGAGGATGAGAGAGTGTCAGGACCCAGTGCTTTACCTGTGTCAGCTATGATGATGAGAGGGTGTCATGACCCAGTGCTTTACCTGTGTCAGCTATGAGGATGAGAGGGTGTCAGGACCCAGTGCTTTACCTGTGTCAGCTATGAGGATGAGAGGGTGTCAGGACCCAGTGCTTTACCTGTGTCAGCTATGAGGATGAGAGTGTCAGGACCCAGTGCTTTACCTGTGTCAGCTATGAGGATGAGAGGGTGTCAGGACCCAATGCTTTACCTGTCAGCTATGAGGATGCCAGAACTGTGTTCTGGTTTTCTCAAGTTTATTTCTGAGACCTAACCTTGCTGTGTTTGCTATAAGTCTGAAAACCAGTTTCCCTACCTACCTCATTTTATGGACTGTCACTCTATGGGCACATTGTCAAATGTCTTTGCAAAATTCGTTCGGTGTTCTTCCAAATACATCAGTGATTCCGTCATAATGTAATAGGTGGGACAAGCAACATCTCCCTACTCTACCCTCTCCATGTACACTAGAAGAAATTTTTGACCTTGATTTTATGTGCTGAAAGTTTCAGGATTGTTCCAAATTTTCTACATCTACATCTGCCATTTCTCTGTGAAAGTTCTCTCTTCGTAGTTCTGCAAGAGCCTGATAGTCCTGGAGGTCGGGGTCCTGCAAGAACAAGAGAGGCCTGGAAGTCGAAGTCCTCCTCCAAGAGCGCTGGAGGTTGTGGCCCTCCTTGCAAGAACAACAGAGCTCTGGAGGTCGTGGTCCTGCAAGAACAAGAGAGGCCTGGAGGTCATGGTTCTCCTTGCAAGGTGCTCAACATCGTCTGGAGGTCACAGGCGTGGAAATGGTCACACAGCAGGGACGCTCGTCGGGAGTCAGGGAGAAATTAGTTTAAGTGCCTTGGAAACCAGAGTTAATCAAATTCTTCCCTCGTCCCCTTGTATTTCCCCCGCCCAGGGATGACTCCGCCCAATTTTTTTTTCCGCCAGGGAAGACTACCCAATCTTTTCCCTGCCCGAGATGACGCTAGCTTATTTTTCCCCCGCCAGGGATGATTCTACTCAACTTTAACACCCGAGGATTGGTGTATATGGATTATATGTCCTGTGACATACCTGTGATCCGTTTCGATGAGTTTTCCGTCCCTTCTCGATCACCCAGGCTGTTGCTGACAGTGGCCCATCGGTTCACAAAGCTATCATAGCCTGGTTCATCCTCCCAGGTGCTGTATGACCCTCATGGGTTTATCACTTCCCCTAATACTACTACTACTACTAATATGGCCCAGTGGTTTACGCACTGGCCTGGAGTTTTACCACTCACTTGCCGTGAGTTCGATCCCCACCCGTACCGTGGTTTAATAATAATAAATGCGAGGAATAACACCACTGGAGAGGAGAGAGAGAGAGAGAGAGAGAGAGAGAGAGAGAGAGAGAGAGAGAGAGAGAGAGAGAGAGAGAGAGAGAGAGAGAGAATAAAATAGATATCGATCCATGTCTCACTATATTACCTACTTTAAGAATGAAGGGGAGAAGGGGAGCGAAAAGATCTAAATCTAAAATCTACCCCTTCACTATTTCCCCGTTGCCTTCAAGAACGTCAATTTTGAAGTGAATTAGATTATTGCCACCACCTGCCACACTCCTCCATCTGCCACACTGCTCCACCTGTCTCACACTCCACCTGCCAAGATGACGTGGTCAGTCCATCAACCTTGAAGCAGAAGTTCTGAGGTGGTCAGTCCCTCAGCCTTGAGAAGCGGCCAGCTCCTTTGTTCTTCCACTGAAGAAGCCTGGTGTGGGGAGCGAAACGTTTCGGTAATAAGGATACCAAAGTGTTGCACATGTATCTTATTCATGAACTTGTGAATTGTTGCAGCCACAGTATTGTGGATTGTGAATTGCTGAAGCCATGGTATTGTTTGTTGTGAAATGTTGCAACCACGGTATTTTCGGCTATTCTTCGTGTATACGTCAGCACGAACTAGTTACCAGTAGTTCCTAAACTAGACTAAGTTTAAGTCGTAACCCACAACAGTAAGGATCTTCACCACAACAGTAAGGACCTTCACAACAGTAAGGACCTTCACCACAACAGTAAGGACCTTCACAACAGTAAGGACCTTCACCACAACAGTAAGGACCTTCACAACAGTAAGGACCTTCACCACAACAGTAAGGACCTTCACCACAACAGTAAGGACCTTCACAACAAAAGTAAGGACCTTCACAACAAAAGTAAGGATCCCCCACAACAGTTTTTTTTTCCTGACTATATAATTCTCCCCAAAAACACTACAACAATAAAAAGTAGGACCTTCACCACAACAGTCAGGAGCTCCTAGGTGCTTACTAAGAATGTGTGCGAGAGAGAGAGAGAGAGAGAGAGAGAGAGAGAGGCAGTACTCCCTGGAGGCTGCCAGCAACGCCAGAATAACGTGAGTGAGGTAATTAATCAAATCGCAGTGGCGAGGGAAGTGCATAAAGTGAAACAACATTATGTGCCAGAGAGGGAGAGAAGAGGGAGGCTGCACGAGAGGAAGAGAAGAGGGAGGCTGCACGAGAGGGAGAGACGAGGGAGGCTGCACGAGAGGGAGAGACGAGGGAGGCTGCACGAGAGGGAGAGAAGAGAATGGCTGTACGAGAGGGAGAGACGAGGGAGGCTGCACGAGAGGGAGAGACGAGGGAGGCTGCACGAGAGGGAGATAAGAGAAAGGCTGTACGAGAGGGAGAGACGAGGGAGGCTGTACGAGAGGGAGAGACGAGGGAGGCTGCACGAGAGGGAGAGAAGAGGGAGGCTGCACGAGAGGGAGAGAAGAGAAAGGCTGTACGAGAGGGAGAGACGAGGGAGGCTGCACGAGAGGGAGAGAAGAGAGGCTGTACGAGAGGGAGAGAAGAGGGAGGCTGCACGAGAGGGAGAGAAGAGAAAGGCTGTACGAGAGGGAGAGACGAGGGAGGCTGTACGAGAGGGAGAGACGAGGGAGGCTGCACGAGAGGGAGAGAAGAGGGAGGCTGCACGAGAGGGAGAGAAGAGAGGCGCTGTACGAGAGGGAGAGAAGAGGGAGGCTGCACGAGGAGAGAAGAGGGAGGCTGCACGAGAGGGAGAGAAGAGAGAGGCTGTACGAGAGGGAGAGAAGAGGCTGTACGAGAGGGAGAGAAGAGAGGGGCTGTACGAGAGGGAGAGAAGAGGGAGGCTGTACGAGAGGGAGAGGAGAGGGAGGCTGTACGAGAGGGAGAGAAGAGGGAGGCTGTACGAGAGGGAGAGAAAGATAGACAAACTGTCCTGTCCAGAATTGAACCCGGGTCCTTTCGACTGTGAGCCAACCCAGTACAATTAAGCTATGAGGATGAATGGCGATGATGTGTGCAAGGGACAAGGCGAATAGGGACAGAATGTTTGCAATGCGAGGACCAGGGACCAGGGACCAGGGACCACGTGCCAGAAACCAGTAATGGTGAATAAGAACAAATATATAACACTTTAGTAGCTTTATTGCTGAGGGATTGACCCCCTCCATCTATCAAAACTGAGGGACTGACCCCATATCTATCAAAGCTGAAGAACTAACCACGACCTATGGAAGCTGAGGGACTGACCACCACCCATCAAGACTGAGGGACTGACCACCACCCATCAAGACTGAGGGACTGACCCCCACCCATCAAGACTGAGGGACTGACCACCACCCATCAAGACTGAGGGACTGACCACCACCCATCAAGACTGAGGGACTGACCACCACCCATCAAGACTGAGGGACTGACCACCACCCATCAAGACTGAGGGACTGACCACCACCCATCAAGACTGAGGGACTGACCACCACCCATCAAGACTGAGGGACTGACCACCACCCATCAAGACTGAGGGACTGACCACCACCCATCAAGACTGAGGGACTGACCACCACCCATCAAGACTGAGGGACTGACCACCACCCATCAAGACTGAGGGACTGACCCCACCCATCAAGACTGAGGGACTGACCCCCACCCATCAAGACTGAGGGACTGACCACCACCCATCAAGACTGAGGGACTGACCCCACCCATCAAGACTGAGGGACTGACCCCCCCCATCAAGACTGAGGGACTGACCACCACCCATCAAGACTGAGGGACTGACCCCCACCCATCAAGACTGAGGGACTGACCCCCACCCATCAAGACTGAGGGACTGACCCCCACCCATCAAGACTGAGGGACTGACCACCACCCATCAAGACTGAGGGACTGACCCCCACCCATCAAGACTGAGGGACTGACCCCCACCCATCAAGACTGAGGGACTGACCCCCACTCATCAAGACTGACCACCTGTCTCCACTGTTATATTCACCTGCTGCTCAAGCGACCTTTTTCGTCAATAAAGAGACCCGGGTGTAGCACCGGGGTTTTATCAACTTGTCACCATTGCAGACCATCAATATGCAACCAGTAATGTTTCTCGAAGAAGTTACAAAGGCACGGGCGAAACTATCGACCATTTTCAAAACAAAATTTTATTTCGACAACGTTTCGCTGTGTCGAGTGTTACCAAGACATTTTTCGTAACTTGATAAAGCTCAACACTGAGCGAAACGTGCCACTGAAACCTTATTTTGTAGCTTATTTCTTTTACCATCATAACCATCATACTTATTAGTAATGAGTTAATTTTATGGTAATACAGTAGGTATTAAAGAAGGGTACCTGTGTACCCCCGGCGGTACCTGTAGCTCCCCTGGGGGTACCTGTGTACCCATGGCGGTACCTGCAGCTCCCCTGGGGGTACCTGTGTACCCACGGCGGTACCTGTAGCTCCACTGGGGTTACCTGTGTACCCCCGGCGGTACCTGTAGCTCCCATGGGGTACCTGTGTACCCCGGCAGTACCTGTAGCTCCCATGGGGTACCTGTGTACCCCCGGCGGTACCTGTAGCTCCCATGGGGGTACCTGTGTACCCCGGCGGTACCTGTAGCTCTCCTGGGGGTACCCCTTGAGGTACCTGTAGTTCCCTGGGGGTACCTGTAGCTCCCTGGGGGTACCTGTGTACCCCCGGAGATACTTGTAGCTCCCCTGGGGATACCTGTGTACCCCCGGCGGTACCTGTAGCTCACATGGGGTACCTGTGTACCCCCGGCGGTACCTGTAGCTCCCATGGGGGTACCTGTAGCTCTCCTGGGGGTACCTATGTACCCCTCGAGGTACCTGTAGCTCCCTGAGGGTACCTGTGTACCCCCGGAGGTACTTGTAGCTCTCTGGGGGTACCTGTGTACCCCCGGAGGTACCTGTAGCTCCCCTGGGGGTACCTGTTTACACCCGGAGATACATGTAGCTCCAGAGGATACCTATATACCCCCGGAGATACTTGTAGCTCCCCTGGGGATACCTGTGTACCCCCGGAGGTACCTGTCTACCTAAAGATCCCAAAATGTTGCACATGTGTCTTATTCATCAGTTTGTGAATTGTTGTAACCATGGTATTGAGGGTTAGTTGTGTATTGTTGCAGCCACGTATTGTGGGTTAGTTTTGAATTGTAGCCACGATATTGTGGGCTGTAAATTTGTAGCCACGATATTGTGGGTTAGTTGTTAATTAGTGTAGCCAGGATATTGTGGGTTTAGTTATGAATTGTTGCATCCACGGTATTGTGGATTAGTTCTGCTTCCCCGGAAGTGGCTGCTGGCGCGGAATAACGAACCGTTCGTCGTGAGCGAATCGAATCCTCATCTGCAGAAACTGATTCAGTATTTGCGAGGTTTACTTTCACCACCGCGAGGTTTCCGTACTTCAGGGATGGGTACGGAACCCATTTAGTTTGACTGTAGATTCCATGGATGACAGTGAAAGATGATCTTGCTGAAGAGAAAGCTAGTGAATGAAGTTAAAAAGAATTTGAATCAACGAGGTTAGAAAAATTGTGTGCGAGGCCTGGCCATAGACCGGGCCGCGGGGGCGTTGACCCCGAAACCATCTCCAAGTATACTCCAGGTGCCCATATGTTATGCATGATTCTACATTAATGTGAAGGTAATTTGTATATAGAGGCGGGCCCCGCTTGTACAGCAGGTTAGGCTACTGCTGTAGGGCGAAAATCGCTGTGAATCATAGCCTTTTTTTTAACTTTCAAATGCATATAAAAGCCTGATAACATGTTTACACTATGTTTATTAAGTGAGCAATAGAGCTTAGGCCTAAAAACAAATGTATATACAATACACACATTACTTAAAATATTTTCGTCCTTATAGTGACTGGTTTACCTGGAGTGTACCTGGAGAGGGTTTCAGGGATCAACGCCCCCGCGGCCCGGTGTGTGAATATACTTATTGTAGGAAGTCTGAATTATTATTATTATAATCATGAGGAGAACTAAACCCGTAGGATTATACAGCGCATGTGGTAGGGGGGTGGGAATGGAAGGTATTCAGTATAATTGAAAATCGCTGCATCAGCTAAACGCCGTAAAGCGAAGAGCTGTAAAGCGGGACCCTCCTATAAAGTGTGTGTGTTCCGGGAGGTAAAATGCTCCATAAATGTATAATGTCAGCGCTTTGGGTGGACACGTAATATACTACTAACATTATTTATTATACAGTTATGCAGCATTTTCCCCACAATAAACACCTTACATAATAAACAAATTATGTTCACATTAATGCAGTAGCTTGGGTAACACCCAGACGTTCCCACAGTGAACAGGATAAATCTGGGAGGTTCTCGTGCCATCGTCTGTGTGTGTGAGAGAACTTTTCCAACACTTGCGCACATGTAAACAAAGTCTAGAAGAGTCTTGGGACAAGTGATGACCCGGATGTTAGTAAACAACAACCTTGTCTCACTCTCATCACTAAACAATAACAAAAGAAAGCTGGTAAACAAAAGTATTGTTGTCCTGTTTATAACTGACCACATAAACACTAAGTTCTGATAAATGTCATTAATCTATTACAACTTTATATTGTCTACTACAACTTCACATTGTCTACCTCACCTTTAAATTGTCTTACCTTATCTTTACTTCGGCGTTTGATATACAAAGGTTTCCGGAAAGAAAACAGTGTTAAATAATTTACGATAGACGATACGGAAAAAATAAGACACCTGAGGGGTTACGACCGCTTAAAATATCTAAGGACCACTGTGGCAGAAGCTACTTTATACCTTAGCCCGGCCATGGGCCAGGCTCGTTGAACCAGTAGGCACGACTCGACCCCCCCCCCCCCGGCACTAGTTATCACTTAGGCAGGAACAAGGGAGCTACAGCCCAGCTAACAACCATCAGCTGACGAATTGCACCATCCACGCACTGTGGCTACGAATAATGAATTAATTAGGGTGTCATTTTAACCCTACCCTCCCGGCGGCCATTTTGACTCCACAAGCCATTGCCTCCCAAAAGGCCTCCATTCCTCCCTTTTCCCTTACAACCCCTTCACTTCCCCTTGCTCGTCCTCTAACACGTTCCAACTTCCCCCCTTTCCCTCTCCCCATTCCACTCCACTTACTCCTCTACTCTTCATTCGTATGCTGATTCGTTAAATGTATTCGTAACACTCGGTTTGTGCTCACTAACTGGTGTTGTAGTCTTCTATGTATTTTTAATAATAATAATAATAATATATAATCATAATATATATGATATAATAATCATAATACATAATATAATAAGAAGAAAAGAAGAAGAAATGAAGACAAAGATTCTAAGCGGCGCTTTATTGCTCTCTTATTTATCAACATTTTATCTTTTTTCATATTTATTTTATATTGTTTTTTGTATATTTTATTTCTTCTCTGGTCGACTTCTCTCCTCCTCCTACTTATCCCACCTTATTCTTCCTTCCTTTCTTTCTGTTGAACGATATATCTCACACTCTTAACCCTTCATCGTAGCTTCTCCCATGTCCTCCCTCCCTCCTTTATCTTACCACTTCCCTCTTATTCCCCCCCTCCCCTCTCCCTCCCATTTGCCCTACACAGCGAGGTCTCGACAGATATACGAGATCGTGAGGAACTTTAGCCGGATTTACCGAGACAGTTAGAAAAGGCCGGCAGAAGTTTGTCACATCTGGCAATATTGCTTCAAGGAACTGTCCCAGGCCGGATTTTTATATCATTGTAAATAATACCAATTGGTATTAGGCGAACGTGTCTTGAAGGAGGGTGAAGGAAAGTGCGCACACACACACACACACACACACACACACATGATGGTACCATGGTTTTCGTTTCTTTCCGTCCTCCACCACTGCCTCATCTTCCTCCATCACTTTCGTCCCCTCCACCGGTACCTACCCTCCATCTCCACCAACCACGTAGCTTCTATCTCATCTCCCTCCACCACTACTTCATCTTCCGCTGCCACCCCCTCCACCACAACCTCCACCATGGGCCTCCTATAACTCTCGGAGGCAGCAGCTACAGTTCGCAATATGCGATCCAATTAAGCTGGCCATCAACTTATTCCATTTGGTGTGAGACAATGTATGCGTGCTTCCCCGACAACCTGCCCGCCACCACTGCCAAATTAAATTTCGCCCACGAGAAACACGGCCTCTCCCTTTGCAAGAGTCAAAACTAACAGCTCCCTCAGTGTCTTAGAATCCCCTGGCTGTCTTCAACCCTCCCTCAGTGTCTTAGAATCCCCTGGCTGTCTTCAACCCTCCCTCAGTGTTTCAGAACCCCCTGGCTGTCTTCAACCCTCCCTCAGTGTTTCAGAACCCCCTGGCTGTCTTCAACCCTCCCTCAGTGTTTCAGAACCCCCTGGCTGCCTTCAACCCTCCCTCAGTGTTTCAGAACCCCCTGGCTGTCTTCAACTCTCCCTCAGTGTTTCAGAACCCCCTGACTGTCTTCCACCCTCCCTCAGTGTTTCAGAACCCCTGGCTGCCTTCAACCTTCCCTCAGTGTTTCAGAACCCCCTGGCTGCCTTCAACCCTCCCTCAGTGTTTCAGAACCCTGGCTGCCTTCAACCCTCCCTCAGTGTTTCAGAACCCCCTGGCTGTTTTCAACTCTCCCTCAGTGTTTCAGAACCCCCTGACTGTCTTCCACCCTCCCTCAGTGTTTCAGAACCCCCTGGCTGCCTTCAACCCTCCCTCAGTGTTCAGAACCCCCTGGCTGTCTTCAACTCTCCCTCAGTCTTCAGAACGCCCTGGCTGTCTTCAACTCTCCCTCAGTGTTCAGAACCCCCTGGCTGCCTTCAACCCTCCCTCAGTGTTCAGAACCCCCTGGCTGTCTTCAACTCTCCCTCAGTGTTTCAGAACGCCCTGGCTGTCTTCCACCCTCCCTCAGTGTTTCAGAACCCCCTGGCTGTCTTCCACCCTCCCTCAGTGTTTCAGAACGCCATGGCTGTCTTCAGACCTGAATGTCTTAGGACCTCCTGAATGTCTTATTGCCTCCTGAACGTCTTAAGACCTGAACGACTGTCTCAGAACTTGGTTCTTAGCTGTTAATCTCAGTAGTTTATAAAGGTGGACAACATCTTGGCACATGCGCTCTTACACTCAGCATCCTTCATGATGAAAACTGACAACAAATATCGTTGCTTCAATTTAGTGGGCAGTGAAGCTCTGGCCTCCTGCTGATGCTGGTAACAGTGCTGCTGCTGTTGGTAACAGTGCTGCTGCTGCTGCAGTTGGTAACAGTGCTGCTGCTGCTGCTGTTGGTAACAGTGCTGCTGCTGCTGCTGCTTCAGCAGGAAACACTTATTCTCCATCTAGATTAATCATGATTACGTTAGACTGAAGGCTTCTAATACAGCCTCGTCATCACTAAACTCTAGTTATCATCTCAGCCACCTTCGTCAGCGCCACCTCCAGATCTTCACCCCGCCCCCTCTTCCGTCACCCTACCCCTCCTCCACACAACCTACCACCACCACCTCAAGCACCCCCTCTCTCCCTCACAACCCACCGCCACAAGCCTTACTTCCTTACAACTCACCACCACAAGCCTCCCTCCCTCCCTCACAACTCACCACCACGTAACCCTCCGTCACAACCCACCACCACGTCACCCTCCCTCACAACCCACCACCTTCATATACCCATTTTAATCCTCCACCCAAAAGCAAACCTCTGTCTCCACCCATCTTCCACCCATCCCCAGCTTCCAGTCATCTCCTGGCACCCCCACTACCCCAAACCTTGCATCCCCCGCCTCAACCTTACGCCCCCCTCTCCCCCAACTCTCCCCTCCTCTCCCATGACTCCGCCAGCACATCAATACCACCAGCGCCACACTGCGGACCCCCCTCCCACTCCCCCTCCCACCACACACACACACATGATGTAGAAAAATGAGTAGAAACGAATGGAGGAGACAAATTCAATGCACAGTTGCATGATTAGGTATGACAAGGACTGCGTCACCGTCGGCGTCACTGCGTCATCCACTATACCAGCAGCATCAGTGCAAAAGTTGCAGGCTGAGCAGTGTTTGGGCAACCACGTTTACAATCAGCAGCAACAGCAAAGTTTACAATCAACAATAACAAAGTATAAAAATGAATAACAGTTTACAATCAGCAACAAAGTATACAATCACCAACAACAGTTTACAATCAACAACAATATACAATCAACAACAGTTTATAAACAACAGTATACAATCAACAACAATCTGTATAAAATCAACAACAGTATAAAATCAACAACAACAGTATACAATCAACAACAGTATACAATCAACAACAACAGTTTACAATCAACAACAGTATACAATCAACAACAACAGTTTACACTCAGCAGAGCTCCTGGTATAGAGCTTAGAGTATCCAGCTTAAGTAAGCTTTTATAATACATTCATGAGTTAAGTAGCAGAGCTCATTAAGCCACGAGTTTTCCTGGTGAGGAAGGGGGAGTGGGGAGGAGAGGGGAGGGGGAGTGGGGAGGGGAGGGGGAATATAAGGAAGGGATGGGAAGGTATGGGCTTGTCAGGGGTATGGTGAAGAATGGAGAGGATAGTGATATATTTCTAGGTGAGGTAGTGGAGGGGGTGTGTGGGGGAGGGGTGGAACAAGAGTAGCAGTGAGGGGTGTTTAGTAGAGGGGAGAGGTAGATGGGAGGGGAGTGTGATGAGTATTGATATAGCGAATTGTTTTCTTGTTTATTCTATCCACTGTTCACTCGCCTCTTCCCTCTCTCCCCACGCTCCCTCTACCCCTTCTCCATCACTTCCCCTCTCTCCCCACGCTCCCTCTATCCCTTCTCCCTCGCTTCCCCTCTCCTTCATGCTCTCTCTATCCCTCGCTTCCCCTCATGATCCTTCTACCCTTTCTCACTTCCATTATTCTCTCTCTATTCCCTCTCACTCATGCTCTTTCTATTCCCTCTTCCTCTTGTTCTTTCTATCCCTTCACCATGCTCACTCTATCCCTTCTCCACCATGCTCACTCTATCCCTTCTCCACTATGCTCACTCTATCCCTTCTCCACCATGCTCACTCTATCCCTTCTCCACTATGCTCACCCTATCCCTTCTCCACTATGCTCACTCTATCCCTTCTCCACCATGCTCACTCTATCCCTTCTCCACCATGCTCACTCTATCCCTTCTCCACCATGCTCACTCTATCCCTTCTCCACCATGCTCACTCTATCCCTTCTCCACCATGCTCACTCTATCCCTTCTCCACCATGCTCACTCTATCCCTTCTCCACCATGCTCACTCTATCCCTTCTCCACCATGCTCACTCTATCCCTTCTCCACCATGCTCACTCTATCCTTCTCCACCATGCTCACTCTATCCCTTCTCCACCATGCTCACTCTATCCCTTCTCCACCATGCTCACTCTATCCCTTCTCCACCATGCTCACTCTATCCCTTCTCCACTATGCTCACTCTATCCCTTCTCCACTATGCTCCTCTATCCTCTACCATGCTCCTCTATCCTTCTCCACCATGCTCCTCATCCTTCTCCACATGCTCCTCTATCCTTCTCCACATGCTCACTCTATCCTTCTCCACATGCTCCTCTATCCCTTCTCCACTATGCTCACCTATCCTTCTCCACATGCTCCTTATCCTTCTCCACTATGCTCCTTCTATCCTTCTCCACTATGCTCACTTCATGTCCTTCTCCACTATGCTCCTCTATCCTTCTCACATGCTCTCTATTCCTTCTCACTATGCTCCTCTATCCTTCTTCCACTATGCTCACTTCTATCCTTCTCCACTATGCTCACTTCTTCCTTCTCCACTATGCTCCTTCTATCCTTCTCCACATGCTCCTCTATTCCTTCTCCACTATGCTCACTCTATCCTTCTCCACTATGCCTCTATTCCTTCTCCACTATGCTCTTCTTCTATTCCTTCTCCACTATGCTCACTCTATTCCTTCTCCACTGATGCTTCCTTCTATATCCATTCTCCACTATGTCCCTCATTCTCCACTATGCTCCTTCTATTCCTTCTCCACTATGCTCCTTCTATTCCTTCTCCACTATGCTCCTTCTATTCCTTCTCCACTATGCTCCTTCTATTCCTTCTCCACTATGCTCCTTCTATTCCTTCTCCACTATGCTCCTCTATTCCTTCTCACTATGCTCCTCTATTCCTTCTCACTATGTCCTTCTATTCCTTCTCCACTATGTCCTTCTATTCCTTCTCCACTATGTCCTTATCCTTCTCACTTCTCACATGCTCTATTCCTTCTCCACTATGCTCCTTCTATTCCTTCTCCACTATGCTCCTTCTATTCCTTCTCCACTATGCTCCCTCTATTCCTTCTCCACTATGCTCCTTCTATTCCTTCTCCACTATGCTCCTTCTATTCCTTCTCCACTATGCTCCTTCTATTCCTTCTCCACTATGCTCCTCTATTCCTTCTCCACTATGCTCTTTATTCCTTCTCCACTATCTCCTCTATTCCTTCTCCACTATGCTCTCTATTCCTCTTATTCCTTCTCCACTATGCTCTTCTTTCCTTCTCCACTATGCTCCTCTTTCCTTCTCCACTATGCTCCTTGTATCCTTCTCACTATGTCCTTTATTCTTCTCCACTATGCTCCTCTATTCCTTCTCCACTATGCTCCTCTATTCCTTCTCCACTATGCTCCTTTATCCTTCTCCACTATGCCTTCCCTTTCTATCTATCCCTCCACTATGCTCCATTCCTTCTCCACTATCCCTTATCCTTCTCCACTATGCTCCCTATTCCTTCTCCACTATGCTCCTTCTATTCCTTCTCCACTATCTTCCTCTATTCCTTCTCCACTATGCTCCTTCTATTCCTTCTCCACTATGCTTTCCTCTATTCCTTCTCCACTATGCTCCTTGTATCCTTCTCCACTATGCTCCTTGTATCCTTCTCCACTATGCTCCTATTCCTTCTCCACTATGTCTCTATTCCTTCTCCACTATGCTCCTTGTATCCTTCTCCACTATGCTCCTTGTTTTCCTTCTCCACTATGCTCCTTTATCCTTCTCCACTATGCTCCTCTATTCCTTCTCCACTATGCTCCTTGTATCCTTCTCCACTATGCTCCTCTATTCCTTCTCCACTATGCTCCTTGTATTCCTTCTCCACTATGCTCCTCTGTTCCTTCTCCACTATGCTCCTTTTCCTTCTCCACTATGCTCCTTCTATTCCTTCTCCACTATGTTTATTCTTCTCCACTATGCTCCTTTTCCTTCTCCACTATGCTCCTCATTCCTTCTCCACTATGTCCTTTATTCCTTCTCACTATGCTCCTTTATCCTTCTCCACTATGTTTCCTCTATTCCTTCTCCACTATGCTCCTTGTATCCCTTCTCCACTATGCTCCTCTTTTCCCTTCTCCACTATGCTCCTTGTATTCTTCTCCACTATGCTCCTTGTATTCCTTCTCCACTATGTTTCCTCTATTCCTTCTCCACTATGCTCCTTGTATCCCTTCTCCACTATGTTTCCTCTATTCCTTCTCCACTATGCTCCTTGTATCCCTTCTCCACTATGCTCCCTCTATTCCTTCTCCACTATGCTCCTTGTATTCCTTCTCCACTATGCTCCTTGTATCCCTTCTCCACTATGTTTCCTCTATTCCTTCTCCACTATGCTCCTTCTATCCCTTCTCCACTATGTTTCCTCTATTCCTTCTCCATTATGCTCCTTCTATCCCTTCTCCACTGTTTCCTCTATTCCTTCTCCATTATGCTCCTTCTATCCCTTCTCCACTATGTTTCCTCTATTCCTTCTCCATTATGCTCCTTCTATCCCTTCTCCACTATGTTTCCTCTATTCCTTCTTCCTCGTCTCCCTTCGCCTCATCATCATCATCTAATTATTCTTATTCTCGCCATCATCTTCCTGCACTTCCTCAATATCTTCTTTCTCATAATCTTATCCTCACCTTCCTTGTCTTGCTCTTCCTCCTGCCCTCCAGCACCCTGCCAGCCCCTGCCCTCCAGCACCCTGCCAGCCCCTGCCCTCCAGCACCCTGCCAGCCCCTGCCCTCCAGCACCCTGCCAGCCCCTGCCCTCCAGCACCCTGCCAGCCCCTGCCCTCCAGCACCCTGCCAGCCCCTGCCCTCCAGCACCCTGCCAGCCCCTGCCCTCCAGCACCCTGCCAGCCCCTGCCCTCCAGCACCCTGCCAGCCCCTGCCCTCCAGCACCCTGCCAGCCCCTGCCCTCCAGTACCTTACCCTCCTCCTTGGCAGGGTACCCCAGGTTCTAATGCATAACATTATTCAGGCAGACCAAGACTGCTCTTATAGGCTTTTAACACGATGAAGATACACTCTCCAACACCACCTTCCCTACACCAGCTGATCTCGCCTCTTTACACCAGCTGATCTCGCCTCTCTACACCAGCTGATCTCGCCTCTCTACACCAGCTGATCTCGCCTCTCTACACCAGCTGATCTCGCCTCTCTACACCAGCTGATCTCGCCTCTCTACACCAGCTGGGCTCGCCTCCCTACACCAACTGATCTCGCCTCTCTACACCAGCTGGGCTTACGACACACCTCTCCACCAGCTGGGCTCATAACACATCAACTGGACACCGATCACAACACCAGCTGGACTAAATCACTGCACCAGATGAACTAAGTCACTGCACCAGCTGGACTCAATACGCTGATCACAAAAATGCACCGCATTTATCCCATGTTTAATAAAATACCATAATAAACAAAAGCTCCAGAAGGAGTGAAATAAAAGCTGGGGAGGCAGCAAGGAGCTACGCAGTGTCACAATTAAAGTTCCTCAGCAGGCAGCCACCATTTTCAATTAGCAAACTTCTTGAGCACATTCCTTACCAGCTAAAAAAAAAAAAATGAAAAAATTACTTATATCGAAGGAGGAGGAAAGGTTTTATACGTAAACATGGAGACGATAAACACATACACACACACACACACAAGGGGCCACAACTGGAAGTTGAAAACTCAGATGTTAGGAAGGGATGTTAGGAAGTATTTCTTCAGAGTTGTCAAGAAGTGGAACAATCTGGAGAGTGATGTAGTGGAGGCAGGATCCATACATAGCTTTAAGAATAGGTACGATAAAGCTCATGGAGAAGGAGAAAGTGGACCTAGTAGCACCAGTGAAGAGGCGGGGCCAGGAGCTGAATCAACCCCTGCAACCACAATTAGGTGAGTACACACACACTACACATCTCCTAACACCCATCTACTACCCAAACTTTAAAGAAAGACACGGGAGAAGTATAGAATAAAGGCAGTGGAAAGCAGGGGCACCATGGTCACAACAATGTAAGCATGTGTGGTCCAAGACTCTTCAACCTTACACTCACAGATTTAAAAATAATAGAATTCATTAGATGATGGAAGGATTTGGGAAGCCATAACTATATACTAAGAGGACGTAAGAGGACAGACAGTAAGACTGTGTAAGATATAAGCAGAGGCACATAGATGCCAGAAAATATTTCTCAAGATGTTTAATGACTTGGATGAAGTTGACACAATCATTCTGCTGGTAACAGTGCTGCTGCTGCTGCTGATGATGAGACTCCATACACAGCTTAAAGTACAGACATGACATACCTCACAGGGACAAGAACTAGAGAACTCCTTCAAGGCTAGATAAGGGGGCAGGACACTATTATAATGGTAGTTATACTTTTAACCTTAATTTTTAAAGGGGTGGAATGGTAAGCCAGTGGAAGGCCTCGGTCAGATGACCAAAAGCTCCAGCTGCGGGTCATCATATAACTAAGACCCGCGTCAGGAAACACTTATCCTGTTTCCTGACAAACCTTACCTAACCTAAAACTACGCCTCGAACCCTGTAACCATAAACAAGTGACTACGCCAATGCTCTCTCTCTCCCTCCAAGTTCCTACTCAGTAAATAAGGTTCAGTTTATCAACAACAAAAATATCTAAGATATTATCCAGCGAGCATAATATAGGTCGGGTAAAATTCTTGGAAGGTAAAACTCAGCAAAGTTAAGACGGCCGGTGCACAATTCACGCCCGCTTTATCCCGGCACAATGAAAATTCCCCAAAGTTGAATCCAATTACTTTGTTTTATTGCACGTCCGGCGAGGGCTCTGGGGGAAGTTTTAAAACTTTTCCCCCCTTCCCCTCACATTTCTTCAGAGTTAAGAACTAAAGACAATCAATTTAAAGTTGGTTAACAAACAGCAAGTGTTGCCTGGGGCGCGTGTTAGAGCTGTTTGTTGATGCTGTAACTGCTTCGACGCCGTCTGCTGTAGTTGCAGCTGCTAAGACGCCGCCTGCTGTAGTTGGAATCAGAAAGTTTTGGGTGATCGAACCTCCGTCCGCCAACAGCAAAAACACTACGTTTCACTGTACATATACCTCACACCGGAAGACACCTTTCCACAGGTACCACCATTAACACCTCCTCACCAACAACTTCTAAATAACGACACAGACTGCAGAGCTATGTGACAACACCTGCACAACCTAGGGTAGCATGAGGTTAGAGAAAGTCGATCCTGCCTTTCGCAATTGCTAGACCATTACGACACAGTCTTGGATACACGAAGAAGTCTGTATACACAGACTTTACAGTCTTGGATACACGAGAAGTCTGTATACACAGACTTTACAGTCTTGGATACACGAGAAGTCTGTATACACAGACTTTACAAAAGCCTTCGCTAATTGTGACCATGGTATAATAACAAAATACCTTCAAAAGGGATAAGTAGGAACTTAGCCAGATAGATATTAAACTTAACAGAACTCGAAGAGTAATAGTAAGCAGAGTGAAAATCGGAGGATTCTAACGTCAAATTGTGTTCCTCAAGGCACAGTACTTGTTCCACTTCTTCCTCATTCTCAAACCCGACACAGACGGAAATATAAATCATAACGCCGTATCATCCTTTGCAGACGATACTAGAATCTGCATGAGAGTTGCGTCCATCAAAGACACCAGGATGTGATGGATATGTGGGGCAGCGGGCCACCAGCAGCAACAGCCTAGTTGACCAGATATACACCAGACGAACCTGGTCCATGGCTGAGCTCCGGGAATAGAAATACTCCCCGAACTCTTCAAAGATATACTTTCTAGCAGACATAAATCACGTCTTCTATTGACTATAGACAACAATGGTGATCAACGATGATCAGCGAGGACTTCAAGACTGGCACGAAGATGCACAAGACAAACTAGAATAATTCAATATAGCTGAAGTTGAGTGTGCAAGACTTAGGAGTGACAATGTCAAGAGGATCTCGCAGTTAAGAATCACAATAATATTACTATTGCATCCGCAAGGAAAATGAAAGACTGGATAACTAGAACATTCAAAACGAGATGCTGAGGCAATGATTCTCTTCATACCACTCTTTCTCTCTGGGCTAGAATACCGCTGAATGTTAACTGCCACCTTCAAGGCAGGAGAAATTGCAGAACTGCTGGTATAAATTCAATCAAGCATCTGAACTACTGGAAATGCTTGAAATATCTCGAAATGTATTCCTTGGAACGTGGGCAATAAAGATACATCATAATTTACATCTGGAAAATTCTGGACGGACTCGTCCCAAATCTGCACGCTGAAATCACTCCATTTGAAAGCAAGAGGCTTGGCAGACAGTGCAAAACATCTATAATCAAAAGCAGGGGTTCCACGAGTACACTAAGAGAAGTCGATAAGGGTAAGGGGCCCAAGACTCTTCAACAGCTCCCTCCCCTCGTGCATATGGGGAATTCTCAACAAAACTCCCGCCGTCTTTAAGGAACTTGATAAGTACTTTAAATTAGTTTCTGATCAGCAGAACTGTAGTGCATACCTTTGGGTGCAGCGGACACCAACAGTTTGGTTGATCAGGCCAGCAACCAGGAAGACTGGTCTAGGACCGGGCCGACGGGGGGCAATCACCCCCGGAAGTGACTACAGGTAACTAACAGGTACAGATAAAACGCTACACAGAACAAAATTTGTCATAACATATGCTTGCTCGGCAACGTGTCTTTAATAGCTCTAAGAATGAGTTGCCATGGATTCCAACCCTGCAGAAGATATCTGATCCACCTTCAAAACACTTAGTAGTTTCTAATCCCTTTGAGTCCCATAATTCTCCTGCCAGACCATCAGGAGATTTACAATAGGCCTGTTAGCGCATCAAAGACTTTGTAATTTGGCCCAAACTCATCAGGAGAACCATAAAGTGAGTCCAAAACTGTGAGAAACTAAGAGACGGCGTTAAGACTGAGGACACGGCGCTAAGAATGAGGAGACGTGCCCAGCGTCTTCAAAGTTCACGCTCAATTGGTTAATTCCTCGCCGCTGAAGCTTTGTCATTAACATAAGTTTTAATTTGGCTAAAAGCTGAAGGCTCGAAGATGCCGTAAGACATAGTGGGGGTGGGTGAGAGGTCGTGGCGGTGGGTGAGAAGTCGTAGGGGTGGGTGAGAGGTCGTGGTGATGATGGCTTCTGTGGTAGTAGAAATGGAGGAATACCTCCAGTGGTGGTTAAAATACTGGAGAGGCTAGTTGGTTGTTATTGTGGCCACTGGTATGGAAATATTAGAGAGAGAAAGAGACTGGAAGAGGGGTGGAGGAGGAGCGAAAGGGCAAGGAAGAGATCTGGTAGAAGAGAGGGGAGAGGGAGAGCGGGGAAGAGAAAGGTAGAGAGCAGCAGACCTGGTGGGAGAGAGGAGAAAGAGGGAGAGAAAGAGAGAGGGGAGCGGGAGAGGGGTAGTGCCATTAGCGTCGTCTCTTAGCCGAGGGGAAGGAAAGTTTCCAGGTCATTAGTTCCAGGGCTCACCACGCTCCGATGCACACCAGAACACCCCCTTCCTCCTGACCGCCACTCAGCTCTTCCAGAGCTCCAGGTCAACCCTTCCTCCTGACCGCCACTCAGTTCTTCTTAGAGCTCTAGGTCAACCCTCTCATCTGCAGGTCAACCTTCCAGATGTGTTGATCAGTCTTCCTGATTTGTTGGTCAGGTTTCCAGACCTGAAAATCAAACTTTCCAGAACTGTGAATCATCCCTCCAGACCTTTGGATCAACTTTCCAAACTTACTCAACCTTCCCTACCTGCCGAATCAGCCTTTCAGATATACCAACCTTCCAGACTCGTGGATCAAGCTTCCAGACCTTCAGACTCGCGGATCAAGCTTCCAGACCTTCAGACTCGCGGAACAAGCTTCCAGACCTTCAAACTCGCGGATCAAGCTTCCAGACCTTCAGACTCGCAGGTCGAGCTTCCAGGCCTGCAACGTTAGCATTCCAAAAATGCGGACTCAAATACTATATTGCAAGTCAGCCTTTCCAACTGACCGGAAAGATTGCAGCACAGTCACCAATATTCGACATCCAGGATAGCTCTTCTGGAAACTCCATTCATGCAGTTCTCTTCACTCCCGCTGTATGTGGAATACCACACACACACACACATATATATATATATATATATATATATATATATATATATATATATATATTTAAGTGAAAAAAATATCATTTCTGTGGAAGACGTGTACCTTCCGCAAATCATTTCCATGTCTTGGCTGACGAAGTTTGATATCTAAACTGGCCCGTTCCATGTACGAAGAGTGGTGGATAAAGTGGACCGCGTGGAATCCAGTGGGCCAGTGTTTTGTAACTAGTGGACCAGTATTCTGGACAGGATACTCTACCAACTTCCACGAATTCCTCGTCCCAAAACCCACACAACAGGCAGCGGTCGTCCAGGTCCGGCAGATAAATCCTTCCAGTTCATTTCCTAAACCCAACGAGTCATCATTCCAATGTAGATCGCAGTCTCTCCAGACCTCCATCTTTATCGCTTCCCAAGTCTCCTCCTCCTCCTCCTCCCTGCTGACAGTAAATACTGCGGGTTGGTCATTCTTGAGTTATCTTCTTGGTAGACAATGGTTTAAACTAACAAGTCGAGATACAAATACAATTTAAGCAAGAAAGTTTTTTACGATGTTTCACTCAGTGGCGCTGTATCAGGTTTCAAGGAATGTTCCACTGTGGGTGAAAGCCTTTACTTTTATAAAGTTCCATTTACAGTGGAACTTTACCAAGTTTATTCCATGCTAAAGCCTGAACCATCTTTCCCAATTACAAAATTTATATGCAAAAATATGAAAAAAATTAATGTGTGGGCAGCGAAGTTAACAAATGAGGGGAAGTACGAGCATTAATATTTAGGTGAAGCGGTAAAATCGTCATGGTCATTTAGCTTTAAGGAGTGGTGGGGGTTCGATCCACCGTCCACTAATCGCGGAAAAGTCTGACCAATCTGGCTGTTGTTAACCAAGGTCAGTGAGAATGCAAGAAACAAGACAAACCCGGTATGTACACACTGGTAACTAGAACCTCTAGGGAACCACCAACCTGAAGAACTCGAGATGGTGGACTGAGAGGCTTAGGAATAGCTTCTGCCTGCTAAGGCATCAACCAGCAACTTGCAGGAAGATCGGAGACTCCCTCAGGCAGTCACTGATGCCAAAGTGTTACGGCGTAATCTTCGCTCGACCAGAAATCATCAATAGCAATTAGTTCTGATCTGCTGGGTGACCATCAACGGCCACCCCGGGAGCCTCTCCCGCCGGAAGCCACCTCTTCCCAAAACATTACGTCCAGACAACTGATATGACGGGATGAGGTAGATGAGCGATGCTAGCGAGGCCTGTGGACGATACGCAGGGGAACCCCACAGCACTAAGAGCCAAACAATGCCAACGTAATAACAAAAGCACACGGCACTGCGGACAACATTATCCTAAGGGAGCTTTTGTTTGTTACTCAGGATTCCCACTCCCGGAATTGACTGAGAGTAAACACTCAGCTGGGGCTAAGGCTCTCGTCAGGACATTTCAAGTACATAACAATGCCTCAATATTCTCTTTATTGCTCCCACTTTCTTCCCCGGGAATAGAAAGCGCCACGGCATTTGTTTTCAATTATAATTAAGATGTACAAATATAAGGGTAAAGCCTCACAGTGTGCGATACGTCGTCTACGTTACCAAATATAAGGATCTTGAGGACAGACGCATTGTAGAACAAGTCTCAAAAGGGAGAACGTTTCACGCTAAGGGCCGCTTTGCATGACCTTCAAAAGCTCTCCTTATAGCGAAACGCTGTCGCAGTAAACGCATGTTCCGCTACATATCTCTGTCTTTATTCCTGTCGGCAGTACGGCCTTGCAGCACGAGCAAAGGTTTGGGTGCCATGCATCAATATAGCCGAGTCTTTCAACATCACAAGCCCAGAGAGTTCAAGTCCTCATCCATCTTTGTAACCCTCAACCTCTCAGTTGTGCATTGTGCAAGTTGCTCAGCAACGCACTGGTATCCGCCCAAATTCCTACACACCTCAATGAATTATCCTGTCTCGCTGGCACACCGCCCTTTATACAGAAACACCACTCTTTTTACCCCCTAAGGAGAGGGGGGTGGAAGACAGCTACATGGTCATTATGTATACGGGAAGAGGTAACGCTCATAGTGCTTAGTACCTAAGGATAGTCCCCCATCAGGCTGTCTATCCTCTCCGTTCATCCACTGAGGATAGATACACCTCAATGCCTTGTATAATACTCCATTGTTCACTCACGGAGGATAAGTCATCCTTCAATACTTTCTATCCTTCCCTAGCCTCTCACTCTCCACGGCTAGTCAAGTAAGCATTCACTATTAAGACGACTCCTTGCTATAATCGTAATCATAATTTTTAAAGGGGTGGAGGGGTAAGCCAGTGGAAGTCCTGGGTCATCACATGACTAAGACCCGCGTCAGGAAACACTTGTCCTGTTTCCTGACAAACCTTAACCATGCTAGATGGTACAATACAGCAGAGATGGTAACCGGTACAGCGATGCCTCGCTGTACCGGTACAGGTGGGACATAACTCACGAAAACAACAAGTTAAAGAAATGTGGCTCTTTCAATTTCATTTTACCGAAACTATTGTCAAAAAACAAAAGTTTAAAATAGTCCCGAACTTCAGCACATCAAAGTGACACTGGGTAGGTAATCAAAATAATGCCAGTTACCTAAATACTTGTGTGAATAACCACTGAAAACCAGAAAAAGATTCTACATAACATGTGAGAATTTGTTTGAAG
>WNWK01000412.1:0-230000 GCA_009830355.1 Cherax destructor | reverse complement strand
AAGACAGAATTCAGATGTAGGTACGAATGTAAACAATAGCCCAGAGGGAAGGTCTGTGTTGATGTGTCCGTGTTGATGTGATGTGTCCGTGTTGATGTGTCCGTGTTGATGTGATGTGTCCGTGTTGTCTATATCTGTTTTCTGTCTGTTGGCTGTCTGTGTTGGTCTATCTTTGTGTGTACGTGTTCATCTTTGTCAGTATCACTTCCTGTGTCTGTTCAACCATGTACGTAGCAAAGCATGCGTGTGTACATGTACGCAGACACACATGCATGTGTACCTGAGCATGCATGCTTATGTGAATGTGTGTACATGTATGTAAAGCGTGCATGTGCACAGTTGTGTAGGCAGTTATGTGTACATGTACTTAAGCAATCGTACGTATGTACATATTTTCATGTAGACATGCGTACGTGCACACATGTGCACCTAGTGTTGTGGAGCCTCGTCACGTCAGCCAGGAGGGTAGACAATATGGTGTAGGTGTGAGAGGCATGCAACAAGGCTTATTTCCATATGCAGATGAGTGGAGCTGGCGGCCTTATGGGCACCAGGGGGATGACCCCCTCATAGGTGGGCACTCCATAGGGGCAGGCACCTACTGTCACCCTGGAAGGCACCTATTGTCACCCTCAGCGGTATCTGTTATGACTCTGGGGTAGGATCAAGGGGTGACTACCACCAGTTGATGGTTCCAGGGGTCAGCGCCCCCCCCCCTCTGCCCGGTCCCGGACCAGATCTCTCTCTCCTGCACCGTTTTGGTTGTAGACCCATCCTTCCTATCCCTTTAAGAACATAAGAAAGAAGCAGGCCTACTGGCTCATGCTAGGCAGGTCCAACTCACCCACTGGCCAAAGACCATGTGAGCTTCCCAAGGTCCTAGCTGTCTCAGCAAGGTCAATCTCCCAGCATAGAGAATCTCCATCTTTTTCCTATCCTCCCTCTCTTTCTTATTCTCCCTTTCCACTACTACCATTTCTAGGCTTCCTTTCTTTTCCTTCCTCTCTAACTTTTCCCTATTCTTCTCTCATTCGTATCCTCTTCCCATCTCACTTTTCCTCTTTTTCCTTCTTCCCTCACGTCTTCTCGTCCTTCCACTTCCTTTCCTCTCACCTTCCCTCTCTCCTCTCCACTCGTCCCTTTCTCTCCTCATCCATCGTCCCCTTTCCTCTCCTTCTCCATCGTCCTTTCCTCTCCTCTCCATCGTCCTTCCTCTTTCCTTCTCTCCAATCGTCCCTTTCTCCTCTCAATCGTCCCTTTCCTCCTCCTCTCCAATCGTTCCTTTCCTCTCCTCTCCAATCGTCCCTTTCCTCTCCTCTCCAATCGTCCCTTTCCTCTCCTCTCCAATCGTCCCTTTCCTCTCCTCTCCAATCGTCCCTTTCCTCTCCTCTCCAATCGTCCCTTTCCTCTCCTCTCACTCGTCCCTTTCCTCTCTCACTCCTCCTCCTCAATCGTCCTTTCCTCTCCTCTCCCCTCTATCGTTCCTTTCCTCTCTCTCCAATCGTCCCTTTCCTCTCCTCTCACTCGTCCTTTCCTCTCCTCTCCAATCGTCCCTTTCCTCTCCTCTCCACTCGTCCCTTTCCTCTCCTCTCCAATCGTTCCTTTCCTCTCCTCTCCAATCGTCCCTTTCCTCTCCTCTCCAATCGTTCCTTTCCTCTCCTCTCCAATCGTCCTTTCCTCTCCTCTCCAATCGTTCCTTTCTCCAATCGTCCCTTTCCTCTCCTCTCCAATCGTCCCTTTCCTCTCCTCTCCACTCGTCCCTTTCCTCTCCTCTTCAATCGTTCCTTTCCTCCCTCTCCAATCGTCCCTTTCCTCTCCTCTCAATCGTTCCTTTCCTCTCCTCTCCAATCGTTCCTTTCCTCTCCTCTCCAATCGTTCCTTTCCTCTCTCAACGTTCCTCTCCTTCAATCGTCCCTTTCTCTCCAATCGTCCTTTCCTCCCTCTCCAATCGTCCCTTTCCTCTCCTCTTCAATCGTCCTTCTCCTCTCCAATCGTCCTTCCTCTCCCAATCGTCCCTTTCCTCTCTCCATCGTCCTTCTCTCTCCTCTCCCTCTCGGCGTGACAGTGACAATGATATATGGTCTCCTGGCTTCCCTGGAGGCCACGCCTGGAATACTCCCACCCTCCACAAGCTGGGAGGCGGGAATCCTCTACTTGGAATTGGAATGGTTCTTCAGATGGAATTGGGCCACACGGCGAGAAGCCAGAAGAATTCTTCCTGCACCAGACACCTTCACGTCTTAAAGAAAGAAAGAGAAAGGAAGGAGAGAGAGACTAGGGAAATAGGAAGTGTAAACGAGTGTGTGTGTGTGGGAGAGTGCGTGGGAGAGTGCGTGAAGGAGTGTGTGTGGGAGAGTGCGTGAAGGAGTGTGTGTGGTGGAGAGTGCGTGAAGGAGTGTGTGTGTGGAGAGTGCGTGAAGGTGTGTGTGTGTGTGTGTGTGATGGAGTGTGAAGGAGTGTGTGTGTGTGTGGAGGGTAGAAGTATGCGGGGTAGTGCGTGAAGGAGTATGTGTGTGTGGGGGGGGGAGTGTGAAGGAGTGTGTTTGTGGGGGGTACAAGTGTGTGGGAGAGTGCGTGAAGGAGTGTGTGTGTGTGTGAGGGAGAGAGTGTGAAGTGTATAAAGGAGTGTGAGGGAGAGTGTAAAAGTGTGTGTGTAAGGGAGGAGTGTGTATAAGGGTGGGGAGTATGAAGTAGTGTGTGTAAGGGTAGAGTGTGAAGTAGTGTGTGTAAGGGTAGAGAGTGTGAAGTAGTGTGTGTAAGGGTAGAGTGTGAAGTAGTGTAAGGGTAGAGAGTGTGAAGTAGTGTAAGGGTAGAGAGTGTGAAGTAGTGTAAGGGTGGAGAGTGTGAAGTAGTGTGTGTAAGGGTAGAGTGTGAAGTAGTGTAAGGGTGGAGAGTGTGAAGTAGTGTAAGGGTAGAGAGTGTGAAGTAGTGTAAGGTAGGAGAGTGAAGTAGTGTAAGGGTAGAGTGTGAAGTAGTGTAAGGTAGAGAGTGTGAAGTAGTGTAAGGTAGAGGTGAGAGTAGTGTAAGGGTAGAGAGTGAAGTAGTGTAAGGGTGAGAGTGTGAAGTAGTGTAAGGGTAGAGAGTGTGAAGTAGTGTAAGGGTAGAGAGTGTGAAGTAGTGTAAGGGTAGAGAGTGTGAAGTAGTGTAAGGGTAGAGAGTGTGAAGTAGTGTAAGGGTAGAGAGTGTGAAGTAGTGTAAGGGTGGAGAGTGTGAAGTAGTGTAAGGGTAGAGAGTGTGAAGTAGTGTAAGGGTGAGAGTGTGAAGTAGTGTAAGGGTAGAGAGTGTAAGTAGTGTAAGGGTGAGAGTGTGAAGTAGTGTAAGGGTAGAGAGTGTGAAGTAGTGTAAGGAGTAGGAGGGTAGTGTGAAGTAGTGTAAGGGTAGAGAGTGTGAAGTAGTGTAAGGGTAGAGAGTGTGAAGTAGTGTAAGGGTAGAGAGTGTGAAGTAGTGTAAGGGTAGAGTGTGAAGTAGTGTAAGGGTGGAGAGTGTGAAGTAGTGTGTGTAAGGGTGGAGAGTGTGAAGTAGTGTAAGGGTAGAGAGTGTGAAGTAGTGTAAGGGTAGAGAGTGTGAAGTAGTGTAAGGGTAGAGAGTGTGAAGTAGTGTAAGGGTGGAGAGTGTGAAGTAGTGTAAGGGTAGAGAGTGTGAAGTAGTGTAAGGGTAGAGAGTGTGAAGTAGTGTAAGGGTAGAGAGTGTGAAGTAGTGTAAGGGTAGAGAGTGTGAAGTAGTGTAAGGGTAGAGAGTGTGAAGTAGTGTAAGGGTAGAGAGTGTGAAGTAGTGTAAGGGTAGAGAGTGTGAAGTAGTGTAAGGGTGGAGAGTGTGAAGTAGTGTAAGGGTAGAGAGTGTGAAGTAGTGTAAGGGTAGAGAGTGTGAAGTAGTGTAAGGGTAGAGAGTGTGAAGTAGTGTAAGGGTAGAGAGTGTGAAGTAGTGTAAGGGTAGAGAGTGTGAAGTAGTGTAAGGGTGGAGAGTGTGAAGGAGAGAGGGAGGGTGAAAACTACCAGGAACGGTGTGGGAACAAGGCTGTGGAATGGTAATGGAGGACCAGGAACGCCAGGAATGCTAATATTTGAAACAGTCTGCCCACATCTCAACGTCACCCGACGTCAGCGTTGGTTGTACAGCATCTCAACGTCAGCGTTGGTTGTACAGCATCTCAACGTCAGCGTTGGTTGTACAGCATCTCAACGTCAGCGTTGGTTGTACAGCATCTCAACGTCAGCGTTGGTTGTACAGCATCTCAACGTCAGCGTTGGTTGTACAGCATCTCAACGTCGCGTTGGTTGTACAGCATCTCAACGTCAGCGTTGGTTGTACAGCATCTCAACGTCAGCGTTGGTTCTACAGCATCTCAACGTCAGCGTTGGTTCTACAGCATCTCAACGTCAGCGTTGGTTCTACAGCATCTCAACGTCAGCGTTGGTTGTACAGCATCTCAACGTCAGCGTTGGTTGTACAGCATCTCAACGTCGGCTGTGGCCCGCAGCAACAGCAGCAGCAGCACATAGCAACAGCAGTAACACACAGCAGCAGTACACAACACACAGTACACAAGAGCAGCACACAGCAGCAGTCACACAGCAACAGCACATAGAAAACAGCAGCAGCACACAGTGGACGCTTCCTAGACAGATATCATCATCTGCTTTAAAGGCTCCACATTACACGCTGGATACATTATGAGGTGAGCCCTATTAAACAGGGGATAAATACAGCCCGCCAGGGAAGTACCAGGGGCCTATCAAGAGCTAGACACCTATCAGAATAGTGTCAGGGACCATCAGAAGTGCCAGGGGCCCATCAGAAATGCCAGGGACCTATCAGAAGAGTGCCAGGGGCCCATCAGAAATGCCAGGGACCTATCAGAAGAGTGACAGGGGCCTATCAGAAGAGTGCCAAGGGCCCATCGGAAGTGTCAGGGACAGATCAGGGCAGTGCCAAGGTACTTACTGGGTACAGAATTTGTGGCAGTTAGAGGACCCCCATCACACACACACACCACGCGAACACCAAATCATAAAATGCTTTATTATTGAATATTTTTGCATAAATTAATCGCGTCACCATCATGTACAAAATAAAATGATTGAATTACACAGCCTGGGAATAGCGTGATTTTCCCAACAATGGTATGTATGTATGTATGTCGGTATGTATGGGTGTGTATGTATGTCGGTATGTATGGGTGTGTATGTATGTCGGTATGTATGGGTGTGTATGTATGTCGGTATGTATGGGTGTGTATGTCGGTATGTATGTATGTCGGTATGTATGGGTGTGTATATATGTCGGTATGTATGGGTGTGTATGTATGTCGGTATGTATGGGTGTGTATATATGTCGGTATGTATGGGTGTGTATGTATGTCGGTATGTATGGGTGTGTATGTCGGTATGTATGGGTGTGTATGTATGTCTAGTATGAATATGTCGAGTGTGTTATTGTCGGTATGTATGGGTGTGTATGTATGGGTGTGTATGTATGTCGGTATGTATGGGTGTGTATGTATGTCGGTATGTATGGGTGTGTATGTATGTCGGTATGTATGGGTGTGTATGTATGGTATGTGCGTGTGTGGTGGGGAGAGGGGGGTGAGTAGTATGTATGTTTGGGATTAATCTATCCAGTATCTTGGATAATTACTCCCAACAACCAATATTTAAAATAGTGAAATTCCAAGCGATTTCGTGATTTCTTACATCAAAAAACTGACCTTGATAACGTGAGAAATCACGAAAGTGATTGGAATTTCCCAAGTGATAGTGACTGTAGTTGTGCTGGAAGGAAATCTTTAAATCTGTCGTATGTGATAAATGGTTTGAAACCCGACACGTTGAAGATTGAGACACTTATACAACATATGGGAATCTTTATTGAAGAAACTTTTCGCCACACAGTGGCTTCATCAGTCCAATACAAAGCAGAGAGGTGTAAGGAGAGGAGGAGTTTGAGGTAATCAGTCCCTCAGCCTGGAATCGATGTGTTCAGTCCATCACTCTTGAAGAAAGTACTGTCCTTAATAAAGATTCCCATATATTGCATAAGTGTCTCAATCTTCAACTTGTTGTAGCTGATGAACTCTTGCTGGAATACTTGACTGTGTCCTCACTGTCAGCTTAGACTGACAGCCCAACACTGAGTGTGACTCAGCCTGTGTGATGGAACACTGAGTGTCAGCCTGTGTGATGCAATGTGACGGGGAAACACAGCTTTTCTTCCTGCTGTGTAGGTAACATATAATAGGAAACAAACACACTGCTGCTGTGTGCAAATTCAATAGAAAAAAATCCCTTTCTACTAGAGTGGGAGTTTCGTGTCGAGAGCCATGTTGAGCGCAAGCTGGAGTGTTGGCTGGTTGTGTTGTCACCCTGGGGCGTGTGTTTTGACTGCTCTCGTGGTGGGCGAGGATGTTTGGAGATCTTACCTCGATTGTGCTTGAGAACTCTCCACCCCACCCGTCGACACCCTCTTGATGGAAGACTCAAGTGCTGCTCCAGGGTGTCCCTCTTTACTTCACTGCTACAACCACACCATCACAACCCAAAGGATCACAGTTCGACCCCCGGGTTACAGATGCTACACAGGTGATATCGTTTTCCAGAGCCTTTGTTATTTGGTCTTCCACCAACCTCTCAAAGATTTTCATGTGTGAAATTAGTGCCACTAGCATGTATTTTTTTTTATTTTGGCCAGAGTTCTACTGATAATCTTATTAACATAATTTATGCTCAAAAATAACCCACATGAAGGTAGACTCAGAAGATTAATTCATCAGAATATTTTAACTCTCTTCTGGGATCTTATTCAGCATTTATAGTATAATGTAAACCCGTGTGGGTATTTTAGTTACTGCGTGTGTGGAGGCTCGATCCTCCCGTAATAAACCTGGAAGTCAGTCGATTTTCATCTAGGGATTATAAACCCTCAGGTGTTATTCTGTGTTGTAAACCTTAGCCTTGGTTGTACCTATTCTTTTTGCTGTGTATAGTTTGATGTGCTTGTGTGTACAGATGTAGGTGCTAGGGAGGGTGTAGCAGCAGCCATACTAAACAACAGGAGCAGCAACAGCCACACTAAGCAACAGAAGCAGCAGCAGCCACACTAAACAACAGAAGCAGCAGCAGCCACACTAAACAACAGAAGCAGCAGCAGCAGCCACACTAAACAACAGAAGCAGCAGCAGCAGCCACACTAAACAACAGAAGCAGCAGCAGCCACACTAAACAACAGAAGCAGCAGCAGCCACACTAAACAACAGAAGCAGCAGCAGCCACACTAAACAACGAAGCAGCAGCAGCACTAAGCAACAGACAGCAGCAGCCACACTAAGCAACAGAGCAGCAGCAGCACACTAAACAACAGAGCGCAGCAGCACACTAACAACAAAGCAGCAGCAGCACACTAAGCAACAGAAGCAGCAGCAGACACACTAAGCAACAGAAGCAGCAGCAGCACACTAAACAACAGGAGCAGCAGCAGACACACTAAACAACAGAAGCAGCAGCAGACACACTAAGCAACAGAAGCAGCAGCAGCCACACTAAGCAACAGAAGCAGCAGCAGACACACTAAACAACAGAGCAGCAGCAGACACTAAGCAACAGAAGCAGCAGCAGCACACTAAGCAACAGAAGCAGCAGCAGACACACTAAACAACAGAAGCAGCAGACAGCACTAGCAACAGAAGCAGCAGCAGACACACTAAGCAACAGAAGCAGCAGCAGACACACTAAGCAACAGAAGCAACAGCAGACACACTAAGCAACAGAAGCAGCAGCAGACACACTAAGCAACAGAAGCAGCAGCAGCCACACCAAGCAACAGAAGCAGACGCAGCCACACTAAACAACAGAAGCAGCAGCAGCCACACTAAGCAACAGAAGCAGCAGCAGCCACACTAAGCAACAGAAGCAGCAGCAGACACACTAAGCAACAGAAGCAGCAGCAGCACACTACAACAGAAGCAACAGCCACACTAAAAGAGCAGCAGCAGCCACACTAAACAACAGAGCAGCAGCAGCACACTAAACAACAGAAGCAGCAGCAGCACACTAACAACAGAAGCAGCAGCCACACTAAGCAACAGAAGCAGCAGCAGCCACACTAAGCAACAGAAGCAGCAGCAGACACACTAAGCAACAGAAGCAGCAGCAGACACACTAAGCAACAGAAGCAGCAGCAGCCACACTAAACAACAGAGCAGCAGCAGACACACTAAGCAACAGAAGCAGCAGCAGCACACTAAGCAACAGAAGCAGCAGCAGCCACACTAAGCAACAGAAGCAGCAGCAGCCACACTAAGCAACAAAGCAGCAGCAGCACACAAACACAGACGCAGCACACACTAACAACAGAACCAGCAGCAGCAGCCACACTAAGCAACAGAAGCAGCAGCAGCAGTCACACTAAGCCAACAACAGCCACTAGCAGCAGCAGCACACACTAAGCAACAGAAGCAGCAGCAGCCACACTAAGCAACAGAAGCAGCAGCAGCCACACTAAAAGACAAGCAGAAAGCAGAAGCAGAACAAGCCACACTAAACAACAGAGAGCAGCTAGCAGACAGCACACTAAACAACAGAAGCAGCAGCAGCCACACTAAACAACAGAAGCAGCAGCAGTCACACTAACAACAGAAGCAGCAGCAGCACACTAACAACAGAAGCAGCAGCAGCCACACTAAGCAACAGAAGCAGCAGCAGACACTAAGCAACAAGCAGAGCAGCCACACTAGCAACAGCAGCAGCACACACTAAGCAACAAACACACAGACCTAACCAAAACCACCACACACTCAACTACAACGACTACTAACAACTACTACTACAACTACTACCACACTACTCACCAGCACACCAGCAGACAGTACAACTCATGTCTGGCTGAGAGAGAAGAGTCCTCACCTTACCCCTGAAGTGTTTATCTCTAATATGAAGTGTGTAAAGGAGACGATTGGCCCTTAGTAGGTAGAGGGAGGGGGATGAAGAGAAGGGGTGAGGGAGGGGGAGGAGGGAAGGGGTTAAAGAGAACAGAAGTGAGACGCGTCAATGGACAATAGTATTGGCTAGCGGGTAACGTTCTATAAGAAACATCACTCAATGAGACGCTTCAATCTGACCAATCTTATCTCCCCCTACCTCTGTTAACTTCTTTCAACCCCAACACCTCCCCACTCCACCCTCACCCCACCTTCACATCCACACCACACTCCCATCTCTCCTCTACCACCACCACCTCACCACCATACCCAACCCCCTGGTTGAAACTTCATTCAGGCAACACTCCACAGTCAGCCACCATCCAGCTTGAGACCGAATATCCACAGTGTATAATATCCACATACGAGTCCACTCTACTCAGCATCCTTCCTCACTCAGGTGTGAAGAAATGTAGGCCAGGGTGGGAAATAGACCAGGGAGGAAATCCAGCAGGTAGGAGGAATATCCAGAGGGGGAATTCCAGGTGGGAGGAGGATACAGGGGAGTCCAGCAGTTTGAAGATGGACCATGGGGGCCCAGCAGGTGGGAAGATAGACCAGGGGGTCTAATAGGTTAGAGGATTTACCACAGGGGTCCAGCAGGTGGGAGGATGGACCGGGGAGTCCAGCAGGTGGGAGGATGGACCGGGGAGTCCAGCAGGTGAGAGGATGGACCGGGGTCCAGCAGGTGAGAGGATGGACCGGGGGTCCAGCAGGTGGGAGGATGGACCGGGGGTCCAGGTGGGAGGATGGACCGGGGAGTCCAGCAGGTGGGAGGATGGACCGGGGTCCAGCAGGTGAGAGGATGGACCGGGGGTCCAGCAGGTGGGAGGATGGACCGGGGTCCAGCAGGTGGAAGGATGGACCGGGATGGGGGGTCCCCTGAGCGAGGTGTCACCAACCTGACAAGCAACACTCCCTTTCCATTAGCGGGCGGCGCAGAGCTCACAGTGTGGGCGGCAGAGGGGCGGCCCCCCGCCCGCACCCACCGGGCCAAAACGGCCCCTACGGCACCTAGCAAGTGAGCCCAAGGGCCCCTGGGCCATTGGCCCCGAGGCTTGCGGCGCCCCTGGACGCCAGGTGACACTGTTTGAACACCAAGCCTTGCGCTTTATTTACCAATTCCAATTCATACGCTGGGCACGCGTATATACGCCTCTGGGCACTGGCCCATACGGTGCCAGCCTATTTTATACAGTGCTAGGCTATATTATACGGAGCCAGACTATTTTTTACGGTCCCAGGCTATTTTATAAAGTGTCAGGCTATTTTATACAGTGCCAGGATATTTTATAGTGCCAGAATATTCTGCATGGTGCCAACTTCTCTCCTGGACAACATACAGAGTGCCACTTAATTCTAGGCTGCACATCCTTTTTTGAAGCATCACTAAAGTATAGTGATCACTGTCTTAAGGATCACCGTCACTGTCATTATCACCGTCACTACCGTCACCACACATAGCACCATCACCACCACACCCTTCTTTCTTACAGAAACCACCATCACCACCACTCCATAACAAGCACCATCACCAACAGCATCACACAACAACAATCACCATCATTCCATAACAAGCATCATCACTACCAGCATCACACAACAATCACCACCATTACATAAACACCATCACCACCAGCGTCACACAACAATCACTACCACCATCCATACACATCTGCCTGGGTCGACACCAACCACCTTTCTCGTGAGATAGCGCTCCAGCAAGACGATACCTGAGATTGTGGTAGAGATACCTGGGATAGTGGTAGCGATAACTGGGATGGTGGTAGCAATACCTGGGATGGTGGTAGCGATACCTGGGATGGTGGTAGAGATACCTGGGATGGTGGTAGAGATACCTGGGATGGTGGTAGAGATACCTGGGATGTTGGTAGAGATACCTGGGATGTTGGTAGAGATACCTGAGATGTTGGTAGAGATACCTGGGATGTTGGTAGAGATACCTGAGATGTTGGTAGAGATACCTGAGATGTTGGTAGATACCTGGGATAGTGGTAGCGATAACTGGGATGGTGGTAACGATGCCTATTATGGTGGTAGCGATACCTGAGATGTTGGTAGAGATACCTGGGATGGTGGTAGAGATACCTGGGATGTTGGTAGCGATACCTGGGATATACATTACCTTTGAAACCTTTGGAGTTTCGAGAGTTTATCTACTCTCTGAGCCCGGCCATGGGCCAGGCTCGTCTGGTGCTTGCCTGGTCAACCAGGCTGTTGCTGCTGGAGGCCCGCTGCCCCACGTATCCATCACAGCCTGGTTGATCTGGCACCCGATGAAGATACTTGTCCAGTTTCCTCTTGAAGGCTTCTACACTGGTTCCAGAAGTGTTTCTGATATCTTCTGGTAAGATGTTGAATAGTCTGGGACCCCGGATGTTAATACAGTGCTCCCGTATGGGATGGTGGTAACGATACCTGGGATGGTGGTAGCAATACCTGAGATGGTGGTAGCAATACCTGGGATGGTGGTAGCGATACCTGAGATGGTAGAGACATTTAGGATGGTGGTAGCGATACCTGAGATGATGGTAGCGATACCCAGAGATGATGGTAGCGATACCCGAGATGATGGTAGCGATACCCGAGATGATGGTAGCGATACCTGGGATGGAGGTAGCGATATCTGAGATGGTGGTAGCGATACCTGAGATGGTGGCGACACCTGGGATGCGATACCTGAGATGGTGGCGACACCTGGGATGCGATACCTGAGATGGTGGCGACACCTGGGATGGTGGTAGTGATACCTGAGATGATGGCAGCGATTCCTGGGATGGTGGTTGCGATACCTGGGATGGTGGTAGCTATACCTGAGATAGTGGTAGCGATAACTGGATTGGTGGTACCGATAACTGAGATAGTGGTAGCGATAATTAGGATGGTGGTAGCGATACTTGAGATAGTGGTAGTGATAACTGGAATGGTTGTAGCGATACCTGAGATAGTGGTAGTGATAACTGGAATGGTTGTAGCGATACCTGAGATGGTGGTGCCAATATCAGTAATGGTGGTAGTAATACCAGGATTGATCTGGGTATTTGGGTCCAACTGTAGTATACCTCACATTCATTACAATTCCGACCCTGTGTACCTATGAAGGATTTAGAGTTTTTCTATTCCAGAGCCCGGCCATGGGCAAGGCTCATCTGGTGCTTGCCTGGTCAACCAGGCTGTTGCTGCTGCTGGTCAACTGCCCCACATATCCATCACAGCCTGGTTGATCTGGTACCTAGTGAAGATACTTGTCCAGTTTCCTCTTGAAGACTTCTACACTTGTTCCAGCAGTGTTTCTGATATAGTCTGGTAAGATGTTGAATAGTCAGGGACATTTACAAACTAGCAAAATTTACAAACTGTTGATATTTACAAACTTTCGACATTTACAAACTGGCTCCATTTACATGTCCTTCCCCACAGTGCAACTTATAAATGATTTAATAAAAAACTCCAAGGACCCCCCCAAATCTCCTTAACATCCAAGACCACCCAAAACTTCTTCTCGGCCTGCAAGCACCCCCAAACCTCCTTGTCCACCTTCAAGCACCCCCAAACCTCCTTGTCCACCTTCAAGGACGCCCAAACCTCCTTGTCCACCTTCAAGGACGCCCAAACCTCCTTGTCCACCTTCAAGGACGCCCAAACCTCCTTGTCCACCTTCAAGGACCCCCAAACCTCCTTGTCCACCTTCAAGGACCCATAAAACAACCTTGTCCACCTTCAAGGACCCATAAAACCTCCTCCTCAACCTCCAAGGATCCTAGCCGCTTCTCTCGAGTGATTCCCATCCTCACGTCTCCGTTTCTCTGTCTAGGCGTCTTTGTGGCCTCTCACTGGCCTTACGTCTACCTCTCACGGGTCTTCTACCTCCCACTGGTCTTACTTCTACCTCCCACTGGCCTTACTTCTACCTCCCACTGGCCTTACTTCTACCTCCCACTGGCCTTACTTCTACCTCCCACGGGTCTTACCTCTACCTGGCCATGCCAGCTTGGATTTCTAGCAGCGTCTGGTGATCACGGCATTATTCAGTGGCCAGCGTCTCAGAGGTGTCAAGACGCAAGGCACCCACGCCACCTTATCAAAGATGTAGAGCAACTAAAGCCTTTAAGCCTTAACTGACTTCAGCCTTAACTAACTACAGCCTTAACTGACGCCTTAACTAGCCTTAACTGACTTCAACCTTAACTACAGCCTTAACTGACTTGTCTTAGCTGACTTCAGAGCGATTTCAGACTTAATATGCTTGTGTATTTGGTGGAAGATTTAAATTAGTTTTGGACTAAGTCCTAATTTGTTACATTTCTTGAAGAAAATGAGATATTAGTTTCCATGTGATAACTAGTAAAAGTCTTCTAATTACCTTCAAATCTTCATCACTAAGATTTGTGTTAGAAACTTATGCCTTACACTTCACTGTTTATATCGCATGTCTTGAGGTAGAAAGGATTGGGGTTATGCAATACGAGGATCTCGTTCTCGGATCACTGAGGTAGACGGGACTGGGGTTATGCAATACGGGGATACTGTTCACGGATCGTACAACGACAACCATCACTCCATGATCACACTTGTCAGCTGCCTCACTTAAGTCCATGTAGACTACGACTGCATCTTTGGGATTCTTCCAAAATCTCGCTAACTTTATGAAGATCCAGTAGCTGTTGTGACGAGCCTGGCCCAGGGCCGGGCTCCGGGAGCAGAAAGACACTCGAAACTCATCAAGGTACATTAAAACATGACCTTCCTGTACTAAACCCACGATGACCTGCATTGTACAGGACATTTTTCTCTGATAAAATTAGTAATGTGTCGCTTCGTCATCCTCTCCCAAGATTTTTGTGTGAACTCAGTGTCACTGTCCTGTAGTGTCTTGTCAGGGCACCAGTGCCATCTTTTGTGTACAGGAGATATGTCTCAACTTTCCAAGACTCTTGGATTTCATCTAGATCTAAGTTCTTAATGCAAAGCACTCTATTACTACTAGGTGAACAAGAACAGGTGTAAGGACACTTGTTCTTATGCCCATCAATACATGCTGAATGGCGCATACGAATTTATCGCTTCGCATTAATAATAATAAATTGATTTTCAAGTACTATGTGATAAAATTAGGCAGGTTGGTGGTTACTACAGGTAGGTTGGGGTCAGACTGGTGGCAGGCTGGTGGCAGGCTGGTGGCAGGCTGAAGGCAGCCTAGTGATCATGTCCATTAGCGGTGGGTGAGTTGCTTCAATAATTCAGGGGAGGCAGCGACCCCTGGCCTTCGCTGGGGTAAGACCGGGGTCTCAAGACACTTTGGTAGACACTGTCACCTCTCCTGGGACACCCAGCATCTTGGTAGATATCGTCCTCTCTCCTAGGACACCCAACATACCTTTACCTTTGATATACCGTTGATGAGTTCCGAGAGTTTTTCTACTCCCAGAGCCCGGCCATGGGCCATGCTCGTCTGGTGTTTGCCTGGCGGTCCGCTAACCCACAAATCCATTACAGCCTGGTTGATCTGGCACCTGGTGAAGATACTTGTCCAGTTTCCTCTTAAAGACTTCTATACTTGTTCCAGCACTGTTTCTGATATCTTCTGATATTTTGAATAGTCTGGGACCACGAATGTTGATACAGTGTTCCCTTATTGTGTCAGTAGTAGTTCAGCAGTAGTATTTGTATCTTATCAATAACCGTATTGAGTCACAGCCTCACGTCTACGCGATCACTGACCGTTACCGAGTCATTCTGCTGATCTAGCATGATGTCATAAGTCACCCTTTGAATACCGTTGGCGTTCTCGCCCACTGACCTCAGTTCAGAGCTAGGTATAGAGACAGACAGGTCAGGTCTGAGTGCTTCCCATATTTTTCCATAAATATATAAGTTACTAAGCCAAGCTACGTTTCTGTTTATTACCAAATCCATCAAGAACCCACACGACAAATTGGTGGCATCGTTGTGGGTATAGATTAGGGTATTTACGCATATTTAAGAAGATAGAGCCGGGTCATTGTGTGAGAGCCGCGGCGTCCTAAGCCAGCCTCAACCACCCCACACACCACCGCCAACTCTAACCGACAAAGCCAGCCACTCAGCCGGCTTCTTCAACCATCCAGGCTTAGTTATCGTGTTAATTGCTAACCTTCGAGGAGTTGATCCTGGTTTTGCAATTAAGCCAGTCTATGGGAGAGAGCCTCAGTTAATCATCCAGCCTGCCTCAGCCAATCATCCAGCCTGTCTCTTCAGTCATCCAACCTGCTCCTTCATGGTGTGTGCATAGTTACAAGCATTCAAGTCAGCCAGTCTCGAGGGCTTAAGCCAGCTGCTTCTCCAGCCAAGCCAGTTCCTCTTTGAAGTATTGTCTCCAATATAGCTTTGTGCTATCAGCTGGACGCTGGTAAGAGTGGTATTTACCATCTCTGTGGCATTTGTGGGTTTTTAAGCCAGGACAGCTTAGAATATTCACGTGCCTAGTAGTGTGGGTGCCAGCTAGACGCGCTCCAAGCGCTCCAAGACCCACCACCACCAAGCCTCATCTACCTGTGGCTTTTTCCGCCCATATACCGGGTCCTAACATCGTCTTTTGGCTCACATAGTTGGTCAAGAGTTTCCTTCTTTGCGCCTACAATAAAGCCAGCTATGTGGGTTCGCTGAGAAAGCTCAAATTTCTTCAAGATTCTCCACGTGTTTATGGTGTGACGTAGCCGGGACTCCACCACCCTCGTCCCCTCACCACTAACTAACCTCTACCACCGCTTCAAAAACTTCAGTGATAATTTTCTGTTTAAAGACAATTGCGTGTGTGAGACATTTCTAGAGTGAATTGGGTTATTCAGAGACTTGTGCCTTCAGTGTAGACTCGGTGTTTTCTTGTCCATTAATTTACAATACTTTTTCAGTGTTATCATTCATTTTCATGTCTCATTTTATATCTATGTTCTTTTGTGTTAATTCTCTACACCTGAAGTAAGTATTCATTTCTTGTGTACAAATTTATTCTTTGTTTTGTGTGTAGTATAATTCTTTTTTTAATATTTTTTTCAGTAATTCAGTGAAGTGTTTACTTATTTTCTTTTACTTTGTGTTATTTTAATGTTGTGTTTTACAAATATTTCATTATTGTATTATTTTTTCTTGTATTTTGCCTCATTTTCATTGCATTTTCCTTGTGTTTTTCTGCTAATTCTATGCATTAGTTCATTCAGTGCTCCTTTCCCCAGTGTCCTAAATTACCATTTTACTCTTGTGTATGTCATTATATTGTCATATTTTTTTTTATATATGCAGTGCTTAATTTGTTTGAACTTTACAGACATTTGCGTGTACTCTTGTCCTATATTTATTGTGAACCCCAAGAGCTTTATTCACTTATTGATAACAGCAAGTCTTTAGTGCAAGAAAATTTTATACATTGAACAGTTCCATATACCTGTGAGTGATCCCTTGATGTTTCTGTGTTCTGCAACTTTTAAGTGTTCAATTCTTAGTTTTGTACATTGTGTCATTTTTATTATTTTTATTAATATTTCTTTGAACAAATTCACTCTTAGTGTACATATTTAAAGTAAAGTGTTATCATTGCTCTGTTTGAGTAAATTGTTTTGCTTAATTTGCAATTAACAGTTAAAGTGTTCAATTTTAGATAAATTCTCACAGTGCAAATTTTTTTTTATTGATAAATTGACTAATTCTGCAACTTACTTGCATTGTGAAATTTATTGTTCTGCAGTGATTAATTTCTCTAATAATTTTTTTATAGTATTTTGTGCTCTATTTTATTTTAATCATTGTTTATTTCTAATTATTATTATAATCAAAAGAACCACTAAACTGTTTATTTTTAAAAAGTGATAAATTATAATTCAGTGCAATTCACTTAGTTGTGTTATCATTGCATATTAATTTCTTTAGTGCCATTTTCTTTTTAGAAAATTTGTTTTTCTAGCATATTTGCCAATTGCATACAATTTAGTGATTCTATTTTATACTTTTTGCATTGATTTATAATTTTAGTAAATTTCTTTATTGAATTAAGAGTAAAGACAGCTCACTTTTGCAATTAACTCAAATTACTGTAATATTTATCTTTTCTTGCATTTTCAATGTGTTTCTTTATCTTGAACAGTACATTTCAGTGAGTTGTCCTTTTCTCATGCAGTGTCTTAAACATTTTAATTACTTATGCAAAACTAGTTAAATATTTTTCATTTAAATTTTTACTACTTGTGTCATATTTCTATAATTTTTAGTATTCATTATTCTTGCCATAATTATTTTTGTGCAAATTCTTTGCAATTATGTCTCACATACCTTCGAATTGTACATGTAGCAAATGACATGCTGTCTCTGCAGACATTCCTAATAGCCCCTTACCGACTAACAGACAGTATCTAGCTCTTGAGCAATATGTTTGTTCTCACAGCTTGTATCCGAAAGTTGTCACAGTGCAACGGAATGTGAAGTTCAGATTAAGTCCTTATAGATATGTGCATTACTTATTAACATAACCGAGCGGTCAGGCACTAGTAATCCTGTCACTCCTGTCTGTGTTCCACCTACAACTTCAGGCATGCAAGATAGTGTCCAGTTGCCTCAGGTGTCTGAGGAACCTCAGACTACCTTTGGTGCTGAGCCTATCCTTGCAATGTCTGCTAGTTCAAGTAGTAATTCCTCCCCTGGAAAGAATACTTGCAATGAGTTATGTCATCTCTTGCTAATGTCACAAGCCATTGCAGAAAGACATTTATGTGTCTAGTGCCTTCACTAGAGTCTGTTGTTGTCATGTTCCAGATGGTGATAATATCCTAGTTGACAGTGATCCTTGCAAAGTTAGGAGTTGTATGCCGAGTAATTATTGCATGCACGATCCATTTCTCCCTTGCTAATATTTCTTGTCATAGCGTTAACTATTCAAATGGATAGAGTCTATCCACTCCACTTAGCCTGTTAATTCCCTGAGTAAGAACTATAAAGTCCCTAGTAACAGATAATGGAGGTGAATTCTGTAATGAGATTCTCAAAAATCTGTGTACCTTGTACAAGATCTCTAAATCAACAATTGTTCCTCACCATCCTGCCAATAATGGTTTAGTGAAAAGAACTAATTATAAAGTACTTGATGTATTGAGAGCCAATATTAATCCCAATAGTGCAACCTGGGATGAAGTTATACCTAATGTTCAGTGTGCAATAAATTCTGCTTACAATGCTTCTATAGATGACATTCCACATTATGCATTGTACAGTGTCGACAAACTTTTGCCTTATGAGTTGTTATATTGTAATCCAAAACCAAATTACAATCCTGATGATTTCATAGCAACTCGTACCAGCTTAACTCAAAGTGTTTTTAGAAGGATCCGTGAAACACTTCATAAATCAACAGCAGAATTTACAAGTCACTAATACTCCAGCAAAACCGACCAAAATTAGTCGGTTCGAGAGTTATACTGACTAACTGGTCTTTATTGAGTAGTTGAACATAGGTTATTGAGGAATGATGTTTCTATTGAATTACAGGGAGAGTTTGCAATATGTTTTACATTTTGTTGTTAGTGATTTTTTTCCCCAAACAAATTTAAAAAAAAAAAAAAAAAAAAAAACATGTATTTCAACATTTTGTATAATGCAATCTATTGACAGAAAGTTCTGTAATTCGAAAAACAAACTCTTCGTCTTTCATCTGATTTCAACTAGAACATTATATGTCTTACCAATTTTGTAGGAGAGGATTTGCCCTAAGCCCTATCAAATAGGGCACTAATTTTTTTTTCTATATAACTAAGGCAAAACATCACTAAAAACACAGTATCTAGGTTTCAAATGGTGCTTAATTCAGACAAATTCCCATTGAAATTTTAGCAAAATAAAAAAAAAATAAAAAAGTCTCGCCCCTTCCTTAACAGTACTAGACTTAAGTGCACCAAGTCTGCTTCTGTTAAACACTTCCTTCTTTGTAAATATATTTCCTCAGAATCCGTAGATCACATGAATACAGATCGATCAATCATTTTTTTATCTCTTTTATTGTACATATCCCACCATTGATTTCATCTATTCCTATGAATTTTGATATACTTGTAATGCATTACATTAATTTCCATCCCGATAATACACTTATGTATAGTTATAATGTTCAACTGTTGTGTACTTTGACATTGTATAGAATCAGCCCAGAGCTGTATGTCGGGACGCAATATGTAACATGGCCGAGTTGTCAGTAGTAGTTCAGCAGTAGTATTTGTATCTTACGAATAACCGTAATTGAGTCACAGCCTCCCTACATGATCACTGACCGTCACGGAGTCATTCTGCTGACCTAGCATGATGTCATAAGTCATGCTTTGAATGCCGTGGGCGTTCTCGCCCACTGGCCTCAGTTCAGAGCTAGGTATAGAAACGGACAGGTCAGGCCTGAGTGCTTCCCATATTTTTCCACTAGTATACAAGTTACTAAGCCAAGCTACATTTGTGTTTATTACCAAATCCATCAAGAACCCACACGACAATTGTGTCCACAGCACCCCTGCTTTTTACTGGGTCTATTTTACACTTCCTCCCATATCTCTCTCTCCAGTATGTTGTTATAGCAGTGTGCAGATTTCAGACAAGGCTCTCAAGTACTTTCCAGGTATATATTATCATGTATCTCTCTCTCTCTCTCTTCTGCTCCAATGAGTACATATTTAGGACTTTAAGGCATTCCCAGTAATTTAAGTGCTTTATTGGCTCTATGCAGACCGTAAACGATCTTTGTCTCTGTTCCAGCTCTGATATCTTCCATGCCCTGAATGGGGCTGTCAACATTGAACAATATTCCAAATGAGAGAGAGCACAAGTGATTTGAAAAGTACCAGCATTCACACTCTTTACCATGTTTTGAAAGTTTTCATTATCCACCCCGTCATCTCCCTGGCTGTCTTGACATTGGTCTCATTGTGTTCTTTGAAAGAAAAGTCAGCCGACATAATCACTCCCAGTGATTATGACAGCTGGAACTTATTACCATTGTATGGCATGTTCTCCACTGCCCACTGGAAACCCTAACTTATATCTTGCTGCAATTTTTCAGTGTCTTCTACCAAAGTGACTTTCCTGATTATTTTAGTGTCAACTGCAAATGATACAAAGCTGTAATGGATGTTTATATCTATGTCTCCTATGAGGATGAGAAACATCAGAGGTGCCAGGACAGTGCCTTGGGATAGATGCTGACAGATACAATCACCTCTTCTGGGATACCCAGCATTTTGGTAGGCACTGTCATCTTCATGGGACATCCAGCTTTTTAGTAGACACTGTCACCTTTCCTGAGACATCCAGCATCTTCTGACTTTAGAATCACAGCGGTGCGTTTATCTCACCTTTGCGCACCCATTTTGTGATTTAGGTATGTGCAGAGGTGGGGCAGGTATGGCGTGGATGTTGGGGCAGGTATGTAGATGGACAAGTGTGGTGTGGGACTGGCAGGAGTGTGTGTGGGGGGGAGAGGACATGCTTGGTGGGGGTTGAGATGGGTAGGATCTAGGGAGGTGAGCCCACTAAGTGTACGCATACATTATGTAGGGAAAGGTGGGTTGGGCGGCGACCCACCCTCACTCCCACACACTTACCCTCATTACTACAGTTTACTGGCCCTCTGACAACCACCACTGGTTACCCTACCACCAGTGGTGGCACTGTTACCACCACCAGTGCCAGCGTTCCTCTTACTACTCCCAGTATCGCTACTTTTACCAGAGAGAGAGAGAGTAGCAGTGTGACTAAGTTTAAAACTTTTCGACTGAATGATGGTCAGTAACGCTGCAATTTACTTGGATACTATACACATATACACTGATACATATCTCTCGGTGTATATATATATATATATATATATATATATATATATATATATGTGTGTGTGTGTGTGTGTGTGTGTGTGTGTGTGTGTGTAAAACAACCACGGGGAGAGTTGAAAGATAGTTCTAGATTTCATCCTCTTTTCTGTAACATTGCAAGCTCCTGTTGTGCTGATTGCAACACCAAAGGCCTAGAGCTATCTTTCAACTCTCCCCATGGTTGTGCCGAATAGGTAAAACGAGATTTTTTATTAAATAGCAACTCTCTTCTTGCCGAATAAGGCAAGCGAAAATTTGTGTATGCAATAATTTCGCAAAAATCATTCTGAACCTAACTAAAAAAAATATATTTCATTGTGTCTGTTTATTATTAAATTATTGTAAACTTCTCTAAAATATATTTAGTTGGATTAAACTTGTTATAATAAGGTTAGGTAAGTTTTCTAACGTTCTTTTGGTACAAAATTATTAATTTTTACATTAGCATAAATGAAAAATATATATCTTTAAAAGTATAAGAGAAATTTTTAGAAAGGACTTAAATATATATATATATATATATATATATGTGTGTGGCCAGCAGGAACAACTAGTTGGTCCAGCCATGATCCAGCAGGAGGCCTGGTCTGGGACCGGACCATGGGGGCACTGACCCCCGAAAACCACATTGAAGAATCCTCCACTCACCCACATCCACACGTACATCCACTCCAACCCACCCACATCCACACGTACATCCACTCCAACCCACCCACATCCACACGTACATCCACTCCAACCCACCCACATCCACACGTACATCCACTCCAACCCACCCATATCCACACGTACATCCACTCCAACCCACCAACATCCACACGTACATCCACTCCAACCCACCCACATCCACACGTACATCCACTCCAACCCACCCACATCCACACGTACATCCACTCCAACCCACCCACATCAACACGTACATCCACTCCAACCCACCCACATCCACACGTACATCCACTCCAACCCACCCACATCCACACGTACATCCACTCCAACCCACCCACATCCACACGCAACACGACCCACTCAGTGAAGAGGCACCATTTTTACTTGCACATTTCCTTTTAATTCTCTTCCTTCTTGGAACAGATTTACCCTTTCAATCAGAGGGTCTGGGGCCCCCGTGAGGGGCCCCACCACCAGGTAAAACAACGTCTTCAAAACCAAAACAAGAAGTGATCCTCAGTAATCTTGGTCAAACATCCACCCAGCACACGCCATCACCTCATTACCCCCTCCCCTCCCTTACCCCAGGGACTCTAAACCACTCCTGCCTCTCCCCTACTCCTAGTGATCTAACCCTTTCCTTCCCCTAACCCCCCCTTCCACCCCTATCACTTCTAATACCTTCCTCACAGGTCGAAAGATCGGTCCCCACAACTCCTTAAATGAGCTACTTGCTCTCCCATTTATATATATATATATATATATATATATATATATATATATTCTCCATGGGGAAGTGGAACAGAATTCTTCCTCCGTAAGCCATGCGTGTCGTAAGAGGCGACTAAAATGCCGGGAGCAAGGGGCTAGTAACCCTTCTCTGAATATATTACTAAATGTAAAGGAGAAACTTTTGTTTTTTCTTTTGGGCCACCCTGCCTCGGTGGGAAACGGCCGACATGTTGAAAAAAAAAAATATATATATATATATATATATATATATGCAAAAAGATCACAGTAAACAGGTGATATCAAAATATGCAAGACAACCACTATGAAAAAATAGAGGAATTCCAAGCGCTTTCGTGACTACTCACATTATCAAGGAACTATAAGCCTTCTTGTCATGTTTCCTTTTATAGTTCCTTGATAATGTGAGTAGTCACGAAAGCGCTTGGAATTCCTCTATTTTTTCATAGTGGTTGTCTTGCATATATATATATATATATATATATATATATATATATATATATATATATATATATATATATAATATATATAAAATTACACACACACACACACACACTAAGGAATCATTCAAGAGACTGTACACCATATACGTCAGGCAGGCCCATACTGGAGTATGCAGCACCAGTTTGGAACCCACACCTGGTCAAGCACATCAAGAAATTAGAGAAAGTGCAAAGGTTTGCAACAAGACTAGTCCCAGAGCTAAGGGGATTGTCCTACGAAGAAAGGTTAAGGGAAATCGGCCTGACGACACTAGAGGACAGGAGGGTTAGGGAAGACATGATAACGACATATAAAATACTGCGAGGAATAGATAAGGTGGACAGAGACAAGATGTTCCAGAGAGGGGACACAGAAACAAGGGGTCACAATTGGAAGTTGAAGACTCCTATGAGTCAAAGGGATGTTAGGAAGTATTTCTTCAGTCATAGAGTTGTCAGGAAGTGGAATAGCCTAGAAAGTGACGTAGTGGAGGCAGGAACCATACATAATTTTAAGACGAGGTTTGATAAAGCTCATGGAGCAGGGAGAGAGATGACCTAGTAGCAATCAGTGAAGAGGCGGGGCCAGGAGCTATGACTCGACCCCTGCAACCACAAATAGGTGAGTACACACACACACACACACACACACACACACACACACACACACACACACACACACACACACACACACAGAGGTGAGGGGTACCAAGAGTATAAATAATTCACAGGGTCAAGCAGGAGTGTTGAGATGGTTTGGGCACTTGATAGGATGGAGCAAAATAGGATGACTAGGATGTTATATAAATAGAGGATGGATCTGGTCGTCTCAAGAAGGGTTGAGGGAAAATGTAAAGGTTTTGAGTGTTAGGGACTTGGACATCCTGCAGGCTTGTTTTAGTGCTTTAGATAGGATTTAGTGGAGCCAAGCGGTTTTCCGTGACCTGACGTGCTGTGGGAGTGTGAGCAAGGGATTCTTGGAAAACATGTTAGATGGACTCTACTCCTGGAGGTGGAAAGTCCAGTGTCTGCACTCTGAATTAACTGTGACAATAAGACGCTTCTGACAATACGATATACACAGCATAACAGCTAAAACAATACATAACACTACAGCACTAACAGTTATGTTTGTGAATTAAACAAAAGTGTACTTCAGCAGCTCTAACATCTTTGACATTAAAGAGCACCATCTCTCTCTTACCCACTCACCCATCTCACGTTCCCATCCCTCCATTAATTCACTTCTACATCCCTCTCCCTCCTTCCTTCCCTCCCTCTCACATCAGCCTACCAAAGAGCAGGGAGCCCTAGAAACCTCTTAAGCACACCACAAACATCTCCACCCCCAGTAAGCAGTTTTGGAATCGATGGGAAGCAGCAACTTTCAAATCCGGAGCTCCGAGAGGCCAATCAGATAGCATTACGGCGGCGACAATTGGCCATATCCTGAGTGGCGCATCACTGGAGGTTCTCGCACGGTGTGGGGAGGCAGGGAGAGTAGACGAGGGAGGGAATGAAAGTAGAACAGGGAGGAAAGATTAGAAAGGAGAGGTACCGAGGATAAAAGAGTGGAAGAACAGGGACTGAGAAACATTACAATATGGGAGAAAGAGTGTGTGAGGGAAAATAAACTAGAGTAGGAATTGTTATAGCGGTTGTAGTTATAGTTGTTGTTATAGTAGTTACTGAAGAAATTGTTGTTGTTAGAATGGGACGAAATGAACGATAGACGTTGAACAACTAATACAATAAATGACACCTCCCCATCTCTCTTCCCTTCCCCTCCTCTCTCTTTCTGTGATTCTCTCTCCTTCCTTCCCTTCTTCTCCCTTCAGAAGTCTTGAATAAACTCGACACACACACTCAAGGAGCCAGGAGCTATGAATCGACCCCTGCAACCATAATTAGGTGAGTACACACACACAGCTAGTGAAACTGGATCTAGTATTCACACACAAAAATGATAAAGCTGAAATTACTTAAGGAGAAATAGTAGGTGGGTGGTTCCAGTACCTGCTGGAACTGGAACTAGAGAAGGGCAGGTAGGAAATCAGTGACAGGAACTGGAACTAGAGATTTGTAGGTAGGAAATCAGTGACAGGAACTGGAACTAGAGAAGGGCAGGTAGGAAATCAGTGACAGGAACTAGAACTAGAGAAGGGTAGGTAGGAAATCAGTGACAGGAACTAGAACTAGAGAAGGTTAGGTAGGAAATCAGTGACAGGAACTAGAACTAGAGAAGGGCAGGTAGGAAATCAGTGACAGGAACTAGAACTAGAGAAGGGCAGGTAGGAAATCAGTGACAGGAACTGGAACTAGAGAAGGGTAGGTAGGAAATCAGTGACAGGAACTGGAACTAGAGAAGGTTAGGTAGGAAATCAGTGACAGGAACTGGAACTAGAGAAGGTTAGGTAGGAAATCAGTGACAGGAACTGGAACTAGAGAAGGTTAGGTAGGAAATCAGTGACAGGAACTAGAACTAGAAGGTAGGTAGAAATCAGTGACAGGAACTAGAACTAGAGAAGGTTAGGTAGGAAATCAGTGACAGGAACTGGAACTAGAGAAGGGTAGGTAGGAAATCAGTGACAGGAACTGGAACTAGAGAAGGGTAGGTAGGAAATCAGTGACAGGAACTGGAACTAGAGAAGGGTAGGTAGGAAATCAGTGACAGGAACTGGAACTAGAGAAGGTTAGGTAGGAAATCAGTGACAGGAACTGGAACTAGAGAAGGTTAGGTAGGAAATCAGTGACAGGAACTAGAACTAGAGAAGGGTAGGTAGGAAATCAGTGACAGGAACTGGAACTAGAGAAGGGTAGGTAGGAAATCAGTGACAGGAACTAGAACTAGAGAAGGGTAGATAGTAACTGTATAAGAAACTTTCCGAGAGAAGTGCAGTGGGAAAGGGAACTGGAAGGGTAAACAATAGAGTCAAAATGCCAAGAAACGAAGCAAAGATCCATACCAAGCAAGGAAATAAACAATAGCAAAGAGAACAAGAGGTTAAATAAGTAACGTAGAGAGGGGAAGGGAAGGCGCAAGAGAGCCTGGAATATTGAGCAAATCAAATAGCAAAACACTGAAGAAACAAGAAGGAAACTTAGAAAAGAAAAAGCAAGAATAAGAAGGGAAGCCGAGTCTTAAATATGTACTCACTGGAGCGGAGGAAAGATATACATAATATATACCTGGAAAGTACTCGAGGGCCTGGTTCCAAATCTGCACACTGCCATAACATACTGGAGTGGGAGATATGGGAGAAAGTGGAAAATATACCCAGTACAAAGCAGGGGCACCGTGGCACAATAAGGGAACATTGTATCAACATCCGTGGTCACAATAAGGAAACACTATCAACATCCGGGGTCCCAGATTATTCAGCATCTTACCTGAAGATATCAGAAACACTGATGGAACAAGTGTAGAAGTCTTCAAGAGGAAACTGGACAAGTATCTTCACCCGGTGCCGGATCAACCAGGTTGTGATGGATATGTGGGGCAGCGAGCCACCAGCAGCAACAGCCTGGTTAACCAAGCAAGTACCAGACAAGCCTGGGAGTAGAAAAACTCTCGGAACTCATCAACGGCATATCAAAGGTAAAGATATGCTGGGTGTCCTAGGAGAGAAGACAGTGTCTACTAAGATGTTGGGTGTCCTAGGAGAGGTGACAGTGTCTACTAAGATGCTGGGTGTCCCAGGAGAGGTGACTGTGTCTACTAAGATGCTGGGTGTCCCAGGAGAGGTGACAGTGTCTACTAAGATGCTGGGTGTCCCAGGAGAGGTGACAGTGTCTACTAAGATGCTGGGTGTCCCAGGAGAGGTGACAGTGTCTACTAAGATGCTGGGTGTCCCAGGAGAGGTGACAGTGTCTACTAAGATGCTGGGTGTCCCAGGAGAGGTGACAGTGTCTACTAAGATGCTGGGTGTCCCAGGAGAGGTGACAGTGTCTACTAAGATGCTGGGTGTCCCAGGAGAGGTGACAGTGTCTACTAAGATGCTGGGTGTCCCAGGAGAGGTGACAGTGTCTACTAAGATGCTGGGTGTCTCAGGAGAGGTGACAGTGTCTACCAAAGTGTCTTTAAACCCCAGTCTTACCCCAGCGAAGGCCAAGGGTCGCTGCCTCCCTTGAATTATTAAAGGAACTCACCCACTGCTAATGGACTCTCGATATTCATCAAAGGTATATCAAAGGTATGATACATCAAATACCAGAACTGAATTAAGTTACTCCACAGCCACATAAGAAAAATACAACTGTGAAGGGTGAAGTGATAAGGTTGAAGGAGGAGGCAGGAAAGATGACGGGGAGAGAAGCTGCATATATCACGAGAGCGGAGAGGATCTGGGGGTAAATATAACACCAAGCATATCGCCAGAATTACCCATAAACCTTATATAACGCTATCGCCATGTGCAAGATTAGCAAACTTCAAAACCGCATTTAGGAACTTCAAGAATCTATCAGAACTTTATATACGACATATAATAGGTCAATCATTGAGTACGTGGCCCCCTCATGAAGCTCACATCTGGTCAAGAACGTGAAAAGGCTCGAAAAGATGTAAAGGTTTGCAACCAGAACTGAGAAGAATGTAATATGAGGTTCAAGAAACTAACTAAGAACCATGACGGAGGAAGGAAGAACAAGGGGAAAACATGATCACTACGTACAAAATCTTAGGAAGTATTAATAGGGCAGACAGGGACAGACTGCCTGAATTAAAAGGAACAGTGTCAAGGAAACACAGGTAGAAGATACAGATTGAGCCATGGGCAGTAAGGAAGCATTTCTTTAGCCTCAGGCTGGTTGAAAAGTGGAAGGACTTGGATGAGGCAGTGGTGGAGGCAGACTCAATACACAGCTTCAAGAGTAGATATAATAATGCCCACCAGGCCATAAGTCAATAATGCCAATCAAACTAAAGTAGGAGACTGGGCCAGGAGCTGAGTCTCTACCCCAGCACACACAACTCAGTACACACAGTGTAATACACACAGACTCTCGCCCCATCTACTGGCAATATAATTTCAGGAGAAACAAGGAAAGTTGCTCCCTCATTTCCTGTCTTAATAAACTCTTGTGCTCACTGATTTACCCAGAGCCAGTGCCACCTCCTTTCCCCTCCCCTGCACTCCCTTCCTCTCCCTTCCCTCTCTTCCACCTACGTACAGCGTGCAATAAATAAGTACAAACAGGGTTTCTCATTTCCTTTAATCACATTGCAAAAAAAGTTATGAACAATTTCCCCCTTGCAGAGTGCCAGGAGGAAAGTGTCAGAGTGCCAGGCAGGCCGGGGTGCCACTGGCTTCCCCTCTGATGTGGCACCGACTCGGTCTGCCGCGGAAATTGGATTTCAATATGTGAGAGGAAACTTTCAAATTTCCAGCCTCTGTCGACCTGCGACCCCCATTGAAATTTTTAAAGTTTGACTTCCTGAAGAGATGGCAGTAACGACACCTCCAACACTCACACCCTGAAGGAGAGAGATGGCAGTAATGACACCTCCAACACTCACACCCTGAAGGAGAGAGATGGCAGTAACGACACCTCCAACACTCACACCCTGAAGGAGAGAGATGGCAGTAACGACACCTCCAACACTCACGCCCTTAAGGAAAGCGATGGCAGTAACGACACCTCCAACACTCACACCCTGAAGGAAAGAGATGGCAGTAACGACACCTCCAACACTCACACCCTGAAGGAAAGATATGGCAGTAACGACACCTCCAACACTCACACCCTGAAAGAAAGAGATGGCAGTAACGACACCCCCAACACTCACACCCTGAAGGAAAGAGACGGTAGTAACGACACCTCCAACACTCACACCCTGAAGAAAAGAGATGGCAGTAATGACACCAACACTCACACCCTGAAGGAAAGAGATGACAGTAACGACACCTCCAACACTCACACCCTGAAGGAAAGAGATGGTAGTAACGACACCTCATACACTCACACCCTGAAGAAAAGAGATGGCAGTAATGACACCTCCAACACTCACACCCTGAAGGAAAGAGATGGCGTAACGACTCACACACTCTGAAGGAAAGAGGTGGCAATAACGACACTCATACCATGAAGGAAAGAGATGGCAGTAACGACTCACACACCCTGAAGGAAAAAGGTGCAATAACGACACCTCCAACACTCACAACCTGAAGGAAAGAGATGGCAGTTACACCTCCAACACTCATACCCTGAAGGAAAGAGATCTACCTGGAGTAGGTAGATGACAGCAACAACAACCTCAACACTCATACCTACACATTGTCTATAGCAGATTTCCAAAATACATTTTTTGTGTTTCTTGCAACACACAAGTAGTTCTGGTGTGTTGAGTGTGTGTGTGTGTGTGTGTACTCACCTGTTTGTGGTTGCAGGGGTCGAGTCATAGCTCCTGCCCCCGCCTCTTCACTGATTTCTACTAGGTCCTCTCTCTCCCTGCTCTATGAGCTTTATCAAACCTCGTCTTAAAACTATGTATGGTTCCTGCCTCCAATACGTCGCTTTCTAGGCTATTCCACTTCCTGACAATTCTATGACTAAAGAAATACTTCCTAACATCTCTTTGACTCGTAGGAGTCTTCAACTTCCAACTGTGACCCCTTGTTTCTGTGTCCCCTCTCTGGAACATCTTGTCTGTCCACCTCATCTATTCCTCGCATTATTTTATATGTCGTTATCATGTCTCCCCTAACCCTCCTGTCCTCTAGTGTCGTCAGGCCGATTTCCCTTAACCTTAACCTTTCTTAGCTCTGGGACTAGTCTTGTTGCAAACCTTTGCACTTTCTCTAATTTCTTGACGTGCTTGACCAGGTGTGGGTTCCAAACTGGTGCTGCATACTCCAGTATGGGCCTGACGTATATGGTGTACAGAGTCTTGAACGATTCCTTAGTGAGGTATTGGAACGCTATTCTTAGGTTTGCCAGCCGCCCGTATGCTGCAGCAGTTATCTGATTGATGTGTGCCTCAGGAGATGTGCTTGGTATTATACTCACCCCAAGATCTTTTTACTTGAGTGAGGTTTGCAGTCTTTGGCCACCTAGACTATACTCTGTCTGCGGTCTTCTTTGCCCTTCCCCGATCTTCATGACTTTACATTTGGCAGGGTTAAATTCAAGGAGCCAGTTACTGGACCAGGATTGTAGCCTGTCCAGGTCTCTTTGTAGTCCTGCCTGATCCTCGACTGATTTAATTCTTCTCATTAACTTCACATCATCTGCAAACAGGGACACTTCTGAGTCTATCCCTTCCGTTATGTCATTCACATATACCAAAAACAGTACAGGTTCTAGGACTGACCCTTGTGGAACCCCACTCGTCACAGGTGCCCACTCTGACACCTCGTCACGTACCATGACTCGTTGTTGCCTCCCTGTCAGATATTCTCTGATCCATTGCAGTGCCTTTCCTGTTACGTGTGCCTGATCCTCTAGCTTTGCATTAACCTCTTGTGAGGAACTGTGTCGAACGCCTTCTTGCAGTCCAAGAAAATGCAGTCTATCCACCCCTCTCTCTCGTGTCTTACTTCTGTTACCTTGTCATAAAACTGCAGTAGGTTTGTGACACAGGATTTTCCTTCCCTGAAACCGTGCTGGTTGTCGTTTATAAGCTTGTGTCTTTCTAGGTGCTCCACCACTCTCCTCCTGATGATCTTCTCCATGACTTTGTATACTATACACGTCAGTGACACAGGTCTGTAGTTTAATGCCTCGTGTCTGTCTCCTTTCTTAAAAATTGGGACTACATTTGCCATCTTCCACACCTCAGGTAGTTGCCCAGTTTCAATGGATGTGTTGAAGATTTTTGTGTGTGAAGACGATGGTGTTGAGGCTGTGTTGGAGAGAAGTTTCTCCTTTCTACGTCAAGACAATGTCAAGACGGGGTGTTGGTGATGGTGTTGTAGTGGTGCTGGTGGTGTGATGGTGTTACGGAGGTGGTGGTGTGATGGTGTTACGGAGGTGGTGGTGTGATGGTGTTACGGAGGTGGTGGTGTGATGGTGTTACGGAGGTGGTGGTGTGATGGTGTTACGGAGGTGGTGGTGTGATGGTGTTACGGAGGTGGTGGTGTGATGGTGTTACGGAGGTGGTGGTGTGATGGTGTTACGGAGGTGGTGGTGTGATGGTGTTACGGAGGTGGTGGTGGATGGTGTTACGGATGTGGTGTGATGGTGTTACGGAGGTGGTGGTGTGATGGTGTTACGGAGGTGGTGGTGTGATGGTGTTACGGATGTGGTGTGATGGTGTTACGGATGTGGTGTGATGGTGTTACGGAGGTGGTGGTGTGATGGTGTTACGGATGTGGTGTGATGGTGTTACGGATGTGGTGTGATGGTGTTACGGAGGTGGTGGTGTGATGGTGTTACGGAGGTGGTGGTGTGATGGTGTTACGGAGGTGGTGGTGTGATGGTGTTACGGAGGTGGTGGTGTGATGGTGTTACGGAGGTGGTGGTGTGATGGTGTTACGGATGTGGTGTGATGGTGTTACGGAGGTGGTGGTGTGATGGTGTTACGGAGGTGGTGGTGTGATGGTGTTACGGAGGTGGTGGTGTGATGGTGTTACGGAGGTGGTGGTGTGATGGTGTTACGGAGGTGGTGGTGTGATGGTGTTACGGAGGTGGTGGTGTGATGGTGTTACGGAGGTGGTGTTGTGGGTGTTATAGTGATGGTGGAGTTGTGGTGGTATTATGGTGGTGGTGTTGTTTTGTTATTGTTGTGGTGTTGTTGTTGTGGTGTTGTTGTTGTGGTGTTGTTGTGGTGGTGGTGTTGGTGTTGTTTTGGTGTTAGTGTTGTGGTGTTTTTGGTGATGGTGGTGTTGTGGTGGTGCTGGTGTTTTTGTTGGTGGTGTTGGTGTTAGCAAGAAGCTAACACACGTCTCCACTCCAGCGGAACCAACAAGACCACCCACTCCAACTCCTCTCCGCTGATCGTATGGAAAATTTACATAGATTTGAATCCGATATGTCTGCGGAATGCCTTCGATCCACAACTCTCACATTTGGAAATCTGGAATCCAGAATGCCTTCCTCTCCCTCCCCAGGCTCCCTCCTTCTCTGGTGATGGATGGATTAAGAATACCGCGGGGATGTAAAGGAAGAGTAAGGGCACCTTGATGATATACACAGACGACAGCACTGTGTTATTGACACTCCAAGTGTAGAGGTTGCATCAAGGATGGCACTCGAGGTGCAACAGATAGGTGATGACAGCCCCTGAGGGCCCCTGAGGGCAAATCAACAAGCCACTATGAGGAACGAAGTAGGAAAATTGGGGAAAGACAAGGATTTGAAGAGAGAAAGGGATAGGATGAGAGAGGTAGGTAAACTTTGATGGAGGAATGATGAGGGAAGGATGGAGGAAGGAGAAAAGAGAGGGGAAGGGAATAGACAAGGGGAACAGAGGGAGGGGATAAAGGAGGAGGACAAGGGGACATTGGACAATGAGGTGTGACATGATGGATGGTGAAAGGGACATGATAGCAAATTCTTGTCCCAATTGAGGTAAGGAGGTTGAAGGGGGGGAGAGGGGTGAGGTTGTGTGCAGGGTGTCTACCCCTTCACCACCCCGTCGTGGTGCCCAGCTGCCCACACCACAGTGTAAGTGATGATTTCCTCCACTAATACTGCTACTCTCTTTTTTTTTCTTGTGTGTATCCTTCACTTCCCACTTGTAAACATAACTCCTTTGCTTCTAATTCTCCGTCTCTAATTCTTTTATTCGTCAGTCTCAATAATTCTCTCAGTGTTCCACATACACCTGTTATACAGGTGTAATAGGTACTCCCGCAGTTGCAACCATCTTGTTTGTATATTATATCTGTAGTAAACGATAATTCGGGGCCTCCTACGAGTGAAAACCCCCTGTATAATCATCGTCACCGCGACCCGGTCTCAGGCCAGGCCTCCTAAATTAGAAAGGAAACGCTACAGAAATAAGGACGCAGATGTTTTTCAGGTTTAGCTGTCATGTGATGCTCACGACTCTGAGAAAACTAACACCACAATGCAATATACCGAATAAACTTACATTCATAAACTTTGACTATATTCTTAATTAACAAGCTTAGCTGCCATACTTATAAGAATGCAGGTTATACCTCCCAGGATGGCTGCTGTTTACCAACCTACTACCTCCTAGGATGGTTGCTAGCTACCAACCTACTACCTCCTAGGATGGTTGCTAGCTACCAACCTACTACCTCCTAGGATGGTTGCTAGCTACCAACCTACTACCTCCTAGGATGGTTGGTAGCTCCCAACCTACTACCTCCTAGGATGGTTGCTAGCTACCAACCTACTACCTCCAAGGATGGTTGTTGTCTTCCAACATACTACCTCCTAGGATGGTTGCTAGTTACCAACCTACTACCTCCTAGGATGGCTGCTGTCTACCAACTTACTACCTCCTAGGATGGTTGCTAGCTACCAACCTACTACCTCCTAGGATGGTTGCTGTCTACCAACCTACTACCTCCTAGGATGGCTGCTGTCTACCAACTTACTACCTCCTAGATGGTTGCTAGCTACCAACCTACTACCTCCTAGGATGGTTGCTAGCTACCAACCTACTACCTCCTAGGATGGTTGCTAGCTACCAACCTACTACCTCCTAGGATGGTTGCTAGCTACCAACCTACTACCTCCTAGGATGGTTGCTAGCTACCAACCTACTACCTCCTAGGATGGTTGCTAGCTACCAACCTACTACCTCCTAGGATGGTTGCTAGCTACCAACCTACTACCTCCTAGATGGTTGCTAGCTACCAACCTACTACCTCCAAGGATGGTTGCTAGCTACCAACCTACTACCTCCTAGGATGGTTGCTGTCTACCAACTTACTACCTCCTAGATGGTTGCTAGCTACCAACTTACTACCTCCTAGATGGTTGCTAGCTACCAACCTACTACCTCCTAGGATGGTTGCTAGCTACCAACCTACTACCTCCTAGGATGGCTGCTAGCTACCAACCTACTACCTCCTAGGATGGTTGCTAGCTACCAACCTACTACCTCCTAGGATGGTTGCTAGCTACCAACCTACTACCTCCTAGGATGGTTGCTGTCTACCAACCTACTACCTCCTAGGATGGTTGCTAGCTACCAACCTACTACCTCCTAGGATGGTTGCTAGCTACCAACCTACTACCTCCTAGGATGGTTGCTAGCTACCAACCTACTACCTCCTAGGATGGTTGCTAGCTACCAACCTACTACCTCCTAGGATGGTTGCTAGCTACCAACCTACTACCTCCTAGGATGGTTGCTAGCTACCAACCTACTACCTCCTAGGATGGTTGCTAGCTACCAACCTACTACCTCCTAGGATGGTTGCTAGCTACCAACCTACTACCTCCTAGGATGGTTGCTAGCTACCAACCTACTACCTCCTAGATGGTTGCTAGCTACCAACCTACTACCTCCTAGGATGGTTGCTAGCTACCAACCTACTACTTCCTAGGATGGTTGCTAGCTACCAACCTTGTAGCACTCCAGTTTTCTTTACCAGGTTCTTCAGTTCTCACGACTTTCACCTTCCTTAACAATCCCTCGTCTTCCACTAACAATATTTGGCTTTTCAACTAACGCACTAACACTGCCTTCCTCGCCAGCCACTTCTTCTCAACAAGGAAAGTCGATTTCCTTATTGGAAAGCCATAAAGGCGATATCAATGACGCACTTCTCTATTGCACCACGGAAGGAGCACAGGGCGCTAGGAAGTCAGCCTTAGATACACACTATTAAAGTGCTCGTCACGGCATTATGCCGGGGAGCTCACCCGGCATAATGCAGTGACGACCACTGCATTTCTCCTGTTTTATCCGACAAACGAGGCACTACTTGGCCTTTGTTTTGACAAGGCTTCCTTGTTGAGTTTGATTTCTCAGGCCCCTGCTGTCCGCTGACTTAGTCATCACAGCCTGGTTGATCTGGCACTTTGCGAAGGTAGTCATCTAGTTTCCCTTAAAAACTTCTATACCTGTTCCACCAATATTTCTGATACCTGTTATCAGCAGGTTGAAGAGTCTTGGACCACGCATGTTGACACCATTCTGCCCATGGTGTGTCTACTTTCCACTGGGTCTATAACATTTCCTACCATATCTCACATTTCAGTAAGTTCTTATGGTAGGGTATACATTTGGGATGTTCTCTAATTGTAGTCCAGTACCTGCTGTAATGTTATGTACTGTGTAAGTAACTCCAGTACCTGCTGGAATGTTATATACTGTGTAAGTAACTCCAGTACCTGCTGGAATGTTATATACTGTGTAAGTAACTCCAGTACCTGCTGGAATGTTATATACTGTGTAAGTAACTCCAGTACCTGCTGGAATGTTATATACTGTGTAAGTAACTCCAGTACCTGCTGGAATGTTATATACTGTGTAAGACACTCCAGTACCTGCTGGAATGTTATATACTGTGTAAGACACCCCAGTACCTGCTGGAATGTTATATACTGTGTAAGACACTCCAGTACCTGCTGGAATGGTATATACTGTGTAAGTAACTCCAGTACCTGCTGGAATGTTATATACTGTGTAAGTAACTCCAGTACCTGCTGGAATGTTATATACTGTGTAAGTAACTCCAGTACCTGCTGGAATGTTATATACTGTGTAAGACACTCCAGTACCTGCTGGAATGTTATATACTGTGTAAGACACCCCAGTACCTGCTGGAATGTTATATACTGTGTAAGACACCCCAGTACCTGCTGGAATGTTATATACTGTGTAAGACACTCCAGTACCTGCTGGAATGTTATATACTGTGTAAGACACTCCAGTACCTGCTGAAATGTTATATACTGTGTAAGACACTCCAGTACCTGCTGGAATGTTATATACTGTGTAAGACACTCCAGTACCTGCTGGAATGTTATATACTGTGTAAGACACTCCAGTACCTGCTGGAATATTATATACTGTGTAAGACACTCCAGTACCTGCTGGAATGGTATATACTGTGTAAGTAACTCCAGTACCTGCTGGAATGGTATATACTGTGTAAGTAACTCCAGTACCTGCTGTAATGTTATATACTGTGTAAGACACTCCAGTACCTGCTGGAATGGTATATACTGTGTAAGTAACTCCAGTACCTGCTGGAATGGTATATACTGTGTAAGTAACTCCAGTACCTGCTGTAATGTTATATACTGTGTAAGACACTCCAGTACCTGCTGGAATGGTATATACTGTGTAAGACACTCCAGTACCTGCTGGAATGGTATATACTGTGTAAGTAACTCCAGTACCTGCTGGAATGGTATATACTGTGTATATACACATCCTGTCTGACACTGCAACATCTTGGTATCTTAATACAGGGATTTCTTCGCTTGCCTATTCCTTGGGCACGACCTACTTCCACATTGAACAAATGTGACACCTCCTACAACTGCTGCACCTCTCCTGTCTACAGTATATAAGCTTCCTCTGCTCATATGCTGTTATTCTATTCAAGATTGATGGACTGACAACATCGACTCAAGATTGAGGGACTGACAACCTCACACTCCTCCTGTTCTTCACGATTCTCCTTTGTATGGACTGATGAAGCCACTGTGTGGCGAAACGTTTCCTCAATAAAGATACCCAAGTGTTGCATATGTGTCTAATTTACCATATACTGTGTAAGTAACTCCAGTACCTGCTGGGAGTATTCAGGTGTTGGGTAAAAAGTATCCATGCAAGGCATTTTATCTAATCATGTTAATTTCGGGGGAAAAAAAAGTTTGTTTTGTTGTTGGAGGTGTTGTGAAGAGTGGAAGATTACCAACCTCTTGACTCCTGGACTCGCAGAAACAATCCCAGTACCAAACATGAGAATTGCACACACTTTATAGTAATTAGGACATTGTTTTGTTCTGTGTGTAGCTTCCTTAATTCAACAGCCTGTAAGACTCATCTTTAACTGGTCACACTTTTTCATCCATTATAACCAACCCTATACCGGGCAGGCACAAAAATATTTATGTGAAATAACACGCACGTGTCATCCTACTCCGATCACGTTGCTGGCTTCCCATTTTTTTATTTCTGACCAATAACAGGACTTCTACAAGTCGCTCCAGCTAAGTATCAGCAGCATCCACTCGCTTCCCATTGGTTGGGAGAGAATAATGTAAACACTTTGAGATTGGCTGATGTTTTTTTCTTGATTTTTTTTCTTGCTTATATTTTTTGTATAGCTTCATAATGGTTGGAAACAAGTTCAATTTGTTTCGGTAATATCTGTTTTCATAATAAAATAGAAAAATATCTGGTATTTAATCAACATTTGGGTCTGCAATATTTACAGTGCAGTCCACTCTTATCGGGTAGGCCTAGATATTTTTTTGCGTCGTAATTTATGACTTCCAGTGCAACTTGTTTTTAGAAATCAATTTGTATGGGTTTGCAAAATTGTATGGGTTTATTTAGTTTACATTAAGTTACTCTATTGATCCATAGTAAAGACATTTGGATTTGCACATTTTTCTAGATGTGCCTGGTAAAGGGCTAAGAGAATGGCTCGACTGCAAGACCTTCATGGTTCTGAAAGGAGTTTCCACAGATGGTCTCTGTATATTGTTGTGACGTAGAATATGTAGAAAATAGTATGTGTACATGAATGGTATACAATAACGACAAGATGAAAATTTGTTAAGTAAAAGGACACAAATGCAACTAATGTGACATTTTATTGTGGCAATGTTTCGCTCTCCAGGAGCTTTGTCAAGCCGTTACAAACAATACATGGACACAGAGCGTATATATATACTCTCAAAGTGAGGTGTAATACTAGTGGTGGTAGAAGTAGTAGTGATATAAGTTGTAGTAGTAGTAGTAATACAATAAGGTAGAACAATCAACTTGCACATGAGTATTATTATTATAATCAAATAGAAGCGCTAAACCACAGGGGTTATACAGCTGCACATGAGTAAAATGTGATAAAAACAATTACTTGGGTAGTATTAAAACAGGTTAGACAAATATTTCTGTAGGAGGTTGGAAAAGAGAAGGCCTGTAGCAGTGTTCCACATCTGCGATGCGCTTGTGTGGTATTAGCAGGAGAGGCTATGTGATGGTAGGGTTTACTGTTTTCAGGAGGATTCTTGCTAAGACTTCAGAGATGGTGAAGCTGCCTTTTTTTGTGTTAGAAACAGCGATAAGTGCTGATTCAAGGCACTTGCGTCTGCGGAAATCAGTTTCTTTGATTACTAATCGGGCGTCTTTGAATTTCATGAGATGATTGGTGGAATTTCGGTGTTGTACGCAGGCGTTGTTCAGGTTATCGTTCCTACATGCATTAATGTGTTCTTTGAGGCGTGTTTCGAGGTTTCTTGCCGTTTGTCCTACATAAATCCTGTCGCAGCCTCCACAGGGTATAGTGTAAACCCCCACGTTGACTGGTTCATGGTGCTTGGATTTTGTCCTGGTTAGATCCTTTATAGAAAGGCTGGAAGAATGGCGACTCTGGTGTTAGATTTAGCAAGTACTTTAGAAATGTTGGATGCAACCTGGCTGAAATATTTGTCTAACCTGTTTTTATACTACCCATGTAATTGTTTTATCACCTTTTACTCATGTGCAAATTGATTGTTCTACCTTATTGTATTACTACTACAACTTATATCACTACTACTTCTACCACCACTAGTATTACACCTCACTTTGAGAGTATATATATACGCTCTGTGTCCATGTATTGCTTGTAACGGCTTGAGAAAGCTCCTGGAGAGCGAAACGTTGCCACAATAAAATGTCACATTAGTTGCATTTGTGTCCTTTTACTTAACATATTGTCGGTATTTCTACCAATATTAATACAAGATGAAAATTAGACATGGACATCTGGGTATCTTTATTGTAGACGTTTTGTCAGCCAGTGGCTTTATTAATACAAATTCAAGGACATAATTGGAAGACAGTGGAACTATATATAAAAGATGTTGGTATCATCAACATTAAACAATACTCCAGGTGAGAGAGCACAAGCGATTTGAAAAGTGTCACCACTGGCATTATTTCCCTTTCCCTAAAAGTCTTGCTCTAAATTCATGCTGGTTTGGGTTGTGTAGGTTATGGTGCTCCACAAAATTTGTAGTTTGGCATCTCATCACCCATTTTTATGGCTACTGCTCTGTAATCTTTTACTAGCGGTCTACTGCTTCCTTTATGCAAAGGAGCTATGTCAGCTGTCTTTAAGGTCTTGAATTCCTCCACTCTACTGAGTACATATGTAGAAGATGTTTATCAGTAATTTAAATGGTTTACTGGCTCCATGCAGGCCATAATGATTTGTATCTGTTCCAGCGCTGATACCTTCCCTGCCCTCAACGGAGCCGTCAACACTGAACAGTACTCCAAGCCAGAGCATAAAGTGTTTGAATAGTGTTCCCATTGGCATTTTTTCCTACACATTCCTCCTTGTTCCCACACGTTCCTCCCTGACCTCACACGTTCCTCCCTGGCCCCACAAGTTCCTCCCCGCCCCTACACCCTGTCTCCCACATGATCTAACATCTAGATAAGACCCATTAGGATGAAGGTGTGAGCTGCTCCCACACCATGATCTGTAGACTGCTCCCATACCATGATATGCTGGCTGCTCCAATACCATGAGGCAAGGGCTGCTCTCGTACCATGATGTGTGGGTTGCTTCCATACCATGTGTGGGCTGTGATGTGTGGGTTGCTCCCATACCATGTGTGGGCTGTGATGTGTGGGAATGCCTCCAGCACATGGGACCTGACCCCAATTGTACCTCATCTGCCTATTTGCACGCTGCCCTCCCTTGCACCCTATCCCTTCCTCTCCCATCTCCTTTTCACACTATCACTTCCCCTCCCACACCCTCTACATCCTATTTCTTCCCCTCACATCTCCACTACACCGGATTTCTTCCTTTCTCATCTCTACTAAACGCACAACTTTCACGCTTTCTCCTTTTGCTTCTTGTAATCTTGATTTCATAAATCTCTACACTGGGCGAAACGCTGGGTTCTCCCCACCTGTAATCCTCACAATACCGTCAGGTCGTCACTAGAGGTGGTCACCACAGGTCATCACCACGACTACCATATTATAAATAGAAGACATTACTTACAAGTTAATTACTAAGACACACGTACAACACTTAAGTTATCTTTGTTGGCGAAATGTTCCGTTACTAAGATGACTAAGTATTGAACATGTCTCTCTCATCAATACAATCATCGGCTCATTTCAAGGACATCGTACAGCCTTCACTACAACACCCTACACATAATCTAAGAACCCCCCATATGCCACCAACAACCACCCTTCCCAAGCTGATTCCTCTTTCATGGAATACTTGTTGATATCCTTATGGCTGTACTGAAGTCTCGCAGCTCAGGCTTCAACACTGTGACCCATACAGTGTAATGGAACTCCACACACATAGCTAGCTTTTTTTCACAATATGTAACTAATATAGTGTAGTAGCACACTGTTGGTGTTCCCACAATGTAACTATCATATAGAATAGTGTAGCAACACACTGCTGGTGTTCCCACAATGTAACTATCATATAGAATAGTGTAGCAACACACTGCTGGTGTTCCCACAATGTAACTATCATATAGAATAATGTAGCAACACACTGCTGGTGTTCCCACAATGTAACTATCATATAGAATAGTCCAGCAACACACTATTAGTGTTCCTACTATGTAACTATATACAATAGTGTAGCAACACACTGCTAAAGCATCGAGGTTTTTCTAAATAACAAGACATGCACTCCAGGATGGCTCGCCCAGAAGCAGGATAAACACTCTTAAGAGAGCTTTGAGGTGGTGCTGAGTAAAGCAAGTGGCACTTCTGACCCTCTGCCAGACACTGGAAATGCACTTAAGACGATACCGGGTACAAAAACACTTCAAAAACAGGAAATGTAAGAGTGAGACAAGCGGACACGTTAAAGTATTTCCAACCTAGAATAAGCCGAACGATTTATTAAGCTGTAGTAAGCTGAAGTAAGCTGGAGTAAGTTGAGCTTTTTACTAAGCTTAGAGGAATACTGACTAGATTTCAAATAGTGAACGAAGGAGAAGCCAACACACACCACACCACACACACACACACACACACACACACACACACACCACACCACACACACACACACACACACACACACACACACACACACACACACACACACACACCCCACACACACACACACACACACACACACACACACACACACACACACACACACACACACACACACACACACACACACACACACACACACACGGCCCCATATGAACAAAACAAGGAGATGAACAAGTTAAGCAGACAGGATGTAGTCACTTACTGTGAGGTGTTGGAAGAGCCAGGCTCGGAGGATGTTCGTCGCCACTTTAGGGAAGATGCCTCGCTTCTTCTGGTTCTTCTTAGAACCATCATCGTCTTCTTCGGTTCCTTCTCCTGACCCGATACTGGCGTTGCTCGCGTCACCTGTCAACCAACACACACTTTAGAATTCTCAGTATTATTGTTCACAAATAATCCAACATGGAGAGAACATTTTGACGACGTTTAGCTCCGACTTGGACCATTGACAAGTCACACTGTGACTTGTAAATAGTCCAAGTTGGACCGAAACGTAGTCTCCAGGTAGACAAGTTTCTCTCTCCCATGTGTGAGTTATTGGTGTATTGTTCCAGTCACGATATTGTGTCTTTGTTCTAATTATCGTTATTATTAATAGTATTAAGAACACACCGGTCATTTCCACCGAGGTAGGGCGACCCCCCCCTCCCACAAAAAAAGAAATCACTTTCACCATCACTCATTCAATAACCGTCTTGCCAGAATTGTGGAGACATCACAGATCAAATAACCATCCCAACTCCTCCTTCAAAGTACATGTACTGTATTATTATTATTATTATTAGTAGTAGTAGTAGTAGTAGTAGTGGTAGTAGCAGAAGCAGCAGCAGTAGTAGTAGTACATTCTGGGGAAGGTGGTAAATTAATAGGGGATCATACAGTACCTGGGAAATAGGTAATGATATTCAATTCAGGAAAAAGAAACAAAGCCCCAGTTCTTGCATCTAGAGTTCTTCACCATCATCTTAAAGGAGGTCCTGGTTACAGGCATTAAAGGGGGGGGGGTTAACTAAAATAGGAGGCGGCTCCTACCTGCAGAGATTATAACTGACAAGAAGTGTATCATGCCTAAGGAATCGAGGGGGAGGGAAGGGAGTAAAGGAGAAGTGAAGGAAAGGTGGGAGGGTCGGAAGAGGTGAAGGAAGAAAGGAGGGAGGGTAGAAAGAACGAAGAAGGTTTTAACATTTACAGTGAACTAAGACCAATAGGTTATTCAGTCGCTCTATACAATAAAATATTCTATACTCTCTCTCTCTCTCTCACACACACACACACACACGTTAGGAAATATTTCTTCAGTCACAGAGTTGTCAGGATGTGGAATAGTCTGGGTAGCGATGTAGTGGAGACAGGATCCATATATAGCTTTAAGAAGAGGTATGATAAAGCACTTGGAGCAGGAAGTGACCTAGTAGCGACCAGTGAAGAGGCGGGGCCAGGAGCTATGACTCGACCCTTGCAACCACATATAGGTGAGTACAGTAGGTCAAGTTTCTATAGACAAGTGCCTTTGACAACAAGTAACTAACACAACTGAATAAAATACGATATACATTCACACATGGCTAAAGAGGGGATAGACAAGAGGAAGGGAGACGAAAAGCAAGAGGAAGGGTATGGAGGGAAGGCAGGAAGGAGGGTATGGAGGAAAGGCAGGAAGGAGGGTATGGAGGGAAGGCAGGAAGGAGGGTATGGAGGAAAGGAGGGTATGGAGGGAAGGCAGGAAGAAGGGTATGGAGGAAAGGCAGGAAGGATATGGAGGGATGGCAGGAGGAAGGGTATGGAGGAAAGGCAGGAAGGAGGGTATGGAGGGAAGGCAGGAAGAAGGGTATGGAGGAAAGGCAGGAAGGAGGATATGGAGGGATGGCTGGAGGAAGAATATGGAGGGAAGGCAGGAAGGAGGGAATGGAGGAAAGGCAGGAAGGAGGATATGGAGGGATGGCAGGAGGAAGGGTATGGAGGGAAGGCAGGAAGGAGGATATGGAGGGAAGGCAGGAAGGAGGGTATGGAGGGAAGGCAAGAAGAGGGTATGGATGAAAGGCAGGAAGAAAGATATAGAGGGATGGCAGGAGGAAGGGTATGGAGGGAAGGCAGGAAGGAGGGTATGGAGGGAAGGCAGAAAGGAGGGTATGGAGGGATGGCTGGAGGAAGAATATGGAGGGAAGGCAGGAAGGAGGGAATGGAGGAAAGGCAGGAAGGAGGATATGGAGGGATGGCAGGAGGAAGGGTATGGAGGGAAGGCAGGAAGGAGGATATGGAGGGAAGGCAGGAAGGAGGGTATGGAGGGAAGGCAAGAAGGAGGGTATGGATGAAAGGCAGGAAGAAAGATATAGAGGGATGGCAGGAGGAAGGGTATGGAGGGAAGGCAGGAAGGAGGGTATGGAGGGAAGGCAGAAAGGAGGGTATGGAGGGAAGGCAGAAAGGAGGGTATGGAGGAAAGGCAGGAAGGAGGGTATGGAGGAAAGGCAGGAAGAAGGATATGGAGGGATGGCAGGAGGAAGGGTATGTAGGGAAGGCAGGAAAGAGGGTATGGAGAGAAGGCAGGAAGGAGGGTATGGAGAGAAGGCAGGAAGGATATGGAGGGATGGCAGGAGAAAGGGTATGGAGGGAAGGCAGGAAGGAGTGTATGGAGGAAAGGCAGGAGGGTATGGAGGGAAGGCAGGAAGGAGGGTATGGAGGAAAGGCAGAAAGGAGGGTATGGAGGAAAGGCAGGATGAAGGATATGGAGGGATGGCAGGAGGAAGGGTATGGAGGGAAGGCAGGAAGAAGGGTATGGAGAGAAGGCAGGAAGGAGGGTATGGAGGGAAGGCAGGAAGAAGGATATTGAGGGATGGCAGGAGGAAGGGTATGTAGGGAAGGAGGGTATGGAGGGAAGGCAGAAGGAGGATATGGAGGGAGGCAGGAAAGGAGGGTATGGAGGAAAGGCAGGAAGGAGGGTATGGAGGAAGGCAGGAACAGATATGGAGGGAAGGCAGGAGGAAGGGTATGTAGGGAAGGCAGGAAGGAGGGTATGGAGAGAAGGCAGGAAGGAGGGTATGGAGAGAAGCAGGAAGGATATGGAGGGATGGCAGGAGAAAGGGTATGGAGGGAAGGCAGGAAGGAGTGTATGGAGGAAAGGCAGGAGGGTATGGAGGAAAGGCAGGAAGGAGGGTATGGAGGAAAGGCAGAAAGGAGGGTATGGAGGAAAGGCAGGATGAAGGATATGGAGGGATGGCAGGAGGAAGGGTATGGAGGGAAGGCAGGAAGAAGGGTATGGAGAGAAGGCAGGAAGGAGGGTATGGAGGGAAGGCAGGAAGAAGGATATTGAGGGATGGCAGGAGGAAGGGTATGTAGGGAAGGAGGGTATGGAGGGAAGGCAGGAAGGAGGGAAGGCAGGAAGGAGGGTATGGAGGGAAGGCAGGAAGGAGGGTATGGAGGGAAGGCAGGAAGGAGGGTATGGAGGGATGGAAGGAGGAAGGGTATGGAGGGAAGGCACGAAGGAGGGTATGGAGGGATAGCAGGAGGAAGGATATGGAGGGATGGCAGGAGGGAGGATATGGAGGGATGGCAGGAAGGAGGGTATGGAGGAAAGGCAGGAAGGAGGGTATGGAGGGAAGGCAGGAACGATATGGAGGGAAGGCAGGAGGAAGGGTATGGAGGGAAGACAGGAGGGTATGGAGGGATGGCAGGAAGGAGGGTATGGAGGGAAGGCAGGAGGAAGGGTATGGAGGAAAGGCAGGAAAGAGGATATGGAGGGATGGCAGGAGGAAGAATATGGAGGGAAGGCAGGAAAGAGGGAATGGAGGAAAGGCAGGAAGGAGGATATGGAGGGATGGCAGGAGGAAGGGTATGGAGGGAAGGTAGGAAGGAGGGTATGAAGGGAAGGCAGGAGGAAGGGTATGGAGGAAGGCAAAAAGGAAGGTATGGAGGGAAGGCAGGAAGGAGGGTAGGCAGGTGGGAGAAATTACAGCACTTGTGAGGCTTCTTGCTAATCACTAAAATAAAAATATTCTAACTAAAAATCCATTATTTTACAGAATGTTAAATCTCTTCGATTTTATTGTACACTTTATATGCATTTTTTAAATAAGTTAAACATGAAAAAAATATGAAAAAAATGTGGCAGGTCTGTGATGTTACCAAAAAAGCTGGTGACTCCTTTCCACAGTGTTACTCACCGAGTCTGATCCAAGGCTTCATTAATGTTCCCCTGATCAACCAGGTTGTTGGTGCCAGCATACATAAAACCTGGCTGTGGAACACACAGTTTAAGCTATCTCTTGAAGACTGTTTCTAACACTCCATCTCATAAAACTATGTGATATATGTCACATACATACACTCCACTATGTGATGTCACATACATACACTCCACTATGTGATGTCACATACATACACTCCACTATGTGATGTCACATACATACACTCCACTATGTGATGTCACATACATACACTCCACTATGTGATGTCACATACATACACTCCACTATGTGATATATGTCACATACATACACTCCACTATGTGATATATGTCACATACATACACTCCACTATGTGATATATGTCACATACATACACTCCACTATGTGATATATGTCACATACATACACTCCACTATGTGATATATGTCACATACATACACTCCACTATGTGATATATGTCACATACATACACTCCACTATGTGATATATGTCACATACATACACTCCACTATGTGATATATGTCACATACATACACTCCACTATGTGATATATGTCACATACATACACTCCACTATGTGATATATGTCACATACATACACTCCACTATGTGATATATGTCACATACATACACTCCACTATGTGATATATGTCACATACATACACTCCACTATGTGATATATGTCACATACATACACTCCACTATGTGATATATGTCACATACATACACTCCACTATGTGATATATGTCACATACATACACATCTCACTATGTGATATATGTCACATACATACACTCCACTATGTGATATATGTCACATACATACACTCCACTATGTGATATATGTCACATACATACACTCCACTATGTGATATATGCATACATACATCCACTAGATTATCATATCACTCCACTATGTGATATATGTCACATACATACACTCCACTATGTGATATATGTCACATACATACACTCCACTATGTGATATATGTCACATACATACACTCCACTATGTGATATATGTCACATACATACACTCCACTATGTGATATATGTCACATACATACACTCCACTATGTGATATATGTCACATACATACACTCCACTATGTGATATATGTCACATACATACACTCCACTATGTGATATGTCACATACACTCCACCCACACTACATTTATTTTGTCGTGTGTGTGTGTGTATACACTTGGTAGCAGGTTGGTAAACATCAACCCTTCCCCAGGGAGGTACTCTGTCCTCTCTCAGGAGTGTGAAACCAAAGTCTGGTAAACGTTTGTCACTCTGGCAGAACTGCGGGTCTCATGAATACATGGATTACTAGTTTTTTCTGGTCCCTTAGCCTTGACGAAGTAGTTTTAAGGTAGTCAGTCCCTTAGCGTTCATAAATGTTCAGTTCTACAGTCTTGAGCAGGTGCGAAGCAGTCTGTCTTGCGCCTCAGCATGACAAAGAAGGTTTTAAACTTGACCTGACGAACTGACAAAGAGGTAACACGGGAATAATTACCAAAGAGACTGAGATACACTGTGTAACACAACGTATTTAAGAAGAATAAGCCGAGTTAAATATTAAAGCCATCAGGAGAGACGACAGCCGCTAAGGTAGAGACAGATGGACCGCAAGAAATTATAGCCTACAATGGCCACAAGAATGACGCATTGTTGGTCTCGTGTTGGGAGCCACCAGGACTGCCCTCGGCTGCTTGGTGGTCACGCTACGCCTGCTCTTCGTCTGCTTTGCAGACACCGGGGGACTACGAAATATCTTAGCCATGAGGGAATCCCAGGAAAATGTTGAAAATAAATTGGCATTCACTTAAACGATTCCTTCTTAACAGGCACCTTCACAGCTCGAGAAAAACGCTACTTTGGCTTTGCAAATGAACGGTCATAAGTAAATTTGCATGGTGTGCAAGGCTAATACAATGATGACTAGGAAGTGGTGACGGAAAATGACAGGTTTCGCGGGCTGACTGATGGCGCCGAAGAGTTAATGGCGGGAAGCATTGTGATTGGTCGTCTGGGGACCGCAACAGTCGCTGATTGGTGGAATTTGCGCCAGGACGGGTGACAAATGTCCGCAGATTTACCAAGTGGTCTCCACACTGTGATTAACTCAATAAACAACATACCTCTTAATGATGATGATAATTTCCAGTTGTGGGGTTGGGTAAGACTACACGAGACTAAATTGTCGTAGCAGCGGCTCAGGGTGGCAGAGAGACGCTACCTAATCCGGTGTCTTTCATAGCGTGAGAGAAGATACACACAGCCACAACGGTGCTACCTGCCACCCGCCATCATTCATCAAAGGTGCCACGTTCACATCGTCCCATGACTGCTGGCGTGATGCTTCAGTTGCTGCTGTTACTGCTAATGTTGGTGCTGTTGCTCTGCTGTTATTGTTGCTACTGCTGCTCCTGTTGATGCTGTTATTGCAGATATTGTTGCTGCTTCTGTTGCTGATACTGCTGGAGCTGTTGATATGGTTGCTCCTGCTGATGATGTTGTTATTGTCTATAATGTTGCTACTGGTGTTGCTACTTCTGCTGCTGCTGCTGTTGTTGTTGATACTGCTGGAACTGTTGCTACTGCTGCTTCTGCTGTTCCTACTCCTGGATAAGAGCTGGTATAAAATACCAAAAACTGAACTATGACATGTACATTGTCAAGATATTTTCTCGAGGAAACGAAGACTTTTGTGGCGAAACGTTTCTTCCCAAGAATAACCTAAGACAAAACACGTGTCTTATTTACCCCTAGTGATGATACTGATTGCGTTGTTTTTCTCAGTGATCCTGTTTCTCTGTTGCTAGTGTTGTCCCCGTTGCACCTTCCGTTGCTAATCATGTCACTGATCTTTTTTTTTTTTTTTGGTATTGTGTTGCACTTGCTATAGCAACCTTGTTACTAGTGGCGGTGTGTGGTATTAAGACAACACTTATCTCTAAAGAGAGCTTAATAAAGCTCTGGTTAAAGCTAAATATAGTCTATAGAGGTTTGCTTTATCAGTTAGTGATTCTGGGGATTATATTCCTCAAGGCTCGGACCAGACATCGTACATTGAAATGGAAATATTACAGGATTAGGAACTATTACCAACCAACCACGAAAGAAAGGACGTATGTGCGTGTGTGTGTGTTTGTTTTAAAGGTAAGCAGAAGTCTAAGATTTACCTGTCACCTTAAGTTTTAATGAGCCAGAAAGACTGACCTGTCGTCTTACGATATTAACCTATCATCATCCTACGTGTTTATGAGAGACTGACCTGCCATCTTGCATATTCATGACACAAGAGGTCAGGAGGAGGTCCAAGCAGATACGTATCTGCTTGGACCTCCTGCTGCAACACTGCAAGCTCCTGATGATGTGTTGACTGCAACACGAAAGACCTAGAGCTATCATTCAACTCCCCCCGTGGTTGTTTTGCATCTTATGTTTGCGAGACTGGTCCCTCCGTGGCCGGCGTGTGAGGGGCGGCGGTGTGAGAGGAGAGCCGGATAGCGGGAGTGTGTTGCGCGCAGCGTGAGCAGCACTTCCGGCTGGACAGGAGTTAGAGGTACTTAATAACGATCAAGGTGTCAGTGGGTAATGATGATGAAGTGGAACCATCTGTTGCTGTCGGTCAAGTTGCCTCCCCTCACCCCCCCCCATAGCACCACCAAGTCAACGGGAACCACTTCAACCAACGGGAACTACACCCCCTATAAGCGGCAGTTACCATTCAAGTCAACGGGAAGCCCCTCTCTCCTATTCAACGACAAGCCACCAACCTCTCCGTCAACGGCAACCAACAACGGCAACTACTTCCAGTTAACGGCAAACGTCCCCGTCAACGGTAATTACCAACATCCTCCACCCCCGTCACACTGCCACTGTGAAAATAACACCACTATCAAAGATTCACCCACAACCACCACCATCAATGTCCCACCCACATCAACCACCAACATCAATGTCCCACCCACATCAACAACCACCACCATCAATGTCCCACCCACAACAACCACCACCATCAATGTCCCACCCACATCAACATGAACCACCATCAATGTCCCACCCACATCAACCACCACCATCAATATCTCACCCACATCAATCACTACCATCAATATCTCACATATATCAACCACCACCATCAATATCTCACCCACATCAACAACCACCACCATCAATGTCCCACCCACATCAACCACCCTCATCAATGTCCCACCCACATCAGCAACCACCACCATCAATGTCCCACCCACATCAACAACCACCACCATCAATGGCCCACCTACATCAACAACCATCACCATCAATGTCCCACCCACATCAACCACCACCATCAATATCTCACCCACATCAATCACTACTATCAATATCTCACCTATATCAACCACCACCATCAATAGCTCACCCACATCAACAACCACCACCATCAATGTCCCACCCACACCAACAACCACCACCATCAATGTCCCACCCACATCAACCACTACCATCAATATCTCACCTGCACCGCCATCAATGTGGACCAAAACAGTTTAGAAATCAATCAGTCTAAAGACCTTGGCGTGCCTATGACACTCACCCACACTAGTGTCAGTCAACTAGTGTCACCCTACACTAGTCAACTAGTGTCACCCCACACTAGTGTCAACTAGTGTCACCCCACACTAGTGTCAACAAGTGCCACCCACACTAGTGTCACCCCACACTAGTGTCAACAAGTGCCACCCACACTAGTGTCAACAAGTGCCACCCACACTAGTGTCAACTAGTGTCACCCTACACTAGTCAACTAGTGTCACCCCACACTAGTGTCAACTAGTGTCACCCCACACTAGTGTCAACAAGTGCCACCCACACTAGTGTCACCCCACACTAGTGTCAACAAGTGCCACCCACACTAGTGTCAACAAGTGCCACCCACACTAGTGTCAACTAGTGTCACCCCACACTAGTGTCAACTAGTGTCACCCCACACTAGTGTCAACAAGTGCCACCCACACTAGTGTCAACAAGTGCCACCCACACTAGTGTCAACAAGTGTCACCCCACACTAGTGTCAACAAGTGCCACTCCACACTACAATGCCACAAACAAAACGAGAAAAAATAAACCATGATACCTGATGACAAAGGCACGTTAAAACAACGCAAGTCTATATTATAACAACGTTTAGCTCAAGATCTTGAGTGAAACGTTGTTATAATCAAAGCTAGATGTGATCCCCACCACAACTTCTACTACTACTAATAATAATACCACTGTTATTACTCTCTCTTTTCCCCGCCCCCCTGGAGTCTACCTGGAGTCTACCTCCAGTTGTGACTTTACAATTGTCCATTTGATATCAGTAAATGTTTTTCAATAAATTTGCGCTTTATCCATCACAACGCGAAATATATGCGTTGTCTGAAGTAGTTACTACGCAGATCCCTGGGAATAACTTTGCCCTTCCCTGCCCTCCCTACCCTTCCCCTGCCCTCCCTACCCTTCCCCTGCCCTCCCTACCCTTCCCCTGCCCTCCCTACCCTTCCCCTGCCATCCCTACCCTTCCTATTCACCCCCACCAGTCCGTGATCAACATAATGCAATTGAGAAAACTCGAGTCTTTACAATGATCTTTAAAATCTGGCACCTCACAGCATCTAGAAGACCTTGCGGGGCTGCTGGTCATTCAATATGGTCTGGGGGTACCATACGGGGCTGCTGGCCATTAAAGAAGGTCTGCGGGCCATCCGGGGCTGCTGGCCATTAAAGATGGTCTGGGAGCCATCCGGTGTCTGATACACTCAACACTCATAAAGTCTAAAGTGCATGATGGGCCATCTGTTAGTGTCCTAAATTTTGTTGTTGTATTATGAGGAGGAAGAGGATAAGGAGGGTGAAGCGGATGCAATGAAATCCGCAACCACCATCCACATCCACAACCAGCACCCACCACAAGCCACCCCAACCAACACTACTATCCACCACAACTATCAGCAGTGTTTCCCAGCTCAGACTAAATGTACCCCATCCTGTGTGATGAAATATGATACAGAAACATAGCTAGATTTTAATCCCACAATGTAACTATCATATAGAATAGTGGAGCAACACACTGCTGGTGTTCCCATAATGTAACTATCATATACAATAGTGTAGCAACACACTGCTGGTGTTCCTACAATGTAACTATCATATAGAATAGTGGAGCAACACACTGCTGGTGTTCCCATAATGTAACTATCTTATAGAACAGTGTAGCAACACACTGCTGGTGTTCCCACAATGTAACTATCTTATAGAACAGTGTAGCAACACACTGCTGGTGTTCCCACAATGTAACTACCATATAGAACAGTGTAGCAACACACTGCTGGTGTTCCCACAATGTAACTATCATATAGAACAGTGTAGCAACACACTGCTGGTGTTCCCACAATGTAACTATCTTATAGAACAGTGTAGCAACACACTGCTGGTGTTCCCACAATGTAACTATCTTATAGAACAGTGTAGCAACACACTGCTGGTGTTCCCAACACATGTAACCCATCTTATAGAACAGTGTAGCAACACTCTGTTGGTGTTCCCACAATGTAACTATCATATAGAACAGTGTAGCAACACACTGCTGGTGTTCCCACAATGTAACTATCATATAGAACAGTGTAGCAACACACTGTTGGTGTTCCCACAATGTAACTATCATATAGAACAGTGTAGCAACACACTGCTGGTGTTCCCACAATGTAACTATCATATAGAATAGTGTAGCAACACACTGCTGGTGTTCCCACAATGTAACTATCATATAGAATAGTGTAGCAGCACACTGCTGGTGTTCCCACAATGTAACTATCATATACAATAGTGTAGCAACACTGCTGGTGTTCCCACAATGTAACTATCATACAGAACAGTGTAGCAACACACTGCTGGTGTTCCCACAATGTAACTATCATATAGAATAGTGTAGCAACACTGTTGGTGTTCCCACAATGTAACTATCATATAGAATAGTGTAGCAACACACTGCTGGTGTTCCCACAATGCAACTATCATACAGAACAGTGTAGCAACACTCTGCTATTGTAACCAACTTTATTAAATAACAAAAAGCCATTCTTCTATACTATCAACAACAGCCTCCCCTGACCATCACAACCACCCTGTATCCATCACTCCCACCCTCACCCCCACTCATCCATCACCTCCCTCCCTCCTGCTTCCCCCCTGCTGCAAATCAAGGTATCACCGACACCAGGCATGATAGATGAGCAGGTGTCATGTGTTGGCCAACGCGCGAGGCTGCGTTCCTCCCGTAATAATTGTCATTGGAAATACGAAAAGAGAGTCATTCAGAAGGTGATGGTGCGTGCGACGCTGGGAATCTCGGGCTAAACACATGTGAGACCTGTCAATCAATCATGTAGTAAGTACGACTCTCCGCAGTGTACCAACTAGCCTGGCCACTTCCAGAGTCGTACGCGCCCTCCCTCCACCTCTTGTAGATTTCTTCAACGGGGGATTTATCAATGTAGGGGAGATTTAATTTATTAAAATAAGGTTGCTTGGGGTTAAGGAGTCAAGAGGGTATCTGTAATATACCGCCCAACTCTTGAAGATTTCTTCAAGGAGGGATTTATCAATTTACGGGAGATTTAATTGATTAAAATACGGGTTTTTGGGGGTTGAGAAGTCAGAGGGCGGCTGTGATATACCTGTGATGGGCATTGTGAGTGTCCCCCTTACTGCCATAGTCCGACCCTGGGCCAGGCTGGTGTGTTGACTTGCCTGCTCAATCAGGCTGTTGTTGTTGGCGGTAGTTACAAATAGTTTCTTTTCATTGAAGAGGTTTGTATAATTACAATAAGAGAATACTCCTTGAGGTGGACACTTAAGCGTCGAGAATGTACGCTTTAGCGTAGGTATAAATCTTCGCTGGGCACAATGGCGTGCCGCAGCCGACCACCCACGCCCGTGGCTACACACGCCCACATATCTCCAAACACGAATACCGCATAGCGACTGACAGACAAGTACGCCACTATCCCCTGAGGTCACAGCTAGTGACTTTACTCTCCCCTAAGGTCACCTTTACCTTTGATATACGTTTAATGGGTCTCGAGAGTTACCTTACTATGGCAGCCTGGTCCTGAGCCAGGCTTGTCTGACCAACCAAACTGCTGCTGCTGCTGGTGGCCCGCTGGCACCAGACAAGCCTAGCCTGGTGCTTGATCAGACAAGCACCAGACAAGCCTGGACTAAGACCGGGCTGTGGGAGTAGAAAAAATTCTGGAAACTCGTCAGAGGTATACCAAAGGTAACCTTCAGGAATTTCCAGCCATGTAAATGTTTTATCAAGATCCCTGATGTTCTTGAAGTGCTCTTGATACGATGTTATCTGAGATAATTCCTCATTACTTCCCATTATCCAGGCGTTGTATACTTCCTACGGGTTTGGCCCTTCCCCATTAATATATGATCTAGCTCTGGAAACCAGGAATTGGTGAAGCCAGGAGCTGTGATTCGAACACCGCAACACAAATAGGAGAGTACACTTCAGGAAGGCAACGGTTGGATGGCCTCAGGAGGATAACTGTAGGATGTCAACGGCAGGTTATCAACAACGGGAGGCACAACAGAAACAGTGAAATAACAGCCGCTGTAGAAGACAGCATCCATCTGTCACCTCTGTGACAGCTAGTATGTGGGTGGGATGTTTACTGCCAAGCTGACCACCCACACACCCACCCACCCACCAACCGTACACCCGTGTGCACTCACCAATATGTGGCTGCTGGGGTCGAGCCTCAGCTCATCTATTTGTGGTTGCAGGGGTCAAGTCACAGCTCCTGGCCCCGCCTCTTCGCTAGTCGCTACTAGGTCCACTCCCTGCTCCAAGAGCCTTAGGTATATCAAAGGTACATCTTTTTAAGACTATGTACGGATCCTGCCTCCACTGCTTCACTCTCCAGATTGTTCCACTTCCTGACAACTATAAAGTTGAAGAAATACTTCCTAACATCCCTAGACTCAATATGTTGCTATGTACCATCTCTGGAACATCCTGTCCCTATCCACCTTGTCAATTCCTCATGTACCCCCTATCCCTCCTGTCCTTTAGTGTGTGTGTGTGTACTCACCTATTTGTGCTTGCAGGGGGTCGATTCACAGCTCCTGGCCCAGCCTCTTCGCTGGTTGTTACTAGGTCCACACTCTCCCTGCCCCGTGTGTACACTCACCTAGTTGTGTGTGTGTACGTGTGTACACCAATTTGCGCGTGTGTAGACTGCGGTGTACAAAGGCGCATCTACACTGCCATTCTCGGTACTTGAGACGTGATGAAGGAGTCTTCGTTACCAAGAGTGTGCACGAGACACACTGCCCTAATCGTCGACATTCCATATATGAACATAATGATTTTCGACTGTGTGGACCCTTGTTGGTAGCAATTATCTTCTCGCTACATATGAAAGTACAAAGCAAGCCTGCAGGCTCGCCCTCCAAGCCTGCAGGCTTGCCCTCCAAGCCTGCAAGCTCGCTCTCCAAGCCTGCAAGCTCGCTCTCCAAGCCTGCAGGCTCACCCTCCAAGCTCGCTCTCCAAGCCTGCAAGCTCGCTCTCCAAGCCTGCAAGCTCGCTCTCCAAGCCTGCAAGCTCGCTCTCCAAGCCTGCAAGCCTGCCTCCAAGCCTGCAAGCTCGCCCTCCAAGCCTGCAAGCTCGCCCTCCAAGCCTGCAGCTCGCCCTCCAAGCCTGCAGGCTCGCCCTCCAAGCCTGCAGGCTCGCCCTCCAAGCCTGCAGGCTCGCCTCCAAGCCTGCAGGCTCGCCCTCCAAGCCTGCAGGCTCGCCCTCCCAGCCTGCATGCTCGCCCTCCAAGCCTGCATGCTCGCCCTCCAAGCCTGCAGGCTCGCCCTCCAAGCCTGCAGGCTCGCCCTCCAAGCCTGCAGGCTCGCCCTCCAAGCCTGCAGGCTCGCCTCCAAGCCTGCAAGCTCGCTCTCCAAGCCTGCAAGCTCGCTCTCCAAGCCTGCAAGCTCGCTCTCCAAGCCTGCAAGCTCGCTCTCCAAGCCTGCAAGCTCGCTCTCCAAGCCTGCAAGCTCGCCTCCAAGCCTGCAAGCTCGCCCTCTAAGCCTGCAAGCTCGCCCTCCAAGCCTGCAAGCTCGCCCTCCAAGCCTGCAAGCTCGCTCTCCAAGCCTGCAAGCTCGCCCTCCAAGCCTGCAAGCTCGCTCTCCAAGCCTGCAAGCTCGCTCTCCAAGCCTGCAAGCTCGCTCTCCAAGCCTGCAAGCTCGCTCTCCAAGCCTGCAAGCTCGCTCTCCAAGCCTGCAAGCTCGCTCTCCAAGCCTGCAAGCTCGCTCTCCAAGCCTGTAAGCTCGCCATCCAAGCCTGCAGCTCTACACTCTCCTACTTTCGGAGCCCGGCCCTTGGCCAGGCTCGTCTGGTGCTAGTCTGGTCAACTAGGCTGTTGCTACTGTTGATCCGCTGCCCCACATATCCATCACAGCCTGGTTGATCTGGCACCTGGTGAAGATACTTGTCCAGTCTCCCATATCTTCCGCTGTCTTAATGATCTGCTTAATTATCACTTATCTTTACTGTGTTTTAATTCCAACATTCACTGTACGCAGCCATAAATTCTCTCTCTCTCTCTCTTTCTCTATCCCTCTCTCTCCCATGCGTATATGGGCGTATGTGCTGGAGAGTGGGCGTGGGCGCCTGGAGATGGGCGGGAACAAATGGTGATGACTTTATGAACAAATGGTGATGACGGGTGGGCTGACAGCTGACATGCATCAGCTGTACCAGCTGACCCAGCTGACTGACGAAGAAATTAAATGCCGAGATCCTCTTAGCCAATGGACGATGGTGATGAATGCAGTGAAAACTGTGATAATGAGGGAGGGAGGGAGGGAATCAGGGAGGGAGGGAGGGAATCAGGGAGGGAGGGAGGGTAAAATGGGAGGCAGGTGGCGGAAAACATGGGAAAGAGGGAGGCAGTAAAGAGTGGAATATGAGAGAAGATGGGAATGGGAGAGAGGATAGATGAAAATGGGAGGGAGGAGGGGAGGATAGAGGGTAATGGGAGGAAGGAGGGGAGGATAGATGGGAATGGGAGGAAGGAGGGGAGGATAGATGGGAATGGGAGGAAGGAGGGGAGGATAGATGGGAATGGGAGGAAGGAGGGGAGGATAGATGGGAATGGGAGGAAGGAGGGGAGGATAGATGGGAATGGGAGGAAGGAGGGGAGGATAGATGAAAATAGGAGGAAGAAGGGGAGGATAGATGGGAATGGGAGTAAGGAGGGGAGGATAGATGGGAATGGGAGGAAGGAGGGGAGGATAGATGGGAATGGGAGGAAAGAGGGGAGGATAGATGGGAATGAGGGGAAAAGAGGGAGGATAGATGGGAATGAGAGGAAAGAGGGGAGGATAGATGGGAATGAGAGGAAAGAGGGGAGGATAGATGGGAATGAGAGGAAAGAGGGGAGGATAGATGGGAATGAGAGGAAAGAGGGGAGGATAGATGGGAATGAGAGGAAAGAGGGGAGGATAGATGGGAATGAGAGGAAAGAGGGGAGGATAGATGGGAATGAGAGGAAAGAGGGGAGGATAGATGGGAATGGGAGGAAGAGAGAAATGATAGATTTCAAAATGACACTGATGACTGCATTGATGCATACACATGTGTACATACAGTGAAAGACAAAACACACACACACACACACACACACACACACACACACACACACACACACAGTCCATTTAAAAATACGAGTCAGTCGCCCTTTTTTTTAATATTTCTGACCAGGACGATGAAAAGCTTATTAAAATCCATTAAAAACACTTTTAAAAATTTCACAGTTTTAAAAAGTACACCAAGAAATTAATATAAATTCAACATAATTTGAGTTCCTAAAGCTGTTGCAGTTTTATAACATATAGTGTAAGTGCGCCTCTTGCAAGACAGTGATGGAGTGAATGATGGTGAATGTTTTTCTTTTTCGGGCCACCCTGCCTTGGTGGGAGACGGCCGATGTGTTTAATAAATAAATATATATATATATATATATATATATATATATATATATATATATATATATTAGTATATATTCATAATTCATGAATGTGTAATCGTAATATATATATAGGATATAAAGTATATATTATATATGTAATGTATATTTACAAGATATCACGAGGTAGACACGACAGACATTCACTCAAATTGTCATTAAAATCTCAGGACTCGTAAATCCACGTTTCACTCTACTGAGTACAAGAGCACCCGCAGCTGGTCACAGGTAAAGCACAGGTAGAGAGTACATTATTATTGTTATTCTCTCTCTGTTTTTGGAGTTAGCAAAATTGGATACATCCGCAGTGTGCTGCTACACTAGTGTATGATAGCTACGAGAGTAGTGAAGAGGAGAATAAAAGTGGATGAGGGAAGAGAGGGAGAGAGAGGATGAGGGTAGAAGGAATGACTGAAAGAAGGGAATTCAGCGGCAGTTCCTCCATTTCCCCCTCCTTCGTCCTCCTCCCCATCCCCTCCCCTTCCCCCCTCCTTCCATGTGCATGTCGCAGTCAGCCAGCCACAATGGCGGTGTCTGACGTGGAGATGACAACTGCTCCCCTCACCTACTCCTTCCCCCTTTCTCAATGCTCCTCCCTCCCACCATGTACCTCCCATTTACACTCCCACCCACCTCACCCTTCACTTTCCTTCCCTCTTCTCTCCAAGCACCACCTTCATACATCCCAACTCCTCCAGACTCCCTATCAAACACTTCCCAAAACCCTTCTTTTTCCCTCTCCTCGTGCCCCATCTTCCTCCTCTCTCTCTCCGTCCTTCCCCTCTCCCCCATCCTCTACATCTCCTCATTCCCTCTTCTGACAGATGATTAAAGTCGTGCACGAGGAGTAAATCTTTCAATCAGTCTCAGGAATATTAGCTTAAAAGCACAGTGTTATTATGCTCACTGAATCCTCCAATTTTGAGATCAGTCTTTATGTGATGGTGCAAAGTATTGTTTATTGTGGCTACTGTTGTTGTGGTTACTGTTGTTGTTTACGGTGGTTACTGGTGTTGTGGTTACTGTTGTTGTTTACGGTGGTTTCTGTTGTTTATTATGGTTACTGGTGTTGTTTGTTGTGGTTACTGGTGTTGTTTGTTGTGGTTACTATTGTTGTTTACGGTGGTTACTGTTGTTTATTGTGGTTACTGTTGTTGTTTACGGTGGTTTCTGTTGTTTATTGTGGTTACTGTTGTTGTTTACGGTTGTTTCTGTTGTTTATTGTGGTTACTGTTGTTGTTTACGGTGGTTACTGGTGTTGTGGTTACTGTTGTTGTTTACGGTGGTTTCTGTTGTTTATTGTGGTTACTGGTGTTGTTTGTTGTGGTTACTGGTGTTGTGGTTACTGTTGTTGTTTACGGTGGTTACTGTTGTTTATTGTGGTTACTGTTGTTTATTGTGGTTACTGTTGTTGTTTACGGTGGTTACTGGTGTTGTGGTTACTGTTGTTTACGGTGGTTTCTGTTGTTTATTGTGGTTACTGTTGTTTATTATGGTTACTGGTGTTGTTTGTTGTGGTTACTGGTGTTGTTTACGGTGGTTACTGTTGTTGTTTATTGTGGTTACTGTTGTTTATTGTGGTTACTGGTGTTGTTTACGGTGGTTACTGGTGTTGTGGTTACTATTGTTGTTTACGGTGGTTTCTGTTGTTTATTGTGGTTTCTGTTGTTTATTATGGTTACTGGTGTTGTTTGTTGTGGTTACTGGTGTTGTGGTTACTGGTGTTGTGGTTACTGGTGTTGTGGTTACTGTTGTTGTTTACGGTGGTTACTGGTGTTGTGGTTACTGTTGTTGTTTACGGTGGTTACTGGTGTTGTGGTTACTGTTGTTGTTTACGGTGGTTACTGTTGTTTATTGTGGTTACTGTTGTTGTTTACGGTGGTTACTGGTGTTGTGGTTACTGTTGTTGTTTACGGTGGTTTCTGTTGTTTATTGTGGTTACTGGTGTTGTTTACGGTGGTTACTGTTGTTGTTTACGGTGGTTACTGTTGTTGTGGTTACTGTTGTTGTTTACGGTGGTTACTGTTATTGTGGTTACTGTTGCTGTTGTTTTGTCGCTGCTGCTACTGTTGTTGTTGTTGTTCCTCCTTCCTCTTCCCTCCCTCACTACCACTCTTCCCTACCTTATCACCCCTCCATAACCACTCACTCTCACTCCTTCACTCCCCTGCTCATCACAACCTTGCTCATCACAACCTTCCTCATCACAACTGAGTAAGCTTACCACAAGAGCTTACCTGTGACTGTTTTCGAGGGTTCTTGCATACTCGTAACCCGACCTGAGGTCAGACTCCTTATTGACAGTCTGATCTACCAGACTGTTTGTGCTGGCGGCCCCCAGGCCCACACAGCCATCACATTTGATCCTACACTTCTAGAAAATGCTGGTAGTATGGTGAAGTCTCTGGGACCATGGATGTTGATACAGTGCTCTCTCTAATTGTGCCCCCGCTGACCCCTGCTTTTTTCACTGGGTGTATTCCACACTTTCCCCTATATCTCTCACTCTAGTAACTTGTTAGGGAAGTGTGCAGGTTTAGGACTAGTCCCTCAAGTACTTTCCATCTATATATTACAAGTTATCTCTCTCTTCTCCGTTGCAGAGACAATAATCCAAGGACTTTGAGACGATACTTATCATCCTCACATCTGATTATCTCATCTACTGTCGACACACACGTCTCTCTACTGAACTCATAAAACCACTGGTGGGCGAAACGTCTTCAAAAGGTGTTGCGCATGAATCAAAAGTACATATCTATATCCATCTACATGACTTACTATTTATATACACCTGTACCTAAATATACTTAACTAAAGCTGCTAACGATTTGCATGAGATACTAGGACGATGCCACTGCTATTAGTTTGTGTTCTAGGTGGAGTTTAGCTACTAGCGCCGTCTGTGCTCTGTCTGCACAGACAGAGCACAGACTTGTTTACAATACTACCTGCTTCAGCCTTCACTTGCCACAGCTTCATGTGCCTGAACGCTGACAACAAAATTCAAAATTTTGTTTTCCCTGTTGCTTTCCCTGGCTTCTGCACATTCTACAAGGTGTATCAAGCCCTCACGCTCAACACAGGTAAGTAATGGCTATAATCATAATTTTTAAAGGGGTGGAGGAGTAAGCCAGTGGACCAAAAGCTCCAGCTCCGGGTCATCACACGACTAAGACCCGCGTCAGGAAACACTTGTCCTGTTTCCTGACAAATCTAACCTAACCTATACCGGCAGTCATCTGTATGTGTTTACAGGCAACACAGTGGTACATATTACAGCAGGGTATCGTAGCCTCATAACATTCTTAATAAGTATTATCAACGCTTGCAGCTACCCCCTTCATTAATAACAATAACAACAACAACGGCGATCTGTGTGTCTGTTCCAGTTCTGATATCTCTCCTGCCCTGAACGGGGCCGTCAACACTGAGCAATATTCCAGACAAGGGAGCACAAGTGATTTTAACCTAAGACTACTTTCCCCCATATGTTCTAAGATTCCAGTAACGTAAGACTACTTTCCCCCATATGTTCTATGATTACAGTAACGTAAAACTACTTTCCCCCATATGTTCTAAGATTCCAGTAACGTAAAACTACTTTCCCCCATATGTTCTAAGATTCCAGTAATGTAAGACTACTTTCCCCCATATGTTCTAAGCTTCCAGTAACGTAAAACTACTTTCCCCCATATGTTCTAAGATTCCAGTAACGTAAGACTACTTTACCCCATATGTTCTAAGATTCCAGTAACGTAAGACTACTTTCCCCCATATGTTCTAAGATTCCAGTAACGTAAGACTACTTTACCCCATATCTTCTTCAAATTCCAGTAACGTAAGACCACTTCTCCCCATATGTAAGATTATTTCCCAGGTTCTGGTAGGTCGTCTTCGTCTAGCGCCAGGCTCGGGGAAATAAGACACGTGGCAAAATTTGGCAGTATTTGGTAATGTGTCTGAAGGAGTAAGGTTAGGAACACAGGGAGGGTCCTGCCTGCCTCGCTCTTGGAGAAGAGAGAGATAGTGGTGGAAGGGGAGAAGATAGGGCTAATAACTAGAGTGGAGAGGCACATTTAATTTGGTTACAGCGTCGCGGTCATATGTAAATGAGATGGCAATTGAAAACTCAGCTCCGTGAAGTGACTAAGTTTTACGTGTGCCATTAAAACTGAGCGAGCGAGGGGAGAGGCAGTAGTGTGTTGGAAAGATGGATCAACCTGCATTATATACCTCTGATGAGTTCCCAGAGTCTTTCCACTCCCGGAGCCCGGCCGTGGGCCAGGCTCGTCTGGTGCTAGCATGGTCAAAACCAGGCTGTTGCTGCTGGTGGCCCGCACCAGCCTGGTTGATCTGGTGAAGATACTTGTCCACTTTCCTCTTGAAGATTTCTACACTTGTTTCACCAGTATTTTCTGGTAAGATGTCGAATAATCTGGGGCCACGGATGTTGATACAGTGTTCTCTTATTGTACCCACGGATGTTGATACAGTGTTCTCTTATTGTACCCACGGATGTTGATACAGTGTTCTCTTATTGTACCCACGGATGTTGATACAGTGTTCTCTTATTGTACCCACGGATGTTGATACAGTGTTCTCTTATTGTACCCACGGATGTTGATACAGTGTTCTCTTATTGTACCCACGGATGTTGATACAGTGTTCTCTTATTGTGCCCATGGATGTTGATACAGTGTTCTCTTATTGTACCCACGGATGTTGATACAGTGTTCTCTTATTGTACCCACGGATGTTGATACAGTGTTCTCTTATTGTACCCACGGATGTTGATAGTGTTCTCTTATTGTACCCACGGATGTTGATACAGTGTTCTCTTATTGTGCCCACGGATGTTGATACAGTGTTCTCTTATTGTACCCACGGATGTTGATAGTGTTCTCTTATTGTACCCACGGATGTTGATACAGTGTTCTCTTATTGTGCCCACGGATGTTGATACAGTGTTCTCTTATTGTACCCACGGATGTTGATACAGTGTTCTCTTATTGTACCCACGGATGTTGATACAGTGTTCTCTTATTGTCCCACGGATGTTGATAATGTTCTCTTATTGTACCCACGGATGTTGATACAGTGTTCTCTTATTGTACCCACGGATGTTGATACAGTGTTCTCTTATTGTACCCACGGATGTTGATACAGTGTTCTCTTATTGTACCCACGGATGTTGATACAGTGTTCTCTTATTGTACCCACGGATGTTGATACAGTGTTCTCTTATTGTACCCACGGATGTTGATAGTGTTCTCTTATTGTACCCACGGATGTTGATACAGTGTTCCCTTATTGTGCCCACGGATGTTGATACAGTGTTCTCTTATTGTATCCACGGATGTTGATACAGAGTTCTCTTATTGTGCCCACGGATGTTGATAGTGCTCTCTTATTGTACCCACGGATGTTGATACAGCGTTCTCTTATTGTACCCACGGATGTTGATACAGTGTTCTCTTATTGTACCACGGATGTTGATACAGGTTCTCTTATTGTACCCACGGATGTTGATACAGTGTCTCTTATTGTACCCACGGATGTTGATAGTGTCTCTTATTGTACCCACGGATGTTGATACAGTGTTCTCTTATTGTACCCACGGATGTTGATACAGTGTTCTCTTATTGTACCCACGGATGTTGATAGTGTTCTCTTATTGTACCCACGGATGTTGATCAGTGTTCCCTTATTGTCCACGGATGTTGATACAGTGTTCTCTTATTGTACCCACGGATGTTGATACAGTGTTCTCTTATTGTACCCACGGATGTTGATAGTGTTCTCTTATTGTCCCACGGATGTTGATACAGTGTTCCTTATTGTCCCACGGATGTTGATACAGTGTTCTCTTATTGTACCCACGGATGTTGATACAGTGTTCTCTTATTGTACCCACGGATGTTGATACAGTGTTCTCTTATTGTACCCACGGATGTTGATACAGTGTTCTCTTATTGTACCCACGGATGTTGATACAGTGTTCCTTATTGTGCCCACGGATGTTGATACAGTGTTCTCTTATTGTATCCACGGATGTTGATACAGAGTTCTCTTATTGTATCCACGGATGTTGATAGTGCTCTCTTATTGTACCCACGGATGTTGATACAGTGTTCCTTATTGTCCCACGGATGTTGATAGTGTTCTCTTATTGTACCACGGATGTTGATACAGTGTTCTCTTATTGTCTCCACGGATGTTGATACAGTGTTCTCTTATTGTACCCACGGATGTTGATACAGTGTTCTCTTATTGTACCCACGGATGTTGATACAGTGTTCTCTTATTGTCCCACGGATGTTGATACAGTGTTCTCTTATTGTGCCCACGGATGTTGATACAGTGTTCTCTTATTGTGCCCACGGATGTTGATACAGTGTTCTCTTATTGTGCCCACGGATGTTGATACAGTGTTCTCTTATTGTGCCCACGGATGTTGATACAGTGTTCTCTTATTGTGCCCACGGATGTTGATACAGTGTTCTCTTATTGTGCCCACGGATGTTGATACAGTGTTCTCTTACTGTGCCCACGGATGTTGATACAGTGTTCTCTTATTGTACCCACGGATGTTGATACAGTGTTCTCTTATTGTACCCACGGATGTTGATACAGTGTTCTCTTATTGTACCCACGGATGTTGATACAGTGTTCCCTTATTGTGCCCACGGATGTTGATACAGTGTTCTCTTACTGTGCCCACGGATGTTGATACAGTGTTCTCGTATTGTGCCCACGGATGTTGATACAGTGTTCTCTTATTGTACCCTCGGATGTTGATACAGTGTTCCCTTATTGTGCCCACGGATGTTGATACAGTGTTCTCTTGTGCCCACGGATGTTGATAGTGTTCTCGTATTGTGCCCACGGATGTTGATACAGTGTTCTCTTATTGTACCCTCGGATGTTGATACAGTGTTCCCTTATTGTGCCCACGGATGTTGATACAGTGTTCTCTTATTGTGCCCACGGATGTTGATACAGTGTTCCCTTATTGTGCCCACCTCACCCTGCTTTTCACTGGGTTTATCTTACACTTCCTCCCATATCTCTCACTCCAGCATGTTGTTATGGCAGTGTACAGATTTGGGACCAGACCCTCAAGCACTTTCCAGGTATAAATATTCAACAAAAATAAATACTGAAGAGAACATCAGTGTGACGCTGAAAGCAGTTTTATTACTCTTTGCTTTATTATCCAAGCGAATTTGTTATAAAGCGAGAGTGGGAGGGAGGCCGTTGCTCAGTGGTAACAATAAGAACAGGACGCAACAGATCCCTCGTAAACTACGCCCGTGTACTATCTACTACCAATTTCCAATAGTCTATAAACAAAATAAATCTGTACACCACAAAAGACAAATCCTCCATTTAGCGAAGGTATCAACCTGTCTCTCGTCTCTCTTCACAAAAATTGGGTACGTAAAAGTTAGGAAATCCTTTGTGTGAAACGATATTGTGTGAGTACGTACACACACACGTGTTTGTGAGCACGCACACACACAGATGTGTACGTGTATGTACACACGTGTTTGCCTCTATGCACACACGTTGAGTACGCACGTAGGTGTACTCACCTAGTTGTGGTTGCAGGGGTCGATTCACAGCTACTGGCCCCGTGTATATGTGTGTGTGTACACACACTTACACCCACAGACGAAAGTATACACACACGTACACAGATCATACACAAACTTACACATGAGAATGAAAAATACTGAGGCAATACTGTATGATTAGGGAATCATTCTCTCCTAAGTTACACTGACGGGTGTATAAGGGCACCCCTTACCTTCACGTCAAGGGAAGCGAGGGGGTGTGGGGCACGCCGCCCCCAGCGAGGGGGTGTGGGGCACGCCGCCCCCAGCGAGGCATTAAGCCAGACCACATCTTCACCTCATCAACAATATCTTATGATAGCTGGGAATATCAGGCCAGATTTTCCTAATGGAAAAATAATGAAAAATATTTCCCTCCCTGGCTGGTTTATCCCTGGTGATGGTGTGGCTCCCCTTCCCATCACCCTAGGGGCGTCTTCCCATCACCCTGGGGGCGTCCTACCTCCCTTCCCATCACCCTGGGGGCGTCCTACCTCCTTTCTCATCACCCTGGGGGCGTCCTACCTCCCTTCCCATCACCCTGGGGGCGTCCTACCTCCCTTCCCATCACCCTGGGGGCGTCCTACCTTCCTTCCCATCACCCTCAATGTGTCCTCTTTCCCCCATCACCCTGAAAGGTCCCATCACCAAGTAAGGTTCCATCACCCTGGAAAGTTCCATCACCTTTGTACCATCATATACCTTATACCACCATCTATCCTGCACCTACATCTACCCTGCACCTCCATCTATCTTTCACCTCCATCTATCTTGCACCACCATCTACCCTGCACCTCCAGCTATCTTGCACCTCCATCTATCTTGCACCACCATCTATCTTGCACCACCATCTACCCTGCACCTCCATCTATCTTGCACCTCCATCTATCTTGCACCACCATCTATCTTGCACCACCATCTACCCTGCACCTCCATCTATCTTGCACCACCATCTATCTTGCACCACCATCTATCTTGCACCTCCATCTATCTTGCACCTCCATCTACCTTGCACCTCCATTTATCTTGCACCACCATCTACCTTGCACTTCCATCTATCTTGCACCTCCATCTATCTTGCACCACCATCTATCTTGCACCACCATCTACCTTGCACCACCATCTACCTTGCACCTCTATCTACCTTGCACCTCCATCTATCTTGCACCACCATCTACCCTGCACCACCATCTATCTTGCACCACCATCTATCTTGCACCACCATCTACCTTGCACCATCATCTATCTTGCACCTCCATCTACCCTGCACCTCCATCTATCTTGCACCTCCATCTACCCTGCACCTCCATCTATCTTACACCTCCATCTATCTTGCACCACCATCTACCTTGCACCTCCATCTATCTTGCACCTCCATCTATCTTGCACCACCATCTATCCTGCACCACCATCTACCCTGCACCACCATCTACCCTGCACCACCATCTACCTTGCACCTCCATCTATCTTGCACCACCATCTATCTTGCACCACCATCTATCTTGCACCACCATCTACCTTGCACCTCCATCTATCTTGCACCTCCATCTATCTTGCACCACCATCTACCTTGCACCACCATCTACCTTGCACCACCATCTACCTTGCACCTCCATCTATCTTGCACCACCATCTACCTTGCACCTCCATCTATCTTGCACCTCCATCTATCTTGCACCTCCATCTATCTTGCACCTCCATCTATCTTGCACCACCATCTACCTTGCACCACCATCTACCTTGCACCACCATCTATCTTGCACCTCCATCTACCTTGCACCTCCATCTATCTAGCACCACCATCTATCTTGCACCACCATCTATCTTGCACCACCATCTATCATGCACCACCATATATCTTGCACCACCATCTACCTTGCACCTCCATCTATCTTGCACCACCATCTACCCTGCACCTCCATCTATCTTGCACCACCATCTATCTTGCACCTCCATCTATCTTGCACCACCATCTACCTTGCACCTCCATCTATCTTGCACCACCATCTATCTTGCACCTCCATCTACCCTGCACCTACATCTATCTTGCACCTCCATCTACCCTGCACCTCCATCTATCTTGCACCACCATCTACCTTGCACCACCATCTATCTTGCACCTCCATCTATCTTGCACCACCATCTACCTTGCACCTCCATCTATCTTGCACCTCCATCTATCTTGCACCACCATCTATCTTGCACCACCATCTATCTTGCACCACCATCTATCATGCACCACCATCTATCTTGCACCTCCATCTATCTTGCACCACCATCTACCTTGCACCACCATCTACCCTGCACCACCATCTACCTTATACCATCATCTACTTTGTACCACCATCTACCTCGTACACTTCCTGCATCCCTCACATAGTTTAGTCTCCGTTTAACACCACTGGAATGAGGGATACCTCTGGTATACCTTTGACCAGTTTCGTGGTGGCAGACTTCCCTGCTGTTTCGAACGATGTGTCCCACAGGAGTAAGCTTTATAAAGTCTTAAATAAAGCTCCATCCTGTGCAAAATCTTTGAAAAGGTATTGAGAAATTCCGTAGACTTTACCTGACGACTCTTTCCTTTTAGGGATACGTCCGGTGCTTTTAAAATAATAATAATAATAATAATAATAATAATAATAATAATAATAATAATTTTTATTTCTGCATGATTCAATGTTTGTGCAGAGATCACTTAAGAGCCTGGCTTTATTCCCAGGAAGGAAAGCCCCCAATTTCTGAGATCAAGAGCCCTCCACCGGGCATCAAGGCACTCTTGAGGGGCGCTTAATCCGGCGTAATCACTCAGAATCTCAATAAACCGGGACACACAATACTCAGACATATTCTGGATATAAATCGCACCCCGCCATCTGCCAACACCGTCACACGCCTTTTTTCAATATTTCCCTAATGACGTGGGCTTTGGGAGGGGGGAGGGAGGGGGAATTAAGGTAGGGAAGAGGATTTTGGGTGGGGGAGGAACCATTATAGGGGCGCCTGCCAAAATTATCTGCACTTTCACCATAGTCGTTTGAGTGATGGGGTCGTACTGGGGGATGCTGGGTGTCGTTCTTCAAGGCGTGACGGAAGAGGCAGTCGATTAAATATTACTTAATGTCCACTACCAATGAGTGGGCAAAACGTCGTCAATATAACTGCCTACTACCACCACTACCAGCATTACCTCTACCACTACTACTACCACTACCAGCATTACCTCTACCACTACTCCACTTCCTTCGATCTTCCTATCTTTGTCCCGTCCCTGCCCCTCTTTCGTATATATACTGGCTCCCTCATCTTCGTGTCTTAGCGTGACTAGTCAATGGTACAAGTCGGACCGAAACGTCGTCACAAGGTTCTTAATCGTATATGCGGGTTACCTGTATAGGGAAATGCACTTGTCTATGATTCACCACTTGCACTGTTTCGTGTCACCAAAACAAAGCACCAGTGATGCACTGCAACACCCTCGACTGAGCGTGGAGATAGCATCCTGTTATCTACGACAGCTAAACTAGCTGTCGTACTAGACAAATGTTTTCCCCAGAGATACCAACCTTATATGCATGTCAGCTAAATAGGGTGTTGTATGAGCGCCAATATTGACACCATCAACACCATTATCCAGCCATCAACAGCAAATTTTTATCTGAAATATCTAACCTGGATTTCAAATGAAAGCAAGAGTGGAATGGTAGTTCAACTTTCTTCCACTGCAACGTGCGATATTGCACAAGCTGCAATTCCTGCATTTATGTTCGCTAGAGCTTTAAAAAATCTATTATCCTTCGGTCGTTTAGGTTAAAATATTATTCTATGTTTATGTGTAACCCCAAAAATAAAATAATGATAGTTCTAGGTCTTTCGTGTTGCAATCAACACATCATCAGGAACTTGCAAGATTGTAAACGCGCTTCCTTTGAACGTATTTGCTTGAAATTCCTCATTTTTCTGCAACACTGCAAGGTTTTTGTGTTGATTGCAACACGAAAGGCCTAGAGCTATCATTCAACCCCCCCCCCGTGGTTTGTTTTGCATTCTGTATAGCTTGTTCGTGTGTTTCCACAAACTACCACTACTACCAACCTCCTGCTACCAGCTCCCTTCTTGCAGCACCACCACCGCCGCCACAACCACCACCACCACAGCAACAACCACCACCACCGCCGCCACCACCACCGCCACCACCAGTAGTGTGAGCGCCAGCAGTCTGAGATATTGACAAGGTGTCAGGGAAAGGATTATCCTAAGATATTGTGGAGGATCATCTCCCGGACACTGGTGGTGATAATTACCTTGTATGTCTTACCAGCACTTCTTAAACTGTCTCCACCCTGACTCAACACCAACAACACCAGCAGCAGCTACAACACCAGTACCAGCTACAACACCAGTACCAGCTACAACACCAGTACCAGCTACAACACCAGCAGCAGCTACAACACCAGTACCAGCTACAACACCAGTACCAGCTACAACACCAGTACCAGCTACAACACCAGTACCAGCTACACCAGTACCAGCTACAACACCAGCAGCAGCTACAACACCAGCAGCAGCTACAACACCAGTACCAGCTACAACACCAGTACCAGCTACAACACCAGTACCAGCTACAACACCAGTACCAGCTACAACACCAGCAGCAGCTACAACAGCAGCAGCTACAACACCAGCAGCAGCTACAACACCAGCACCAGCTACAACACCAGTACCAGCTACAACACCAGTACCAGCTACAACACCAGTACCAGCTACAACACCAGTACCAGCTACAACACCAGTACCAGCTACAACACCAGTACCAGCTACAACACCAGTACCAGCTACAACACCAGTACCAGCTACAACACCACCAGTACAACACAGAGCAGCTACAACACCAGCAGCAGCTACAACACCAGCAGCAGCTACAACACCAGTACCAGCTACAACACCAGTACCAGCTACAACACCAGTACCAGCTACAACACCAGTACCAGCTACAACACCAGTACCAGCTACAACACCAGTACCAGCTACAACACCAGTACCAGCTACAACACCAGTACCAGCTACAACACCAGTACCAGCTACAACACCAGTACCAGCTACAACACCAGTACCAGCTACAACACCAGTCCAGCTACAACACCAGTGCCAGCTACAACACCAGTACCAGCTACAACACCAGTACCAGCTACAACACCAGTACCAGCTACAACACCAGTACCAGCTACAACACCAGTACCAGCTACAACACCAGTACCAGCTACAACACCAGTACCAGCTACAACACCAGTACCAGCTACAACACCAGTACCAGCTACAACAGCAACAACAACAACACCAGAATGAAGAGAAGCAGATGAATGAAAAAGCAGTAGGAGCAGCCACACCCTCACACACCCTCACACACCCTCACACACCCTCACACCCTCACACACCCTCACACACCCTCACACACCCTCACACCCTCACACACCCTCACACCCTCACACCCTCACACACCACACACCCTCACCACCCTCACACACACACACACACTCACACACCCTCACACACACACTCACACACACACACACACACACACACACACACACACACACACACCCACACACACACCCTCACACACACACACACCTCCCCACACACACACACACACTCCACACCCTCAACACACACACACACACCCTCCACACACCTCACACACACACACACCCTCACACACACCTCACACACCTCACACACCCTCACACACACACCTCACACACCCTCCACACACACACCTCACACACCCTCACACACACCTCACACACCACACACACCTCCACACACCCTCCACACACACACTCTCACACTCACCACACTCACACACACACACACACCACACTCACACACACCCTCCACACACCCACACACACCCACACACACTCCACACACCTCACACACACCCTCACACACCCTCACACACACCCTCACACACACACCTCCACACACACCTCACACACACACCTCACACACACCCACACCCACACACACTCCACACACCCTCACACCCACACCCTCACACACACCCTCACACACACACACACACACACCCCACACACACACCTCACACACACACACCCTCACACACACACCTCACACACACACACACACCACACCCACACACACTCACCACACACCCTCACACATCACACCCACTCACACACCTACACACACACACCCTCCTACACACACACACTCACACATCACACACACCTCCACACACACACACACACACACACACACACACCTCTCACACACACACACACGCACACACACCACACACACACCCTCACACACACACCCTCACACACACACACACACACACCCTCAGGCCTAGTGTCTAATCGACATGTGCCTAGGACAAAATGGTAACTAACACACCCTCACACCCACACACACCCTCACACACATACACACACACACACCCTCACACACACTCACACACACACCTCACACACACCCTCTCACACACACACACACACACATTGCTCCTTAAAAAACTTCTTTGCCTTTATCCACTTCCCCTCCCCTTCCTTCCCCTCTCTCATCCGTGTTCCCCCTCCCATCCCTCCCCTAACGCCCTCCCCCTCACCCATTTACCTTTCTCTTCCCTTAACCTATTACCCTCTCATCTGCCTTTTCCCCCTCCATCCCCTGCGAATTCCCCCACTCCCCCTCATCTGCCCATTTCCCCTCCCCCCCTTCTCCAGGAGCGGCTGCACGCCCCCCGTACACCCATAACTATGATTGTTGACCATCAAATATGCATCAGCGTGGTGTCCAGCACAGCAACCCGCACTTGCTCCTCCCAGAGCCATGGAATTTGACATTTTGTCACAGGGGAGGGGAAGGGGGGAGGGGGAAGAAGAGGGAGGGGACCAGTTCCTTCTTTATTATTGATGAGAGAGAATTCCTTTATGGTAGCAACCAGGGAGTGAGGGGAAGAGAGGGAGGGGGTCGTTGTGAGGGGTCTTGTGGGGGTCATGAGAGGTAGTTGGTGTCGTACCTAACGTTTCGTTGAGGTGACCCTTTTCTGTTTTCATTCCAGTGTTCCTTGTCAGTGTTTCATTCCAGTGTTCCTTGTCAGTGTTTCATTCCAGTGTTCCTTGTCAGTGTTTCATTCCAGTGTTCCTTGTCAGTGTTTCATTCCAGTGTTCCTTGTGAGGGTAGTGTGAGGTAGTGAGGGTCACTGCCAAGGTCGTGTGAGGTAGTGAGGGTCTGTCAAGGTCGTGTGAGGTAGTAAGGGTCACTGTCAAGGTCGTGAGGGCCACTGTCAAGGTCGTGTGAGGTAGTGAGGGTCACTGTCAAGGTCGTGTGAGGTAGTGAGGGTCACTGTCAAGGTCGTGTGAGGTAGTGAGGGTCACTGTCAAGGTCGTGTGAGGTAGTGAGGGTCACTGCCAAGGTCGTGTGAGGTAGTGAGGGTCACTGTCAAGGTCGTGTGAGGTAGTGAGGGTCACTGTCAAGGTCGTGTGAGGTAGTGAGGGTCACTGTCAAGGTCGTGTGAGGTAGTGAGGGTCACTGTCAAGGTCGTGTGAGGTAGTGAGGGTCACTGTCAAGGTCGTGTGAGGTAGTGAGGGTCACTGTCAAGGTTGTGTGAGGTAGTGAGGTCACTGCAAGGTCGTGTGAGGTAGTGAGGTCACTGCAAGGTCGTGTGAGGTAGTGAGGGTCACTGTCAAGGTCGTGTGAGGTAGTGAGGGTCACTGTCAAGGTCGTGTGAGGTAGTGAGGGTCACTGTCAAGGTCGTGTGAGGTAGTGAGGGTCACTGTCAAGGTCGTGTGAGGTAGTGAGGGTCACTGTCAAGGTCGTGTGAGGTAGTGAGGGTCACTGCGAGGGTTGTGTGAGGTAGTGAAGGTCACTGTGGGAGTCGTGGGTGGGGGTGAGGGTCGTCATTATTGGACTCGTATAGATCTAGGTCACAGTGAAGGTTTTCTTACAATATTATAACGAAGCGGCATAAATTGACACACTTGCCACTATACAAAATGTTTAATGTTTTTGTGATCTAACAGATGGCGCTGTGGGTGCCACCACTCACCCACGGTGCCATCACTCACCCACGGCGCCATCCACGGTGCCACCACTCACCCACGGCACCTTTGATATACATTTGAAGTTTCGAGAGTTTCTCTACTCTCTGAGCCCGGCCATGGGCCAGGCTCGTTTGGTACTCGTCTGGTCAACCAGGGTGTTGCTGCTGGAGGTCCGAAATTTAAATGGGTCTTTAAATAATATAACAGTTACAACAGGTACCAGTAGTAGTAGCAATAGTAGCAACAGTAGTAGTAGTGGTAGTAATAGTAGTAGTCGTAGCAGCATCAACAACAGCAGAATAACAAACAACAACAGCAGCAGACTCCACTATTACCCTCCCACCCCTCATTCTCTCACCTTCACCCCCCCTCTACCTCACTTTCACCCTCCCTCACCCCCTAGAATGTTGCTCCAGACCTTCCTGTTCACTTGAGAGACACACACACACCTCGGTGTATACTGTATTAATCCCTCTCAGTAACTGTATTAGTGGAATACATAAATGTATAATCATACACTCTTTGTGTATTATCCCCCATGAAGTGTTGATTAAGTGGAGTGTAAGTAGTAAAAAGTGGCTGTGAGGTGGTGAAGGGCCTGGTCTGGGCCCGGGTCGTGGGGGTGATGACCTCCCTCACTCTCCCTCATCCTCCATCTCCCTCACTCTCCCTCATCCTCCGTCACCCTCACTCTCCCTCATCCTCCTCCTCCCTCAATCTCCCTCATCCTCCTCACCCTCACTCTCCCTCATCCTCCTCCTCCCTCACTCTCCCTCATCCTCCTCCTCCCTCACTCTCCCTCATCCTCCTCCTCCCTCACTCTCCCTCATCCTCCTCCTCCCTCACTCTCCCTCATCCTCCTCCTCCCTCACTCTCCCTCATCCTCCTCCTCCCTTCACTCTCCCTCATCTCTCCTCCTCTCCTCACTCTCCTCATCCTCCTCCTCCCTCATCTCCTATCCTCCTTCCTCACTTCCTCATCTCCTCCTCCTCACTCTCCTCATCCTCCTCCTCCCTCACTCTCCTCATCCTCCTCCTCCCTCACTCTCCCTCATCCTCCTCCTCCCTCACTCTCCTCTCCTCCTCCTCCCTCACTCTCCCTCATCCTCCTCCTCCCTCACTCTCCCTCATCCTCCTCCTCCCTCACTCTCCCTCATCCTCCTTCTCAGCCACTTTTCTTAAACTATAAAAATTATTTCTCATTATTTATATATTCAGAAATATTGTTTTTCCACTCGTTGTTCAACATTATTTCTCTTCCCCTCCCCCTCCTGCTCCTCTCCCCACCTCCTCTGCCCCTCCTCCTGCTCCTCTCCCACCTCCCTCCTCGCTCTCTTCCCTCCTCGCTCCTCTTCCCTTCCTCCTGCTCCTCTTCCCTTCCTCCTGCTCCTCTTTCCCTTCCTCCTGCTCCTCTTTCCCTTCCTCCTGCTCCTCTTTCCCTTCCTCCTGCTCCTCTTTCCCTTCCTCCTGCTCCTCTTTCCTTCCTCCTGCTCCTCTTTCCCTTCCTCCTGCTCCTCTTTCCCTCCTCCTGCTCCTCTTTCCCTCCTCCTGCTCCTCTTTCCCTCCTCCTGCTCCTCTTCCCCTCCTCCTGCTCCTCTTCCCCTCCTCCTGCTCCTCTTCCCCTCCTCCTGCTCCTCTTCCCCTCCTCCTGCTCCTCTTTCTCTCCTCCTGCTCCTCTTCCCCTCCTCCTCCTGCTCCTCTTCCCCTCCTCCTGCTGCTGCTGCTGCTTCCCCCCTCCCCTCCCCCTCTCAGTGTTGTTGTTGGAGGCGGTGAAGCCTAAAAGCAGGAGGCAATTTTGGCACCATTTGCTCACTTATGAATATTGAAGCAAGTAATGTTGTTAAGGCGGGTGAGGGGAAGTGAGGGAGCCAGGGAGGGGAAGTGAGGGAGCCAGGGAGGGGAAGTGAGGGAGCCAGGGAGGGGAGGGAAGTGATGGAGTAGGGAGCGGGAGGAGAGAGAGAGAGACAATGAGGATGAAGAAGATGGTCAGTGAGATAACGAGAGGGAGGTGGATGACGAAGTCAGAGAGATGGAGATAGACAGATAGATAGATAGATAGAGAGAGAGAGAGAGAGAGAGAGAGAGAGAGAGAGAGAGAGAGAGAGAGAGAGAGAGAGAGAGAGTTTAAAACATCATGATCGTCTACTGTAGTTGGTCCAGGAATACCAGCAACAACAGTCTGGTTGACCAGGCTAGCACCAGACAAGCCTGGTCCAGAACTACCAGCAGCAACAGTCTGGTTGACCAGGCTAGCACCAGACAAGCCTGGTCCATGACCACCAGCACCAACAGTCTGGTTGACCAGGCTAGCACCAGACAAGCCTGGTCCATGACCACCAGCAGCAACAGTCTGGTTGACCAGGCTAGCACCAGACAAGCCTGGTCCATGACCACCAGCACCAACAGTCTGGTTGACCAGGCTAGCACCAGACAAGCCTGGTCCATGACCACCAGCAGCAACAGTCTGGTTGACCAGGCTAGCACCAGACAAGTCTGGTCCATGACCACCAGCAGCAACAGTCTGGTTGACCAGGCTAGCACCAGACAGCTGGTCCATGACCAAGCAACAGTCTGTGCGCAGCACCGACAGCCTGGTCCATGACCACCAGCAGCAACAGTCTGGTTGACCAGGCTAGCACCAGACAAGCCTGGTCCATGACCACCAGCAACAACAGTCTGGTTGACCAGGCTAGCACCAGACAAGCCTGGTCCATGACCACCAGCAACAACAGTCTGGCCATGTACATGGACTAACTACCCCTGTACATGGACTAACTACCCCTGTACACTAACTACCACTGTACATACACTAACTACCGCCCAACCACGCAAATTACACGTCACTCCGGTCAATTAGTCGCACAGTGACCTTTCTGAGACATAAATATTACAAAAAGAAAATAGAGTATTTAATAGCAGCTTATAGTAGTGGTGAGTTGTGGGTCCCCCGCTGTGATAATGTGAGGGTGGGGGGGACAACGGGAACTCCTGACGCCCAACAAGGATAAACAGTAACAACGGGAACTCCTGACGCCCAACAGTGATAAAACAATAACAACGGGAACGCCTTGACGCCCAACAGTGATAAAACAGTAACAACGGGAACGCCTTGACGCCCAACAGGGATAAACAGTAACAACGGGAACTCCTTGACGCCCAACAGGGATAAACAGTAACAACGGGAACTCCCTGACGCCCAACAGTGATAAAACAGTAACAACGGGAACGCCTTGACGCCCAACAGTTATAAAACAGTAACAAGGGGAACTCCTGACGCCCAACAGGGATAAACAGTAACAACGGGAACTCCTGACGCCCAACAGGGATAAACAGTAACAACGGGAACTCCTGACGCCCAACAGGGATAAACAGTAACAACGGGAACTCCTTGACGCCCAACAGGGATAAACAGTAACAACGGGAACTCCCTGACGCCCAACAGTGATAAAACAGTAACAACGGGAACGCCTTGACGCCCAACAGGGATAAAACAGTAACAAGGGGAACTCCTGACGCCCAACAGGGATAAACAGTAACAACGGGAACTTCTGACGCCCAACAGGGATAAACAGTAACAACGGGAACTCCTGACGCCCAACAGGGATAAACAGTAACAACGGGAACTCCTGACGCCCAACAGGGATAAACTAACAACGGGAACTCCCTGACGCCCAACAGTGATAAAACAGTAACAACGGGAACGCCTTGACGCCCAACAGGGATAAAACAGTAACAAGGGGAACTCCTGACGCCCAACAGGGATAAACAGTAACAACGGGAACTTCTGACGGCCCAACAAGAATAAACAGTAACAACTTGAACTCCCTGATGCCCAAAGGAGATAAAAACAGTAAAAATGGGAACTCCCTGACGCCCAACTGGGATAAAACTGTGAATTTGTAAGGTTTCGAAGTTTTTTACACTCCCTGTGTGTTTTGAATACGGTGTCCCGTAGCTCGATTGGTAGCGCACTCAGCTCACACACTGAGGTCCGTGGTTCGACTCCAGGTACGGGTGGAAACATTAGTACGTGTTTCCTTAAGACACCTGCTGTCCCTGTTCACCTATCAGTAAAATAGGTACCTGGGTGTTAGTCGACTGGTGTGGGTCGCATCCTCAGGACAAAATTGACCTAATTTGTCCGAAATGCTCTGCATAACAAGGGGTTTTCTATACAGTAGTATGTCATTGATGTCAGCTGGAAAATTTACAGAGAACCTTCACGTCACACAAATGCGATAAAACACCTCAATTACTGGGAACGCTTGAAGTTCCTAAACCTGTACTCCCTAGAACGCAGGCGGGAGAGATACATTATTATATACACTTGGAAAATCCTAGAGGGATTAGTATCAAACTTGCACACGAAAATCACTCCCTATGAAAGCAAGATTCGGCAGACGTTGCAACATCCCCCCAATGAAAAACTGGTGCCACTAGCAGGATAAGAGACAACACAATAAGTGTCAGGGGCCCAAGACTGTTCAACTGCCTCCTAGCATACATAAGGGAGATTACTAATAGATCCCTGGCTGTCTTCAAGCAGGCACTGGACAATCACCTAAAGTCAGTGCCTGACCAGCCAAGCTGTGGTTTGTTCGTACGTCGGGTTGCGTGCGGCCAACAGTAACAGCCTGGTCGATCAGGCCCTGATCCACCATGAGGCATGGTCACATGTCAGTAGTAGTTCTGTAGTAGCATTTCAGCACAACCGTTACTGAGTCACAGCCTCCCTACATGATCACTGACCATTACTGAGTCATTCTGCTGACCTAGCATGATGTCATAAGTCACCCTTTGAATGCCGTGGGCGTCCATCGCCCACTGGCCTCAGTTGAGAGCAGAGTATAGAGACAGACAGGTCAGGCCTGAGTGCTTCCCATATTTTTTCACTAATATATAAATTACTAAGCCAAGTTACGTTTGTTATTATTACCAAATTCATTAAGAACCCATACGACAAATTGGTGGCAGCATTGAGGGCATGGATTAGGGTATTTACGCAGATCAAGCCAGGTCGTTGTGCGAGTGTCATGGTGTCCCAAGCCAGGTCGTTGTGCGAGTGCTATGGATGGTGTCCCAAGCCAGCCCGCCACCTCTCCACACACCACCCGCCAACTCTAACCCACAACGCCAGCTTCTTCAGCCGTCCAGGCCAGTTTCTACAGCTTCCTGGCTTAGTTATCGTGTTAATTGCTAACCTTCGAGGAGTTCATGCAGATTTTGCAATTAAGACAGCCAGTTAAGCCAGTCTATGGGAGACAGCCTCAGTTAATCATCCAGTCTGCCTCAGCCAATCATCCAGCCTGTCTCTTCAGTCATTTAACCTGCTCCTTCATGGTGTGTGCATAGTTTAAGCCAGCTGCTTCTCCAGCCAAGCCAGTTCCTCTTTGAAGTATTGTCTCCAATATAGCTTTGTGCTATCAGCTGGACGCTGGTAAGAGTGGTATTTACCATCTCTGTGGTATTTGTGGATTTTTAAGCCAGCCCAGCTTAGAATATTCACGTGCCTAGTAATGTGGGTGCCAGCTAGACGCGCACCCAGCGCTCCAAGACCCACCACCACCAAGCCTCATCTACCTATGGCTTTTTCCGCCCATATACCGGGTCCTAGCATCGTCTTTTGGCTCACATAGTTGGTCAAGAGTTTCCTTCTGTGCGCCTACAATAAAGCCTTGGATACTCTAGATCTTTCCGTGGCCGTTCCTACCGCAGAACCAGGAGAGGAAATCGATGTCGTGGTTCTCAGGCTAATAACCAGAACCAGGCTCATTCTTCCAATTCGGGAGAATTCGAGCACCCCAGTCAAACCGCCCCGTGGTGACAGTAGGTGATAACGAGTACTCCATTCCCGTTAGTAATTCCTTCAATGCCTTAAGCAGTCTCGAAAGTCTCGTTGATGATGTTGCTTCACACGTCTTTGACGAAGATATTTTTTGGGATGAAGTGGAACAAACCTCTGATGAAAATCCTCCTTCTTGCTTACACAAATTCCAATGCAACAATAGGTCCCTTAGTACAAGCATCTGTTCTTAATGCGCCGTTCATGGACTCTGGTGTGCAAGTCAATATTATCAGGTCTAGTTTGTTTAAGGATAAGCAGTTACATGTCCTCGTAGAACCAACTCATGTGTCCTCCCTTAGTGGTGTGGCCTGTTCTCATCTGTGTGTCCGAGGTCTGACTTCTTTCACCTTTTCTGCTTCCTTCCCTGTTGTCGACCAGATTAGTTTCCCTGGTGATATTTTACTGGGATTTGCTTCCATGAGAGATTTACGCATTGTGCTTGATCCTTACCGATGGCATGCACAAATTGATGACTTGATCGTACCATTTTGGGGTTACCAGCTTGGATCTGAGAACTGCCATACTGCCGAAGAGTATGAAGTTCGGATTAAGCCCTTCCAGGGCAGTGCATTTTCCAGTTGCGTCCCCAAGCGATCAGGCACTGGTAATCCTGTACCTCCTGTCTGTGTTCCACCGACAACTTCAGGCATGTAAGACAGTGTCTAGTTGCCTCAGGTGTCTGAGGAACCTCAGACTACCTTGAGTGCTGAGCCTATCCCTGCAATGTCTACTAGTTCAAGTAGTAGTTTCTCCACAGGGGACGCCTTGTCGGAAAACGACTATTTGAAACTAGTAATGCCATCTCTTGTTGACGTCATATGCCGTCTGCAGAAAGATGTTCCTGTCGAACAGCGTGCGTACCAGACCTCTCTGCTTGTCTGCTCCGCGCCTGCCCGCGCAGGCATTGTGAGTCAGTCTAGCTTTGTTTATCCTCCGAGTGAACATTACCCTGCACGCTCATCCAAACATTTCACAATTAATTAGTGCGACTGTGAAATAAGCTACCATGGGCCCAAAGAAACTTCCTAGTGGCACCCCTGTGGTAAAGAAAGTGAGAAACACCATAGACGTGAAGAAGGAAATAGTACAAAAATACGAGTGGTGTGCGACTTGTGGAGCTTTCCAGGATATATGGCAAAAACAAATCAACAATCACTTCAATCCTGGCAAAGAAAGAACAAATCAAGGAAGCTGATGTTGCAAAAGGTGTTGATATGCTAACCAAAAATAGACCACAAATAGTCAAAGAGGTTGAGAAGTTGTTGGTGGTGTGGATCAAGGATAAAGAGATAGCGGGTGATAGTGTGTCGGAGACAATCATTTGTGAAAAGGCAGTTGCATGCCGATCTCGTAAAGAAAATGCCTGGAACCAGTGTTGATTTTAGTGTTAGTGATTTTAAGGTCAGCAGAGGCTGGTTTGACAGATATAAGAAGCATAGTGGCACACACAGTGTGGTAAGGCATGGTGAGGCTGCCAGTTCAGACAAACGGGCAGCTGAAAAATTTATAAGTGAATTTAAGGGGTACATAGAGACCGAAAAATTCAAAAGCCAACAAGTGTTCAATTGTGACGAAACAAGCCTCTTTTGGAAGAAAATGCCAAAGAGGACCTACATAACACAGGAGGAAAAGGCACTGCCATGACACAAGCCTATGAAAGACAGGCTAACTCTCTTGTTTTGTGCTAACGCTAGTGGGGATTTTAAAGATAAGCCTTTACTGGTATATCACTCAGAAAATCCCAGAGCGTTCAAGAAACACAATGTCGTCAAGAATAGATTGTGTGTTGTGGAAAGCTAATAAAAGGGCATGGGTCACAAGGCAAATTTTCAATGAGTGGGTCCATGAAGAGTTTGGCCCCAGTGTGAAAAAATACCTCCTGGAAAATAAATTGCCACTCAAGTGCCTCCTGTTACTGGACAATGCTCCTGCACATCCTCCGAACTTTGTAGACCTACTGTGTAGGGACTTCAGTTTTATCACAGTGAAGTTCTTGCCTCCTAACACCACTCCTCTCCTCCAGCCCATGGACCAGCAGGTCATTTCTAACTTCAAAAAACTCTACACAAAAGCAGTGTTTCAAAAGTGCTTTGAAGTGACCTCAAGACACTGAGTTGACCCTAAGAGAGTTCTGGAGGAATCACTTCAATATCTACAACTGCATAAGCCTTGTAGGTAAGGCTAGGGAGGGAGTGACTTCCAGGACTTTGAACTCTGCTTGGAGACAATTGTGGCCAGATTGTGTCCAACAGAGGGATTTTGAAAGGTTTGAGGCTGACCCTGACCCTACCGACCCTCTGCCTGTTGTGGACTATTGTGGTATTGGGAAAGTCTCTGGGGTTGGAGGTGAGTGGTGAGGATGTGGAAGAGTTGGTGCAGGACCACAGGGAAGAGCTAACAACTGAAGAGCTGCAAGAGCTTCAACTGGAACAGCATCAGACCACAGTTGAGGAAATTGCTTCACAGGAGGAGGAAGAGGGAGTGGATGAGGTGCCTACTTCAGAGATTAAGGAGATTTGTGCAAAGTGGAATGATGTGCAAAGGTTTGTGGAGAAATATCACCCTGAGCAAGCTGAAACAACCCATCTCTGCAACATGTTCAGTGACAAAACAATTTCCCATTTTAGGGACATCTTAAAGAGACGCCAGAAACAGAGGACTCTGGACAGTTATTTGGTGAGACAGGGGTGCAGTGACTCTCAAGCTGATCCTAGTGGCATTAAAAGAAAAAGAAGGGAAGTAACCCCAGATAAGAACTTGTTACCTGAAGTCTTTATGGAGGGGGATTCCCCTTCGAAACACTAAACCCTCCCTCACTCCTCCTCCCTATCTTCCAGATGCCATCAACAATCTTCAATAAAGTAAAAATATTATTTTATGTTTATTTAAATGTTTCTTTATTTATTAATAATTGTACTACATATGCATGTTTGTTGTGTGTATGTAAAACTATAATTAATCTCTATAAAATGTATTTTTTTAATATTTTTGGGATTATGGAATGGATTAATTGGATTTACATTGTTTCTTATGGGAAATATTGCTTCGAGTTTCGAATGTTTCGACTTTAGTAGAACTAGCTCCTGGAACGGATTAAGTTCGAAACTCGGGGGTCCACTGTATTGAGAAATCCTCAAGTATCATTTGTAAATACCAATTTAGATCTTCCTCGACCACAAATTGAGTTACCCATTGTAACAGAGTTTGATCCTCCCTGAGATGATAACCATTCTGAATATGTAAATCTCACCCTAGCAGAGTTGGGGTTAAATGTTAATAACCTGTATAGATGAATAATATATATAGTTTAACACATATTTCAACTGTATATTACTATATCAACTTAGTATTATTCAATTATTTTTTTTTTGAGTTCCATGTTCTCTCCGAATTCTGAGATTTACCAGTACTAGATCTGAGTGCACCAAGTCTGCTTCTGTTAAACACTTCCTTCTTTGTAAATATACTTCCTCAGAATCCGTAGATCACATGAATACAGATCGATCGATCATTTTTTTTTTATCTCTTGTATTGTATATCCCACCATTGATTTTATATATTCCTATGAATTGTGATATACTTGTAATGCATTACATTAATTTCCATTAATGTTCAACTGTAGTGTACTTTGACATTGTATAGAGTCAGCCCAGAGCCGTACGCCTGTCGCCTCTAGTTTGTATTAGCTGTATGTCAAGACACCATACGTAACATGGCCGAGCTGTCAGTAGTAGTATTTCAGTATAACCATTACCGAGTCACAGCCTCTCTACGTGATCACTGTTACCGAGTCATTCTGCTGACCTAGCATGATGTCGTTAGTCACCCTTTGAATGCCGTGGGCGTCCCTCGCCCACTGGCCTCAGTTGAGAGCAGAGTATAGAGACAGACAGGTCAGGCCTGAGTGCTTCCCATATTTTTCCAGTAATATATAAATTACTAAGCCAAGCTATGTTTGTGTTTATTACCAAATCAATCAAGAACCCACACAACACACAGACCGGGCCGCGGGGGCGTTCACCTCTGGAACTCTCTCCAGGTATCTGTATAAGTTGCATCATGTACTTGTTGAAATTATTATTATTATTATTATTAACTGTAATATGATCAGGAGTGCCACCCATTAACCCTCGTTAGGTCAAGGGTGCCACTCAACACAAATATAATGAAAGGTGCTACACCATTAACTCCAAGAGTGCCTTCAACTCCTATACAACCAAAAACGACTACCCATTAACTCCAGTAAAGCAAAAAATATATATACAAGAAACCATTAACCCGCATAAGAGGTGGCAAAGAGGAGCACCTTAACTTGAGTGAGTCAAGAGGAGTCCCCTTCCTCAAGATGGTGTCTGGGACGAGGCAGAGGCCTAGTCATTATTTAATTACAAAGGGGGAAAATCTCCAATCCCTCTCGCTTTCCCCTCTCCTCCCCCCCTCTCTCCCTTACATCTCCATTTATTTGCTTCAAGTCCTCAGGGGAGAATCAAAACATTTATCTAAATATTATATTGTGATCCTTCTTTCCAAGGTTGGTGTGACTTTCTGGTATTGCAGTTGATACATGGTATTGCAGCTGATGAACGGTATATACCCTTGATTAGTTTCGAGAGTCTTACTACTGTTGAAGGCCCACTGACCCACAAATCCATCACAGCCTGGTTGATCTGGCACCTGTTGAAGCTACTTGTTCAATTCGCCTTGAAGACTTCTACACTTGTTCCAGCAGTGTTTCTGATATCTTCTGATAAGTTGTTGAATAGTGTGGGGCCACCGATGTTGATACAGTGTTCTCTTATTGTGCCCACCGATGCTGACACAGTGTTCTCTTATTGTGCCCACGGATGTTGATACAGTGTTCCTTTATTGTGCCCACGGATGTTGATACAGTGTTCCCTTATTGTGCCCACAGATGTTGATACAGTGTTCCCTTACTGTGCCCACGGATGTTGATAGTGTTCTCTTACTGTGCCCATGGATGTTGATACAGTGTTCTCTTACTGTGCCCACGGATGTTGATACAGTGTTCTCTTACTGTGCCCATGGATGTTGATACAGTGTTATTTTATTGTGCCAACGGATGTTGATACAGTGTTCTTTTATTGTGCCCACGGATGTTGATACAGTGTTCTCTTATTGTGCTCATGGATGTTGATACAGTGTTCTTTTATTGTGCCAACCGCACCCCTGCTCTTCACTGGGTTCATTTGCACTTCTATATCTCGGTATTAAAGTTGACACACGGTATTGAAGAAGTTTATACACGGTATTTGGCAAGTCCTTGGTTCAGTGAGGTTGTCACTGCTGGTTGGTTGACTAAGACACGCGCAACAGCATCTTGCCGACAAGATGCTTCCCCTGATCGGCAGACTTCATCAGTTGAAACACCGAGGAGACAACACAAGTCTTGTAAGACACATGTACAACACACCTTTCACCTTTGATATACCTCTGAAGGCTTTCGAGAGTTTTTCCTACTCTCTCTACCCGGGCCCTGGGCCAGGCTTGGTATCTTCACTGATGTCAATAAAGATAGATATCAAACCGTGTCTATTGTGTTGACTTGTCGGCTCTGTACCTCGATTATAATGATGCCAGTGTGATAAGATGCCTTGTATGGGCCAGTAGGCCTTCTGCAGTGTTCCTCTAGTCTTACGTTCATATGATGAGTAAGACAAGTGCAACAGTAGGCTTCTTCAGTCAAATACAAAGGCAGCAGTAGAAATGAAATAAAGATGATGTAATCAGTCCATCAACCTCAGAGAAAAAGTATTTGAGGGGTCAGTCCCTCAGCCTGGAGAAGAGTATTTGAGGGGTCAGTCCCTCAGCCTGGAGAAGAGTATTTGAGGGGTCAGTCCCTCAGCCTGGAGAAGAGTATTTGAGGTGGTCAGTCCCTCAGCCTGGAGAAGAGTATTTGAGGGGTCAGTCCCTCAGCCTGGAGAAGAGTATTTGAGGTGGTCAGTCCCTCAGCCTGGAGAAGAGTATTTGAGGTGGTCAGTCCCTCAGCCTGGAGAAGAGTTCAGCTTCATGGTCTGGACCGATATGAAGCTGAAGCTTCATATCACCAGCCAGATATACATCTGGCTGGCTGGTGTATTCATCTTTGTATTGGACTGATGAAGCTAGCAAGTGGGCGAAACGTTTTTCACAAAAAAGATAACAAAGTGTTGCACATGTGTCTAATTTATCAATATCTAGTTGGTACACTGTTTTGCTCATTTTGGAGCTTTATCATGATTTTCTCTGTAATCGACTGAAGAAGCCTGCTGTGTAGGCGAAATGTTTAGTCAGTAAAGCCACCCAAGTACAGCACACTCTCTCTTATTCATCAAATTGTCAGTATTGTATCTCATATTTATGACGGAACGTTTTGCTCTAAACAGAGTGAAAAGTTCTCAGAGTTAAAGATCGTGTCTGGAACCTAATTCTTTGTTTTCAGAGAGCCATCCATATTAGTCTTGCGGGAGGAATGAGTTCAACATTTATAGACCAAAAAAAGGGTCTCCCTCTAGACCGAACGTCGTGAGAGGCCAGACAGCCAGACCCGCCCTGACAGACACACTGCATCTTGAATTTGGTCTGTCTGCAGGATGCTGAGAGAGCAACATGCAGAGTCACGCCCCCTCTCACGTGTTGAGAACCAGCCTCCGAGATGGGACACCCAGGGGCCCCTTCCATCAGTTCCAGGTCCGGGATAGAAGAGCCATGACCCTACCATGAGTTACAGGTCCGGGATGGAGGCTCCATGACCCTACCATGAATTACAGGTCCGGGATGGAGGCTCCATGACCCTACTATGAGCTACAGGTCCGGGATGGAAGTTCTATGCTCCCTCCCATCAGTTCCAGGTCCGGGATAGAAAAATCAATGACCCTACCATTAGTTCCAGGTCTGGGATAGAAGTTCTACGCTCCCTCCCATCATCTCCATCTAATGTAACCAAAACAAGTACTCGGTATATTTAAAACCTTGCATATTAAAGATAGCAGAGTACTAAATTTAGATAGTACTCATCCCTGTCGTTGAGAAGAAGAAAACCGACAGAATTTTGTACAAGCAACTGCGTACACAATTCAAAAGCCAAATTTTTTTTTTTTTTAGGATTGCAATAAGGTGGTCGATGCTAATTGTTGCAAGGAAGCATATCTTGAAGAATTAGGGACACATGGCATGACACAATGTCTTGAGTCATGCCTGGTCTCAGACCGGACCGCGGGGACGTTGACCCCCGAAATCCTCCCCAGGTATACGTCTGTCTATCAGTCTCTCAGCAAACTTAAAGCCTTGATGACTTCATCAAAACATTAATTACAGTGACCGCAGTATACCTGTGAGGTATACCTATTAGGTATACCTCACAGGTATATCTATTAGGTATACCTGTGAGGTACTTCGGCAAATCCACAGAACTATTTCTCTATTTACGAAGGGGAGAGAGACGTGTGCTGGGCTCCTAACACCTGCTGTTTCGCCCACTTAACATTAAATAGGCACCCGGGTGTGAGTCGACTCCTGTGTGTCCCATCTCCAGGGGGGATTTAAGAAGAGCAATGGAAGAAGGTAATACTTCTTGGGTTTTGATTGGTTTTCCTGGGTAGATAACCCTTCGAGGTTAATCTTCAAATGGTCTTTGTCTTCTTTATTCCTTCCTCTTCTTTTTGCTGCACTTCTTCTCTGCCCCTCCTCCTCCTCCTCTTCCTGCACCTCTTGAGTAGTCTTGGAGTAACGATAGTCAAACAGAGGCACAATACCCGCCACACAAGTTGATTGATCACCTTTTGCAAACACTCCAGCCTCCGATACCCGGACGGACAGACGTGAGCGGACCCGGACGGACCGACCGCCCGTCCGTCTAGCGAATTCCATCCACTTCCCTCGCGATGCCAACGTAATCGTGAGATTTTTTTTCCTGCGCTGTATTTTTTTCCATGGTTCGCAGACGTTGCAACAACAGTGAAGTGAAGGGAGTTGTGGCGCGGTCTGTATAGCTTGTGCTGGTGTGGGTGTATACATGCTGGTGTGTGCTCCCGTGTGCTGGTGTGGGTGTATACATGCTGGTGTGTGCTCCCGTGTGCTTGTGTGGGTGTATACATGCTGGTGTGTGCTCCCGTGTGCTGGTGTGGGTGTATACATGCTGGTGTGTGCTCCCGTGTGCTGGTGTGGGTGTATACATGCTGGTGTGTGCTCCCGTGTGCTGGTGTGGATGTATACATGCTGGTGTGTGCTCCCGTGTGCTGGTGTGGGTGTATACATGCTGGTGTGGGTGTATACATGCTGGTGTGTGCTCCCGTGTGCTGGTGTGGGTGTATACATGCTGGTGTGTGCTCCCGTGTGTTGGTGTGGGTGTATACATGCTGGTGTGTGCTCCCGTGTGCTGGTGTGGGTGTATACATGCTGGTGTGTGCTCCCGTGTGCTGGTGTGGGTGTATACATGCTGGTGTGTGCTCCCGTGTGCTGGTGTGGGTGTATACATGCTGGTGTGTGCTCCCGTGTGCTGGTGTGGGTGTATACATGCTGGTGTGGGCTCCCGTGTGCTGGTGTATACATGCTGGTGTGGGCTCCCGTGTGCTGGTGTGGGTGTATACATGCTGGTGTGGGCTCCCGTGTGCTGGTGTGGGTTAACATGCTGGTGTGGGCTCCCGTGTGCTGGTGTGGGTTAACATGCTGGTGTGGCTCCCGTGTGCTGGTGTGGGTGTATACATGCTGGTGTGGGCTCCGTGTGCTGGTGTGGGTGTATACATGCTGGTGTGGGCTCCGTGTGCTGGTGTGGGTGCATACATGCTGGTGTGGGCTCCCGTGTGCTGGTGTGGGTGTATACATGCTGGTGTGGGCTCCCGTGTGCTGGTGTGGGTGTATACATGCTGGTGTGGGCTCCCGTGTGCTGGTGTGGGTCACACATGCTGGTGTGGGCTCCGTGTGCTGGTGTGGGTTCACACATGCTGGTGTGGGCTCCCGTGTGCTGGTGTGGGTGTATACATGCTGGTGTGGGCTCCCGTGTGCTGGTGTGGGTGTATACATGCTGGTGTGGGCTCCCGTGTGCTGGTGTGGGTGTATACATGCTGGTGTGGGCTCCCGTGTGCTGGTGTGGGTGTATACATGCTGGTGTGGGCTCCCGTGTGCTGGTGTGGGTTCACACATGCTGGTGTGGGCTCCCGTGTGCTGGTGTGGGTTCACACATGCTGGTGTGGGTCCCGTGTGCTGGTGTGGGTTCCATGCTGGTGTGGGTCAACTGCTGGTGTGGGCCCCGTTTGCTGGTGTGGGTTCCACATGCTGGTGTGGGTTCCCGTGTGCTGGTGTGGGTTCACACATGCTGGTGTGGGTCCCGTGTGCTGGTGTGGGTTCACATGCTGGTGTGGGCTCCCGTGTGCTGGTGTGGGTTCACACATGCTGGTGTGGGCTCCCGTGTGCTGGTGTGGGTTCACACATGCTGGTGTGGGTCCCTCGTGTGCTGCGTGTGGGTTCACACATGCTGGTGTGGGCTCCCGTGTGCTGGTGTGGGTTCACACATGCTGGTGTGGGTTCCCGTGTGCTGGTGTGGGTTCACACATGCTGGTGTGGGCTCCCGTGTGCTGGTGTGGGTTCACACATGCTGGTGTGGGCTCCCGTGTGCTGGTGTGGGTTCACACATGCTGGTGTGGGTCCCGTGTGCTGGTGTGGGTTCACACATGCTGGTGTGGGTTCCCGTGTGCTGGTGTGGGTTCACACATGCTGGTGTGGGCTCCCGTGTGCTGGTGTGGGTTCACACATGCTGGTGTGGGTTCCCGTGTGCTGGTGTGGGTTCACACATGCTGGTGTGGGTTCCCGTGTGCTGGTGTGGGTTCACACATGCTGGTGTGGGCTCCCGTGTGCTGGTGTGGGTTGACACATGCTGGTGTGGGCTCCCGTGTGCTGGTGTGGGTTCACACATGCTGGTGTGGGTCCTCGTGTGCTGGTGTGGGCTTGACACATGCTGGTGTGGGTCCCGTGTGCTGGTGTGGGTTGACACATGCTGGTGTGGGCTCCCGTGTGCTGGTGTGGGTTCAACATGCTGGTGTGGTTCCGTGTGCTGGTGTGGGTTCACACATGCTGGTGTGGGTCCCGTGTGCTGGTGTGGGTTCACACATGCTGGTGTGGGTCCCGTGTGCTGGTGTGGGTTCACACATGCTGGTGTGGGCTCCGTGTGCTGGTGTGGGTTCACATGCTGTGTGCTCGGTGTGGTTGACACATGCTGGTGTGGGCTCCGTGTGCTGGTGTGGGTTACACGCTGGTGTGGGTCCGTGTGCTGGTGTGGGTTCCACATGCTGGTGTGGGCTCCCGTGTGCGGGGTGGTACAGTGGTGTGTCCCGTGTGCTGGTGTGGGTTCACACATGCTGGTGTGGGCTCCCGTGTGCTGGTGTGGGTTCCTCTGGGTGTGGTCCATGTGTCGCTGGTGTGGGCTCCCGTGTGCTGGTGTGGGTTCACACATGCTGGTGTGGGCTCCCGTGTGCTGGTGTGGGTTCCCGTGTGCTGGTGTGGGTTCACATATGCTGGTGTGGCTCGTGTGCTGGTGGCTCCGTGTGCTGGTGGGCTGTGGCTGGTGGGTTCACCATGCTGGTGTGGGCTCCCGTGTGCTGGTGTGGGCTCCCGTGTGCTGGTGTGGGTTCACACATGCTGGTGTGGGCTCCCGTGTGCTGGTGTGGGTTCACACATGCTGGTGTGGGCTCCCGTGTGCTGGTGTGGGCTCCCGTGTGCTGGTGTGGGTTCACACATGCTGGTGTGGGCTCCCGTGTGCTGGTGTGGGTTCCCGTGTGCTGGTGTGGGCTCCCGTGTGCTGGTGTGGGTTCCCGTGTGCTGGTGTGGGTTCACACATGCTGGTGGGTCGTGGCTGGTGGGCCCGTGTGCTGGTGTGGGTTCCCGTGTGCTGGTGTGGGTCACACTGCTGGTGTGGGTCCCGTGTGCTGGTGTGGGTTCTCCCGTGTGCTGGTGTGGGCTCCCTGTGCTGGTGTGGGCTCCTGGCTGGTGGGTCCTGCGTGTGGGTCTTCCCGTGTGCTGGTGTGGGCTCCCGTGTGCTGGTGTGGGTTGACACGATGCCCGATATGGGTTCAGACATCCTCCCAATCTTACACACCGGGCCATGAACCCCACTGCGAGAACCACCATTACAATGATAATCTTGAATAATCCTTAAAGAGTAAGAGTAAGAGGATCTCGATCTCGATCTCTCTCTCTCTCTCTCTCTCTCTCCCCCACCTCCCCTCTTGTCCAGTGCAGTGTCCTGTACTCCCCTCCCCCACCCACCACCCACTCGGGAAGACGATCCATCTTAGCAGCATCAAGGGAGCTAACATGCGCACGTCCAGGGCAGCTACCGGACATTCACCGCCCCCTTAAAAACCCCTTCCCTCCCCCACCCCTTCATTCAGCACATTCTTCCCCCATATTTTATTCTTCGTCTCGTCCTTCATATTTATCTTAACTTTACAATACATTAAATTTATTCAATTTTTTTTGTCCTTTCAGTTCCCACATTTAGCCTCGCATTGCAGGTCTTCCTTAGTTCTTGTTCTCTGCCCTTTCTTCTTTATTCCAAATCTCGGCGTTTATCCCCTTTTTCTTCCGTATTTACTTATAGTATATATATAAAGAATAATAATGGTATATATATATATATATATATATATATATATATATATATATATATATATATATATATATATGTATATACACACATACATATGCAATAATCGCGAACAAGCGATACAAGATGCAAAACAACGACGGGGGAAGTTGAATGATAGCTCTAGGCCTTTCATGCTGCAATCAACACATCATCAGGAGCTTGCAATGTTGCAGAAATGATCAGGAAGTCCCTGTTCATTCGTAGGAGCTGGAATAACTTACATTAGGTTACTTTAAGTGAGAGTAAGTTAGATCAAGTCTGCCTCGGATAAGTTAGATGACGTTAGATTTCTCTTAAGTTAGGTTCAGCTATGTTCAGTGGAGGAATTGCAGTGCCTGCGCCAGCACTAGAACATAAAAAATCACAAATTTCGGTGTTCAAACTGTTCATCTGTTTATCAAGTTACACGTTGATTGTTCATATTTTTTTTGTATCAACGTAGTAGTGGTAACAAGTCTTGTACCAACATGGTAGTCATGGTCCCAGGTACCATGTCATGTGCCAATGTGGTGGTCATGGTACCATGTCTTGTACCAACATGGTAGTCATGGTCCCAGGTACCATGTCATGTGCCAATGTGGTGGTCATGGTACCATGTCTTGTACCAACATGGTAGTCATGGTCCCAGGTACCATGTCATGTGCCAATGTGGTGGTCATGGTACCATGTCTTGTACCAACGTAGTGGTCATGGTACCATGTCTTGTACCAACGTAGTGGTCATGGTACCATGTCTTGTACCAACGTAGTGGTCATGGTCCCAGGTACCATGTCATGTGCCAATGTGGTGGTCATGGTACCATGTCTTGTACCAACGTGGTAGTCATGGTCCCGGGTACCATGTCATGTGCCGACGGGACCACTCGTCAGGGGCATGTTTGGTTCCAGTGTTTGACTCTTGTGTTTGGTCTGTGAGTTTGTTTGAACACCGTGTTTGTCTAGTAGCCGGGCGGGTGTGGGTGGATCAGGCCACCCACGGGCGTCAGGACGTAGGCACAAGAGGGGCGGGGTGTCAGAGTGGGTGGGTGTTAAGAGTGGATGGGGTTGGGGAAGTGCTGGGGGAGTGAGAGAATATACCTGTAGCTAGTTTTGAGGATTCTTTTAGCCTGGGTCTCGGGGGCGTTGACCCCCGGAACACCCTCCAGGTAGGTCCTTCTCAGTCCTCCCTGAAGCTTGACTTCCCCCCTTGATCAACCAGGCTTTTGGTGTTGGCTTCCCCGCAGTCACAGCCATTGCAACCTCGATGATTTGGCACTTAGATGAGGTACTGGTCCGATTTTCTGCCCACGCAGCCCGACCCTGGGCCATTCTTGTCTTGCGCTTGCCTGGTCGACCAGGCTGTTGTTGCTCTCGGCATATCCATTACAGCCTGGTTGTTGTGATATTAACAGAACACTTAGATCATGTAGGTCACCCAAGACTGCTAGAATTAAAAAAATATATATACACAAAACACACACACACACACACACACAATTTTTAAGAAAGGAGACAGACACGAGGCATTAAACTACAGACCTGTGTCACTGACGTGTATAATATGCAAAGTCATGGAGAAGATCATCAGGAGGAGAGTGGTGGAGCACCTAGAAAGACACAAGCTTATAAACGACAACCAGCACGGTTTCAGGGAAGGAAAATCCTGTGTCACAAACCTACTGGAGTTTTATGACAAGGTAACAGAAGTAAGACACGAGAGAGAGGGGTGGATAGACTGCATTTTTTTGGACTGCAAGAAGGCGTTCGACACAGTTCCTCACAAGAGGGTAATGCAAAAGCTAGAGGATCAGGCACACGTAACAGGAAAAGCACTGCAATGGATCAGAGAATATCTGACAGGGAGGCAACAACGAGTCATGGTACGTGACGAGATGTCAGAGTGGGCACCTGTGACGAGTGGAGTTCCACAAGGGTCAGTCCTAGGACCTGTACTTTTTTTGGTATATGTGAATGACATAACGGAAGGGATAGACTCAGAAGTGTCCCTGTTTGCAGATGATGTGAAGTTAATGAGAAGAATCAAATCAGTCGAGGATCTGGACAGGCTGCAAGCCTGGTCCAGTAACTGGCTCCTTGAATTTAACCCTGCCAAATGTAAAGTCATGAATATCGGGGAAGGGCAAAGAAGACCGCAGACAGAGTATAGTCTAGGTGGCCAAAGACTGCAAACCTCACTCAAAGAAAAAGATCTTGGGGTGAGTATAATACCGAGCACATCTCCTGAGGCACACATCAATCAGATAACTGCTGCAGCATACGGGCGGCTGGCAAACCTAAGAATAGCGTTCCAATACCTCACTAAGGAATCATTCAAGACTCTGTATACCATATACGTCAGGCCCATACTGGAGTATGCAGCACCAGTTTGGAACCCACACCTGGTCAAGCACGTCAAGAAATTAGAGAAAGTGCAAAGGTTTGCAACAAGACTAGTCCCAGAGCTAAGGGATTGTCCTACGAAGAAAGGTTAAGGGAAATCGGCCTGACGACACTAGAGGACAGGAGGGTTAGGGGAGACATGATAACGACATATAAAATACTGCGAGGAATAGATAAGGTGGACAGAGACAAGATGTTCCAGAGAGGGGACACAGAAACAAGGGGTCACAATTGGAAGTTGAAGACTCCTATGAGTCAAAGGGATGTTAGGAAGTATTTCTTCAGTCATAGAGTTGTCAGGAAGTGGAATAGCTTAGAAAGCGACATAGTGGAGGCAGGAACCATACATAGTTTTAAGACTAGGTTTGATAAAGCTCATGGAGCAGGGAGAGAGAGGACCTAGTAGCAATCAGTGAAGAGGCGGGGCCAGGAGCTATGAATCGACCCCTGCAACCACAAATAGGTGAGTACAAATAGGTGAGTACACACACACACACACACGGACTAAGGCGTCGAGAAATTTACCTAGCTTCTCGGAAGGCTGGTTAAATGTCTCAGGTTCGATCCCCGGCTAGTCGCAATATTGTTATTTGATTTAAAACCGTTTGTCGTGGATGACTTAACACACACACACGATTCTCTCTCTTACCCCCCCTCCACATATACAAGCACACGTACACAACTGGCCTAGTGTCTAATCGACATGTGCCTAGGACGAAATAGTGACTAACACACACAACTAACATACCACGGAGGCATCCCCATACATTACAGAACTCACACAGACAAAACATACGGAGATGATAACACGCAATCTTCCCGACTGGCTATCAAATACTGCACATCAGAAACCGGTGGAGTTTAGAGGAAATGGGAGGATTGTACAGAGGGGCAGCAGATGACCACATACTAGCACACTTAAGACCGGGGGTCCCAAGATGGTGATAGTGATGTACAACCCGCCACTAAATATCAAGAAGCCAAGACAAGAATATGATAAAAGTAACAGAGCAATGATGGATACACTAGCTGAGGTGGCCAGGAGGGCCCACATGAGCAAGGCAAAGCAACTGGTCATGGATGGCTTTATCCACAAGGAGATTGAGTGGGAGAACCCAAAGCCACATGGGGGACCAGAAACGTGGAGGGCTAAGATGCTGGAGGTGGTAATGCAGAACCTCATGCATCAACATGTTAGTGACACAACCAAAGAGAGAGCGGAGAGGATGAACCAGCAAGGCTGGAAGTATTTTTTTCAACCTTAGGGTTGTCAATAAGTGGAACAATCTGGAGACCGAAGCAGTAGGGGCGAGATGCATACATAGCTTTAAGAAGAGGTACAACAAGGCTCTTAGAGCCAAGAGAGAGTGGACCTAGCAGCGACTAGCGAAGCAGCAGAGGCAGGAACTGCGAATCGACCCCTGCAACCATAAACAAGCGAGTACAAAGCAAAAACTAACACCACAAAAATCAACGAACGTGAACAAAACGCTTAACACAAATACTGTAACACCATGGTAAGATAACCAGCATCAGCTGTACCTGGCCAGAGAACTGACAGTGTGTGTGATGTGGGTGGCCCTCATCCCTACGTCCGGCACTGCTTGGCACAGGCACCCATTTATACTATCTGCTGGTAGTGGGGGGGATGCGTCGCCCCCAGTGGTCCCACTCACAACAACCACTGCCAAGGATGGTAACCGAGACATGTGCTACACTTTAGAACCTTCAGTGGAACACAAAGGTGATTATGATACTCGAGTCAGTACTAAAATCACCTCTGTGATTACCTCCGTTGATATACCTTTGATGAGTTTCGAGTCTTACTACTCCCGGAGCCCGGTCATGGGCCAGGCTCGCCTTGTGCTAGCCTGGTCAACCAGGCTGGTGCTGCTGGAGGCCCGCTGCCCCACATATCCATCACAGCCTGGTTGATCTGGCACATGGTGAAGATACTTGTCCAGTTTCCACTTGAAGACTTCTACACTTGTTCCAGCCGTGTTTCTGATATCTTCTGGTAAGATGCTGAATAATCTGGGGCCACCAAGTTGAGAGGTAAATTTGAGATGTTTACTCCCTGATCACCTCACAATGGACATGTCTGTTATTCATTAACTTGCTGATACTGTATACCAGCTTTGTAATAATACCCAGAGTGTAGGCCTAGGATGTACACGCCGAGTCCTTCATTATGAAAAAAACGTGAGTTTTGCTTCCTCTATTAGGCCTAGTGAAGGCATTAATGAAAGTTAAATACCCGTAATTTTGACCAATTATCCTAAATTTGCTCTGCAAACATTATTGACGCTCTCGGTTAAGAAGAAAATGAGGAAGAATAATGGAGAAAAAAAGATGTAGACAAAGATGGAGGAGGAGGAGTGAGGTGACGTATGTACAACAGATGTGTTGGTTGTTGTTAGGTCACAACGCCGCCACAACACAACAGATGTGTTGGTTGTTGTTAGGTCACAACGCCGCCACAACACAACAGATGTGTTGGTTGTTGTTAGGTCACAACGCCGCCACAACACAACAGATGTGTTGGTTGTTGTTAGGTCACAACGCCGCCACAACACAACAGATGTGTTGGTTGTTGTTAGGTCACAACGCCACCACAACACAACAGATGTGTTGGTTGTTGTTAGGTCACAACGCCGCCACAACACAACAGATGTGTTGGTTGTTGTTAGGTCACAACGCCGCCACAACACAACAGATGTGTTTGTTGTTGTTAGGTCACAACGCCGCCACAACACAACAGATGTGTTGGTTGTTGTTAGGTCACAACGCCGCCACAACACAACAGATGTGTTGTTGTTGTTAGGTCACAACGCCGCCACAACACAACAGATGTGTTCGTTGTTGTTAGGTCACAACGCCGCCACAACACAACAGATGTGTTGGTTGTTGTTAGGTCACAACGCCGCCACAACACAACAGATGTGTTGTTGTTGTTAGGTCACAACGCCGCCACAACACAACAGATGTGTTGTTGTTGTTAGGTCACAACGCCGCCACAACACAACAGATGTGTTGGTTGTTGTTAGGTCACAACGCCGCCACAACACAACAGATGTGTTGTTGTTGTTAGGTCACAACGCCGCCACAACACAACAGATGTGTTGTTGTTGTTAGGTCACAACGCCGCCACAACACAACAAGATGTGTTGGTTGCTTGCAAACCCGCCAAACACAACAGAGTGTTTGTTATCCAGATGCTTTCTTAGCACACGCTCTCCCTACACACAGTGGGTTGCTTAGTCACAACGCGCCACAACACAACAGATGGTTCTCTTTAGGCTCACACCCGCACAACACCAGATGTGTGCTTGTTAGTCCACCCTCAAACACACAGGGCTTGCTCCTCACAGCCTCTCACAACACACAGAGGGCTCTCCTCCCGGGGCTCATCCCTCACACAGGGGCTCACTCCCTCCACACAGGGGCTCCTCCCTCACACAGGGGCTCACCCCTCACACAGGGGCTCACTCCTCACACAGGGCTCCTCCCTCACACAGGGCTCTCTCCTCACACAGGGCTCTCTCTCCTCACACAGGGCTCTCTCCCTCACACAGGGGCTCTCTCCCTCACACAGGGCTCTCTCCCTCACACAGGGGCTCACTCTCCTCCCACAGGGGCTCACTCCTCACACAGGGGCTCACTCCCTCACACAGGGGCTCACTCCTCACACAGGGGCTCTCTCCCTCACACAGGGCTCTCTCCCTCACACAGGGCTCCTCCCTCACACAGGGGCTCCTCCCTCACACAGGGGCTCACTCCCTCACACAGGGGCTCACTCCTCACACGGGGGCTCACTCCCTCACACAGGGCTCACTCCCTCACACAGGGGCTCCTCCCCTCACACAGGGGCTCACTCACTCCACACAGGGGCTCACTCACACAGGGGCTCACTCCCCTCACACAGGGCTCACTCCTCACACAGGGGCTCACTCCCACTCACCACAGGGCTCACTCCCTCACACAGGGGCTCACTCCCTCACACAGGGGCTCACTCCCGCTCACACAGGGCTCACTCCCTCACACAGGGGCTCACTCCCTCACACAGGGGCTCACTCCCTCACACAGGGGCTCTCTCCCTCACACAGGGGCTCTCTCCCTCACACAGGGGCTCACTCCCTCACACAGGGGCTCACTCCCTCACACAGGGGCTCACTCCCTCACACAGGGGCTCACTCCCTCACACAGGGGCCCTCCACGGCTCCCTCACACAGGGGCTCTCTCCCTCACACAGGGGCTCTCTCCTCACACAGGGGCTCTCTCTCTCCACAGGGGCTCTCTCCCTCACACAGGGCTCACTCCCTCACACAGGGGCTCACTCACTCACACAGGGGCTCACTCACACAGGGGCTCACTCCCTCACACAGGGGCTCACTCTTTCACACAGGGGCTCACTCCATCACACAGGGGCTCACTCCCTCACACAGGGGCTCACTCCATCACACAGGGGCTCACTCCCTCACACAGGGGGCTCTCTCCCTCACACAGGGGCTCACTCCCTCACACAGGGGCTCTCTCCCTCACACAAGGGCTCTCTCCCTCACACAGGGGCTCTCTCCCTCACACAGGGGGCTCACTCCCTCACACAGGGGCTCACTCCCTCACACAAGGGCTCACTCCCTCACACAGGGGTTCATTCCCTTACACAGGGGCTTACTCCCTCACACAGGAGCTCACTCACACAGGGGCTCACTCACACAGGGGCTCACTCCCTCACACAAGGGCTCACTCCCTCACACAGGGGTTCATTCCCTTACACAGGGGCTTACTCCCTCACACAGGAGCTCCCTCACACAGGGGCTCACTTACACAGGGGCTCACTCCCTCACACAAGGGCTCACTCAACACGTACACCTAAGAGGCATTCATATCTTAATGGTCCAGAGGATAATCTCCCCCGCGCACCGTTCTCACACCAGATGGGTTTAGCGCTTAAGTTGTGATTATAATAATAATGAGGGACTGATTCCATCATGTTTTACCTCGTCATTACTGCTGCTGCTACTGGACTGAAGACGCCTCCTGTGCACGTGTGTATTACACATCAACTTGTCGGTATACACCTTTGATATACCTTTGAGGAGTTCGGAGAGTTTTCCCACTCCCGGAGCCCGGCCATAGGCCAGGCTCGTCTGGTGCTTCCCTGGTCAACCAGGCTGTTGCTGCTGACCCTGCACGTCATAATTACACCCATCAGAGTAGCTAATAACACATGAAAGTTGTATGTGCCAACCTGTTAATGACTGAGCAACCTGCTCTAAGACCACCTCTTGTCCATATTAAATAAATTCAACGCGTATACTGACTTTAAGTAGAATTTTTATCTAAGATTAACCTGTCACCTTACACGTTCATTTAGCAAGACATGGAAGACCCGCAGACGTGCCAGAGTGCAAAACATTTATCAGCCTTCCTATCTATTGATGGTTCCGGAGGGTCATGATCGGCTTTGATTTCATTTAAAAGTAATAAGGATGAAATTATCTTAACAATTCACACCACCGTGGGTGGAACAATTCACAACACCGTGGGTGGAACAATTCACAACACCGTGGGTGGAACAATTCACAACACCGTGGGTGGAACAATTCACACCACCGTGGGTGCAACAATTCACAACACCGTGGGTGGAACAATTCACAACACCGTGGGTGGAACAATTCACAACACCGTGGGTGCAACAATTCACACCACCGTGGTGCAACAATTCACAACACCGTGGGTGCAACAATTCACACCACCGTGGGTGCAACAATTCACACCACCGTGGGTGCAACAATTCACACCACCGTGGGTGCAACAATTCACACCACCGTGGGTGCACAACTTCACAACACCGTGGGTGCAACAATTCACACCACCGTGGGTGCAACAATTCACACCACCGTGGGTGCAACAATTCACACCACCGTGGGTGCAACAATTCACACCACCGTGGGTGCAACAATTCACACCACCGTGGGTGGAACAATTCACACCACCGTGGGTGGAACAATTCACACCACCGTGGGTGGAACAATACACAAAGGGGTAAAAACTAAGCATTTCGATACCTGAACATCTAATAAGCTGTTATGACGACAACGTTTCGCTCTCTGTAAAGTTTGAACAAGCGTCCCAACAAAAGCCTCTCCTGGAGCCTGTGCCTCAGTCGTCACAACAACAGATCACCATCCCTAATAACAATGACCCAGACCTGAATCACCTATTATTATTATCTTTATTTACTACAAGTACATGGTATACAGACCATAGCCGACATCAATGACATATGTACTACTATATATAGAAAGCCCCTTATTATGCAGAGCATTTCGGGCAAATTAGGTCCTTGTCCCAGGATGCAACCCACACCAGTCGACTAACTCCCAGGTATCCATTTTACTGATGGGTTAACATAGACAACCGGTGTAAAGAAACACGTCCAATGCTTCTACCCTCGCTGGGAATCGAACGCAGACCCTTCGCCTTGTGAAGCGAGAGCTTTAGCGACCAGGTCACGGGGCACCTGCTGTGAGAGGAGACACACTTTCTTTGACACAGATCGCAGACATACTATTAATATATATATATATATACACAGGGTGACCCAAAAGTCCGGACACACAGGAAATATTACTAATATTCTTTTTTTTCCCCGCAGTTACTGCATTGTGAATCTTGGAAAGTGTTTTGAACTTTGCATCGCTAATACAACACGTTGCAGATATTCTTCAAAATTACTGCGTATTGCAAAAAATGCAATTTCGCCTCGAGTCATGACCAGAGCTTTGGCAAGATGGGGAAGGAAGAGGGATGGGGAAGGAAGAGGGATGGGGAAGGAAGAGGGATGGGGAAGGAAGAGGGATGGGGAAGGAAGAAGGATGGGGATTCGCCTGTGTCCAGACTTTTATGTCACCCTGTATAGTATTTGTAAGAGGAAGCAGAGTGTACATTACCATGAACTGTGTCATCCCGCTTACCTGAAACAAAAGAAAGTATTATTGGTAAACACATAAGTACCTGTCTCACGTAAGTACCTGTCTCACGTAAGTACCTGTCTCACGTAAGATAAGTACCTGTCTCACGTACGTACCTGTCTCACGAAAGTACCTGTCTCACGTAAAGTACCGTCCAGTAAGATAAGTACCTGTCTCACGTAAGATAAGTACCTGTCTCACGTAAGATAAGTACCTGTCTCACGTAAGATAAGTACCTGTCTCACGTAAGATAAGTACCTGTCTCACGTAAGATAAGTACCTGTCTCACGTAAGATAAGTACCTGTCTCACGTAAGATAAGTACCTGTCTCACGTAAGATTACAACACCTATAAGATTTATTTTACGAACACACGAAGTAAACATTCGTGTGACCAGGTATGTTTACATATTGCTTGTAATGGTTTGGTGATGCGGTGTGGAAAGGGCCTCTTGTGTTCGAAACATCAGTACATTTATTAGAGGGGGACATTTTACACCTAGGAGACAGCTTATGACGACGTTTCGGTCCCACTTGGAGAAATTTACAAGTCGTATATTGTGACTTGTAAATGGTACAAGTAGGAGCTAAACGTCGTGGTATGTTTCTCTCTCCTACGTGTGGGTTATATGTTCATTGTTCCAGTCACGGTATTGTGCCTTTTTGTTCTTTACAGGGAAACGTTTCGCCAAGAGTGGCTTTACCAGTCGTGGCGAAACGTTCTTCTTAAATATCCTCGACTATACACAAGTGACCTTTCCAAAAGAAATTTGTTATATCCGTAAACTTGCGAAAATTTGTAAATTCTTTGCAAATTTGTAAATTTTTACCAATTCTTAAATTTATACAAATTTAACTTCCATTGATAAAATATTTTAAGGTTAAAAACAATATGCTCATTTAAAAATGAGGGTAATCAATTATTTTCTGTGATTGAAAGCAAATCTTCAAGTGACCTATATAATGACACATGATTATCACACACACACACAATATATATATATATATATATATATATATATATATATATATATATATATAAATATATATATATATATATATATATATCACATATTTCACAAAGGAATCACATTAATAAGATAAAAAAAAAGGCAGGCTATGCAGAGTGAAGGACACGGGCAAGACCCTCAGACAGTGGTCTACTGGAGGCAGCACCAGGCAGTCCGGCATGCAACATGGGGCAGAGGAAATAGAAAGCTGAGAATCAGATCTTAGAACTCAACGCTACAATAACAACCAAACCAACACACCGTCTTACCAACGAGAAAAACACACACACACACTCCACAAAAGAAACAGCCTCGATAGCTAAAAAAACGCCTCAACCAAATACCAAAGCCCAACCACTGCCAACAACATCAACACAGCCCCCCACCCAAAACAAAAGCACCCCATCCCCACCATCCACCAAAGCACCATCCCACAACAAAAACAAAACCTCAACCATAAACCAAAGCACCACCACCAACATAAACAAAGCCCCCCCACGACAAAAGCACTACCCCACCACCCACCAAACAACTGGGCCAGTTCTGGCACATCAAGAACTCAGCCAACAATTGGCAGTCGTGTCTGCCACTTGGGTTAAGTTTCCCCGCGGCGCCAGACATTCAACAACCATGTTCATATCGTTTAACAGCCATTAAACCCGTTCAATGAAACCTTGCAATTGCAGATAAACCAATCGATGGCGGCCTCCCCCAAGCTCAGTGTTTTTCACAGTGTGTAAGGGTGGGCGGGAAGGCTTTGTATCCCCACTTGGCATTATTGACAGCTTCTGTTTCAGTGGGAGGAACCCTCTTCAACTTTCTCAGTGGGTGCTTATTTCTCACCTCTTGTGTGTGTTTATGGTAGAAAGCGGTACTCAGGGGGTAACACAAGGTGTATATACTAGGTGTATATCTCAATATATACACAGGAAGATGTACATCTCTCTTTAATATCAGTACAAGCTTTAACTGAGGTAACGTTTCGCTATGTGTAGGATATAACATTCCAGCAGGTACTGGAGTGTCTTACACAGTAGGTTAGGTAAGGTTCGTCAGGAAACAGGGCAAGTGTTTCCTGACGCGGGGCTTAGTCTTACACAGTACATGACATTCCAGCAGGTACTGGAGTGTCTTACACAGTATATAACATTCCAGCAGGTACTGGAGTGTCTTACACAGTATAACATTCCAGCAGGTACTGGAGTGTCTTACACAGTATAACATTCCAGCAGGTACTGGAGTTCTCTTACAGTTTTATTGCTGGATGCGACCCACGACAGTTGACTAACACAAGGTACCTATTCTGACTGCTAGGTAATAAGGGGTGTGAAGAATCTTGTCTATTTCTTCAGTCCACAGACCGAACATCGGACCATTCAGTTGATGATCCAGGGACCGACGGGCTGGTGGGCGGTTATACCGTTCCTTGTGGGCGTGGGTTGGCGTGCGGGTGGGGCACGCGCCACTCACCACCCTTCCTGCCGCCCCCAAGACTCTGCCGACCACGTCGCGAAGCAGCTTTGTAGAGGGCGGCCAAACTTGACATGTGATATGAGTTTAATACCTTAAACACATGCACCAACAACAATAATGTCAAGTGACGCCCTGATGAGCTCCCGCCCAGGGAGGGGAAAGAAGGGGTGATGAAGGGGGCCCTGATGAGCTCCCGCCCAGGGAGGGGAAAGAAGGGGTGATGAAGGGGGCAGTGACAGAGACAAGGCATGGGAGATGGCCAGTGTGGGCAGTGACAGAGACAAGGCATGGGAGATGGCCAGTGTGTTTTATATATATACATATAATATATAAAAGGCACTAGTGTGAAACTTCTACAGAGTTAACGTTTCAAAAAATTGGAACGTTTTAACCAAAGTTTCAGAAAACTGGAACGTTTTATTCGAAGTTTCAAGCAAAGTTTGAGAGAACTGGAACGTTTCAGTCACTGTTTCGAGCAACGTTTCTTCTCGTTGATGTACTTCAGATATTCCCTAAATCCATCTTCCTTCTCAACGCAGTTTTGAAAGTAACCCAGGATTCAAGAGGTAAGAATATCTCTCTTCCCCTCTCTCCCTCCCTCTCTCATCTGTTCAGTCACTACCTGCGACTTGATTGGGCCCACTCGGCACGCAAGTCAGGCTGCACGAATCTACAACGAAATCGTCAAAAGACCACCATATCATCAAAACCATCACCATACCATCAAAGCAATCACCATATCAAAACCATCACCATACCATCAAAACCATCACCATACCATCAAATACCATCACCATACCATCAAAAACTAATCAAAACCAGGATTATACAAGCCCACAGCAGTCACTTGGTTCAGGGTGTGGGTAGTGGGTGTGGGTGAGTGGGTAGTGGGTGTGGGTAGAACTATAAAGACCCAGCCTGCTGTGGTTGAGCATCTAGGGATAACAGAGTTGCAATCCCATTCAAGTGTCGTCGTATAGCGCCCTCCCCCACCCTCCCAGCGGAATTACCACCTTCTTGTGGTGGCTCCACATGACTGCCGGCCCTGCAGAATACTTAACATATTGCTATGTAGACTGCGATGATACTCTTAACTAATTCTCTGGGGGATACCTGAAAAGGGATCATGACGCACAAGAGTTTGATTTATCGGAGAGATTATGTTTAGTGGTGTATTTTCAAAGATAAGCTGTCGGCTGAGGCCAGCTGCTGTCTGTCGGGGGAAGCCAACTGCTGCTGTCTGTCGGGGGAAGCCAGGTATTTCCTGTCAAAATGCAACCCGTCGAGTGTCAAGCCACACGGTGACCGGCACAGCATCATCATGCTACTGATTCCTGGAGGGTGTTCCGGGGGTCAACGCCCTCGCGACCCACTCCATGATTACACCTCATAATTACCAATGAACAAACAGCAAAAATATAATAATGACCACGCAAATGAAAGCATAAAAGCATATGCATATATATATATATATATATATATATATATATATATATATATATATATATATATATATATATATACACATACAGGGGTAGGAGCTTAATTCGTTCCAGACGACTATTCAAGTGCTGATACCGAAAGAATTTGTTCCCATAAGAAATAATGAAAATTAGGTTAATCCATTTCAGACCCCCAAAAATACACTTACAAAAACACCTACAAAAATACACTTACATAATTGTTCGAGTTGGGAGCTGCTCGTAAGTAGAGGTACCACTGATATAAAATATATAATATATATATATATATATATATATATATATATATATATATATATATATATATATATATATATATATATATATATATATAAACAAGCCACGTGGGGAAACAAGGTGTATCATACCACAAGGGACTGGTCCCTAACCTGAACACAGAAATCACTCCCTACGAAAGCCTAAGACTTGGCAGGTGATGCAACATACCCCCAGTGAAAAGTAGGGGTGCCACTGGTACACTAAGAGAAAACACAGTAAGTGTCCGGGGCCCAAGACTGTTCAACAGCCTCCCACCAGCCATAAGGGGAATTAACATTAGACCCCTGGTTGTCTTCAAGAGGGAGCTGAACAGATACCTAAAGTCAGTGCCAGATCAGCCGGGCTGTGGTACGTATTTTGGACTACGTGCGGCCAGCAGTAACAGCCTGGTTGATCAGGCCCTGATCCACCAGGAGGCCTGGTCATGGACCGGGCCGCTGGTGCGTTGATCCCCGGAATGCCCTCCAGGTAGACTCCACGTAAGGCGAATCAAGGTTTGATCAACCAGTCTGTTACTGCTAGCCGCACACAGGTTAACATGCACCACAAGAGTATAGGTCAAGTTTCTCTGTACATTCTCTAGCATGAGTATTGTGTGGTGAGTGTGTTGTGTGGCTAGAGCATTGTGTGGCTAGAGTATTGTGTGGCTAGAGTGTTGTGTGGCTAGAGTATTGTGTGGCTAGAGTATTGTGTGGCTAGAGTATTGTGTGGCTAGAGTATTGTGTGGCTAGAGTATTGTGTGGCTAGAGTATTGTGTGGATAGTGTTGTGTGGCTAGTGTTGTGTGGCTAGAGTATTGTGTGGCTAGAGTATTGTGTGGCTAGAGTATTGTGTGGCTAGAGAATTGTGTGGCTAGAGAATTGTGTGGCTAGAGAATTGTGTGGCTAGAGAATTGTGTGGCTAGAGAATTGTGTGGCTAGACTATTGTGTGGCTAGACTATTGTGTGGCTAGACTATTGTGTGGCTAGACTATTGCGTGGCTAGACTATTGCGTGGCTAGAGTAGTGCGTGGCTAGAGTAGTGCGTGGCTAGAGTGAGTAGTGCGTGGCTAGAGTAGTGCGTGGCTAGAGTAGTGCTTGGCTAGAGTGAATATTGTGTGGCTAGGGTAATTATTGTGGAGGTATTGTGTGGCTAGGGTAAGTATTGTGGAGGTATTGTGTGGCTAGAGTATTGTGGAAGTATTGTGTGGCTAGGGTAAGTATTGTGGAGGTATTGTGTGGCTAGAGTATTGTGGAGGTATTGTGTGGCTAGAGTGAGTATTGTGGAGGTATTGTGTGGCTAGAGGAGTATTGTGGAGGTATTGTGTGGCTAGAGTATTGTGGAGGTATTGTGTGGCTAGAGTGAGTATTGTGGAGGTATTGTGTGGCTAGAGTGAGTATTGTGGAGGTATTGTGTGGCTAGAGTATTGTGGAGGTATTGTGTGGCTAGAGTGAGTATTGTGGAGGTATTGTGTGGCTAGAGTGAGTATTGTGGAGGTATTGTGTGGCTAGGGTAAGTATTGTGGAGGTATTGTGTGGCTAGAGTATTGTGGAGGTATTGTGTGGTGTGGTCATTAGCAGGCCGCTGCATCTCATTACAGCTGTCAGCTGAGCACAGTTTTCCCCTCATCAGTATGATGCACTATTGTCTCAGCTGTGACGAGCATGACAGGTGAGTTGCATCTATTGTTACTCCCGGAGCGCTCAGCCCCCCACACCCCCCTTCATCCCCAACAAAAAAAAAATCCCCAACCCCCAAAAAAAAAAGTCAAATAATATTCCTATGAGTTGATTATTTCACGAATAATAGACATTTAGAAAAATATTTCAGCTAAATTTCGTGTTTGCTGATTTCGTGTTTATTGTATTCGTGGGGAAACGGTAAACCCATGAGGGCCATACAGTGCCTGGAAAGTAGGAGGTAAGCGTATGTGATCCAAGGAATGCTGGCTAGGATTCTTTTGATCAAGAGCCCATCACCAGCAGCATCCCCCCTCCCCCAACACGATGCTGGTAACACCTGTGTCATCTCTCATAACCTAACTCTCCACATTCCCCAATTATTTACCTAAAGCGTCTCCATAAACTAATCTATTTATACAGAACAAAAAAAAAAAAACATGACTGAAACACACAAATAACCCGCTCATAGGAGTCAGGAGTTGAAGCCGACGTTTCGGTCCGACTTGAACCATTTACAAAGTCACACAGTGTGACTAAATGGTGCAAGTCAGACCGAAACGTCGTCGTAATCTTGTATGTACGGGTTATTTGTGTAATATACTGCGACGTTGTCATCGCTCTAACACGCTTTATCTTCCCTCCTTGCTGACGGCCCCGCCCATCTTTGACACACTCCTCCTCTGACTTTTTCACAGCAACATATTCCAAAATCTTTTATTATACTTCCTTCAATACTCCTCACCGACCTTACTAACTCTACCCTGCAGCACTGTATGACCCAGGTGCTTTAGCGCTTACTTTTGATGATGATAATAATAATAATAATAATATGCATATCACCTACCTAGTTTGACTAGCGAAGGAGAACACAGACTGAGAAAAACAAAGATGTTATCTAATCAATCGTAAAATCAGCTTGAAGAGTGAGAGTAATTACTGACCACTAATTAATATTAATTAACCCAGAGCGGAAGTCTTGTGGGTCATGGGACTTGAGGTCTGATGGTTTAATAAGATGTAACCTTTCTTTTAGGAATTAGTCCGGTATTCAAGTGGAAAACATCGGTATTGTATACCTCTGATATACCTTTGAAGAGTTTCGAGAGTTTATCTACTCTCTGAGCCCGGCCATGGGCCAGGCTCGTCTGGTGCTTGCCTGGTCAACAAGGCTGGTTGGTTAATTGGCCTTCAAACCTATTAAAGCACGAAGGCCGTTAAGGCTACATGTATCCTATTCTGTCTAGATTTCCTACTCGATTTCTGCAACATTGCAAGTTTCTGATGTGTTGATTGCAACACGAAAAGCCTAGAGCTATCATTCAACTCCCCCTGTGGTTATTTTGCATATTTAATATATATATCAAGGCTTCGAGGAAAAATATCTGGATTTCTTTCTGAAGCCATTTGAATATTCCAATTCTCCTACCGCCTCTCTCTCTCTCATATATATATATATATATATATATATATATATATATATGTCGTGCCGAATAGGTAAAACCTGCGATTTTGGCTTAAATAGCAACGCTCATCTTGCCGAACAAGGCAAGCGAAAATTTGTGTATGCAATAATTTCGTAAAAAATATTCTGAACCTAATGAAAAAACTAATTCATTGTGTTTGTTTATTAAATTATTGTAAACTTATCTAAAATATATTTAGTTGGATTAGGCTAAATTAAATTGCGCTTGTTATAATAAGGTTAGGTAAGTTTTCTAAGGTTCTTTAAACGTATAAGAGAATTTTTTTAGAAAGGACTTAATTTTAAATGAGTTCTTGCTAACTGACCAATCTTACCCATTCGCCATATATATATATATATATATATATATATATATATATATATATATACTTTATCTCAGTATATACACACACACACACACACATCCTCGTGAAATACCAGGACCATAACACCACTTTCCCGTTCTCGTGTCGACTGGAGGCCAGTTCTTACCCTAGAGTTGGTCAGCCAGATCTCCCTGCCCACTCACAACCAACCCGTCCACTCCATGAAGCAGCGTACACTTTCCAACGAATTCTGCACCACCGTTCTCTCTTCCCTCGACCCCCCGCTGCCAGACGCTACCCTTCCCTCAATATAACACAGTAGTTGGTGGCTAAATTATCTTTAAATTCCTAACATTAAATTTCCTAAGTGGATCATCTAGAAACTAACGCACAGTAATTGCGTAAAATAGCGAACGATGTAATGAATATGTTACGGAAACATGAATCATAATTCTTTGTATATTCGTAGTATATTTTCGTTTTAAACTTGGAAAATTTATCTGTATATTTCCTTCAAGGAAGCAGCAGCATGAAGCTTTATCTAGACAAGAGGCGATAAAGCTCTCTCTACACAACGAAAACTAGTCCCATTAAAAGCAACTTTCTTCTTCTTACCTTGCAGAGCTCTATCGTTTCCCCAGACAATAATAATAATAATAATAATAATTTTAATAATAAAACAAAAACGATAACATTAATAATAATAATATTTTTTATGATTAATAAAAATAGCGTCTTGTAGTTTAGTAAGCTTCGGAGAGTATTGAAGAGAAGCTTCTGTGAAAAGAAGCTGTGGATTTTTCTGGCCCTGAGGGCATGGGGAGAGAGGAAGGGGGAGGGGGGTGGATGGATGAGCTTTCATATTAGTTATCGTAGAACAAGAGGGAGTGCATACGTTGTGTAATGGACGTGTAAGGAGCTGTTAGAGTAATTAAAAGGTTGTTGGGGCCCACGGCAGGCAGCGACGGGTACAAAGACCCCGCTGTCAGACCAAAGACAATGGGGAAACACGGAGGCTTTCTCGATGACGATATTCCCAAAGAAAAACAAAATTCCGGCCTTAAGAGTTTCGGGTGAATGGCGCCATTGCTGCCGCGAATGCATAGCAGGAAGAATTTGCCCCGTAAATGGTGTTAATAGCAGGCTAGGCTCGGGGTGTGGTCAAATTAGAGTTGTTATAGGGGTAAATGAAAGAGGTGAACGGCCAACACCCGCTCCCCAGTTCTGCGTTCCGTGATTACACAAACCGCGGGACAATACAACAGCGGAACCCAAAGAAAAGGATGTCGATATTACACACAATGGCTGCCGATGGCGCCCCCGCTATGCCCACACTTTCTCCCCCCACTGTCTCCTTCACTATCCCCATCCTCCACTCTTCCCTTCCCTCTCTTACTGCTCCCAGTCAAGCAGGTAAACAATGGTACAGGTTTGAGTCAGCTTACAAAACACACAACACGTTTTCTTCGGCTACAATGGCCGCCACATCAGTCATAAAGTCAGTGTAGGAGGCAGGCAAGCTCCCTACCTTCACAATACACATTCTGCTGACTTCCTTATTGAAATATAGGCAGCACACACACACACACACACAATCTTGGTGCAATATACAAAAATGTCATATCTAAAAATGTCAAGTTTATTTCTCTGGGAAAAGAGGAATCTTCACAAATTTCTTCATTACTGACACAAAACGCTTCGGGAGTGCCGGTCCAGGCCTCCCCTGGTACAGGACAAGTGATCGTTGCAACAACCTTGTTCCTATAAAAGCTTGTTCAGGAACGTGCGTCTTTAGTATTACAGGCACATCGTCGTTCTTATTAACCCTTGACGCACTAAACCAGTCACACGCCACATTTCTAGATTTTTGCCGCTGAGGTGCCTAGTTTATTGTGTACCTCATATCCATCCTGTGGATGGTAGTGCCTAGTTTATTGTGTACCTCATATCCATCCTGTGGATGGTAGTGCCTAGTTTATTGTGTACTCTCCATATCCATCCTGTGGATGGTAGGGGCTAGTTTATTGTGTACCTCATTCATATCCTATCCTGTGGATGGTAGTGGCTAGTTTATTGTGCACGACATATCCATCCTGTGGATGGTAGTGGCTAGTTTATTGTGCACGACATATCCATCCTGTGGATGGTAGTGGCTAGTTTATTGTGCACGACATATCCATCCTGTGGATGGTAGTGGCTAGTTTATTGTGCACGACATATCCATCCTGTGGATGGTAGTGGCTAGTTTATTGTGCACGACATATCCATCTTGTGGATGGTAGTGGCTAGTTTATTGTGCACGACATATCCATCCTGTGGATGGTAGTGGCTAGTTTATTGTGCACGACATATCCATCCTGTGGATGGTAGTGGCTAGTTTATTGTGCACGACATATCCATCCTGTGGATGGTAGTGGCTAGTTTATTGTGCACGACATATCCATCCTGTGGATGGTAGTGGCTAGTTTATTGTGTACCTCATATCCATCCTGTGGATGGTAGTGGCTAGTTTATTGTGCACGACATATCCATCCTGTGGATGGTAGTGGCTAGTTTATTGTGCACGACATATCCATCCTGTGGATGATAGTGGCTAGTTTATTGTGCACGACATATCCATCCTGTGGATGGTAGTGGCTAGTTTATTGTGCACGACATATCCATCCTGTGGATGGTAGTGGCTAGTTTATTGTGCACAACATATCCATCCTGTGGATGGTAGTGGCTAGTTTATTGTGCACGACATATCCATCTTGTGGATGGTAGTGGCTAGTTTATTGTGCACGACATATCCATCCTGTGGATGGTAGTGGCTAGTTTATTGTGCATCTCATATCCATCCTATGGATGGTAGTGGCTAGTTTATTGTGCACGACATATCCATCCTGTGGATGGTAGTGGCTAGTTTATTGTGCATCTCATATCCATCCTATGGATGGTAGTGGCTAGTTTATTGTGCACGACATATCCATCCTGTGGATGGTAGTGGCTAGTTTATTGTGCACCTCATATCCATCCTATGGATATACCTTTACCTTTGATATACCTTTGAAGAGTTTCGAGAGTATCTACTCTCTGAGCCCGGCCATGGGCCAGGCTCGTCTGGTGCTTGCCTGGTCAACCAGGCTGTTGCTGCTGGAGGCCCGCTGCCCCACATATCCATCACAGCCTGGTTGATCTGGCACCTGGTGAAGATATTTGTCCAGTTTCCTCTTGAAGGCTTCTACACTGGTTCCAGCCGTGTTTCGGATATCTTCTGGTAAGATGTTGAATAGTCTGGGACCCCGGATGTTAATACAGTGCTCCCGTATTGTCCCCACCGCACCCCTGCTCCTCACTGGGTTTATTTTACACTTTCTCCCATATCTCTCACTCCAGTATGTTGTTATGGCAGTGTGCAGATTTGGGACCAGGCCCTCAAGTACTTTCCATGTATATATTATCATGTATCTCTCTCTCCTCCGCTCCAATGAGTACATGTTCAAGACTTGAAGGCGTTCCCAATAATTTAGATGTTTCAATGGCTCAATGTGAGCCGTAAACGATCTCTGGATTTGTTCCAGCTCTGCTATTTCTCCTGCCCTGAACGGGGCCGTCAGCACTGAGCAGTATTCTAAGTGAGGGAGCACTAGCGATTTGAATAGTGTCACCATCGGCATTATTTTCCTTGTTTTGAAAGTTCTCAATACCCACCCCGTCATCTTCCTGGCTGTTGTGATCTTTGTCTTGTTATGGTCTTTAAACGACAGATCAGCAGACATAATTATTCCCAAGTCCTTTACGTGTTCCTTTCGTTCTATGTGGTGACCCTCTTGCGTTTTGTATATAGTGTTCCTTTTGAGTTCTTCATTTTTTTCCATACCTAAGCAGCTGAAACTTATCACCATTGAACGTCATGTTGTTCTCCACTGCCCATTGGAAGACCTTGCTTATGTCCTCCTGTAATTTTTCAGTGTCCTCTACCGTAGTGACTTTCATGCTTATTTTAGTGTCATCTGCAAATGATGATACAAAAGTGTGCTGGGTGTTTTTATCTATGTCTGCTATGAGGATGAGAAACAGCAGAGGCGCCAGGACAGTGCCTTGGGGCACTGAGCTTTTGACCTCGCTGATGCTGGATCTTGCCCTGTTCACTACTACTTTTTGTGTTCTTTGTGTTAGGAACTCAAAAATCCATCCTATGGATGGTTGTGGCTAGTTTATTGTGTACCTCATATCCATCCTATGGATGGTAGTGGCTAGTTTATTGTGCACGACATATCCATCCTGTGGATGGTAGTGGCTAGTTTATTGTGCACCTCATATCCATCCTATGGATGGTAGTGGCTAGTTTATTGTGCACGACATATCCATCCTGTGGATGGTAGTGGCTAGTTTATTGTGCACCTCATATCCATCCTATGGACTGGAGCGCAAGATTATAAGAATATATAAAAGACCTAGGAACTAGGGCCCCCCAAAAAGGATAACAGGACCACCTCTGGATACATTGTACCTATAATTTATATCAGAGTGGATCACGCTGGTAAATTGTGACTCCTGGTGAGCTGAGCAAGTGATGATGCTATAGTGTACTGCCACTTATTACACGAGTGCTTCCACTTATACAAAATAAGAGAGGTCGTACTGAATCTCTCGAGAAATACAACAATAACACAGGTCAAGAATCTCTTAACAAATACAATACTATAAGAGAGGTCGTCAAGAACCTCTTAATAAACACAATAAGAGGGGTCGTCAAGAACCTCTTAATAAACAAAATAAGAGGGGTCGTCAAGAACCTCTTAATAAACACAATAAGAGGGGTCGTCAAGAACCTCTCAACCAAAGAAAAGGAAAAATGTTGTAGTGAAAATATCGGTCACTTTGTTACTGCCTCAGGTGGGGAAAAAATCATGGAGGGTTTTAATTAAACGAGGAGAGTCGTGTGTTGAACTCTTTAGGCCTAGCAGCCAGCCAGCCAGCCAGGCCAGACCAGACCAGGCAGGCCAGTCAGCCAAGACCAGACCAGCCAGCCAGATCAAGCAGGCCAACCAGCCAGACAAGCCAGCCAGGCTAGTCCAGACCATCCAGTCAGGCCAGGCCAAGCCAGTCCAGCCAGCCCCCACACAGCTACCCACTAACACCCACATTCACTCCCCACAACTTCATACACTTCCTCTCAATCCAACACCCCTCCCATCACCCCACACCCCTCCCATCACCCCACACGGTAATTACACCTCTTCATCACACAAGGCCACGATGAAAACATTACATTTTTACCAGAGGAAACTCAGTCATTAGCAAGTTTCTTTTTTTAAGTCTTCCACATTTCTAAGACTTGTAAAAAAATTATATAGAAAATTACAAAAAAGCTATAAAATAAATTAATATATATTACTTCAACCAGGCCGTAATTTGGAGGGCGTTAATTGTGTGGTGATTTGGCCCTTTTTGTCTTCATCTCTTGGTTTAAATTGAAGAAATATATTCGATTATACCAGGTGCCAGATCAACCAGGCTGTGACGGATATGTGGGGCAGCGGGCCTCCAGCAGCAACAGCCTGGTTGACCAAGCAAGCACCAGACGAGCCTGACCCATGGCCGGGCTCAGAGTGGAGAAACTCTCGAAACTCTTCAAAGGTATATTATAACATTATACATATATAACAACACTGCGTCCAGCCGAGGGATCGAACCCGTGTTGGTTTGTCCCGCCTCATGGTGAACGAAAACTCCACGACGCTCTAACCCACAAATATGTCGTGTCGAACAGGTAAAAACTGGTCAGTTAGCAAGAACTCATTTAAAATTAAGTTCTAAAATTTTCTTTATACGTTTAAAGATATATTTTCTTCATTTATGTTAATGTAAATTTAATAATTCTGTACCAAAAGAATTTTAGAAAACTTACCTAACCTTATTATAACAAGCGCAATTTAATTTAGCCTAATACAAATAAATATATTTTAGATAAGTTTACAATAATTTAATAAACACAATGAAATATATTTTTTTCCGATAGGTTTAGAATTATTTTTGCGGAAGTATTGCATACAAAAATTTTCGCTTGCCATATTCGGCAAGAAGAGCTTTCTATTTAAGACAAAATAGCAAGTTTTACCTATTCGGCACATATATAATGCGTGTGTGTGTGTGTGTGAACTTTATTTATAGACACACCCCATGGTTATCCCCACCACTGGGGAAGACTCAGCACACCCCATGGTTATCCCTACCACTGGGGAAGACTCAGCACACCCCATGGTTATCCCTACCACTGGGGAAGACTCAGCACACCCCATGGTTATCCCTACCACTGGGGAAGACTCAGCACACCCCATGGTTATCCCCACCACTGGGGAAGACTCAGCACACCCCATGGTTATCCCCACCACTGGGGAAGACTCAGCACACCCCATGGTTATCCCCACCAGGGGAAGATTCCTCCCGTAATTCACCTTGTTGTTGTAGAAGCCGTCTAGTTAGTTTTATCAAGGAGCGCATCAAGCAGGGAGAGTCGTGTCAGGGGGTCACTAGGGACCCCATCCCCAGGGACCAACCCCCAGGGGACCTCCCAAAGAGACTCCTCACAACCAGAAGCATCAGTTTTTATCTCCCAGGGATCAGGGACCTGGCTCATGCTATGGACAGAGGACAAAATATATCCCATGTAGTAGGTTGGTAGACAGCAGCCATCCAATTGAGGTACTGTCGTCTTGTCACACTAGTGTGACACGGAAGCTTGATATGGACTAACATTCTTACTATAACTACGGACCTAGAAACCTAGAATCAACCATTAGTAACAACGACTACCTTTTTTTGGGTAGAAATGAAAACAGGTTTTGTAAATACTTTTGTTAGTGGGTTTGGGTTTGAGAAGGACTTGCCTAACATGGGCCAGTAGGCCTGCTGCAGTGTTCCTAACTTATTATGGAACAAACTCCCGAGTACAGTTATAGAGGCTAAAACGTTGTATAGTTTTAAAAATAGGCTGGATAAATATGAGTGGGTGCGGGTGGGTGTGAGTTGGACCTGACTAGTTTGTGCTACTAGGTCAGATGCCGTGCTCCTTCCTTAAGTGAATGTAACCTGACCTGGATGGGTCGGGGCTTTGGCTTAAGTCGGTGGGAGATTTGGACCTGCCTCGCATGGGCCAGTAGGCCTGCTGCAGTGTTCCTTCTTTCTTATGTTCTTATGTTCTTATGTTGTTAAACGTGTCACACACTGACAGTATTACTCTCCTTTCTGCTTTACGAACACACAGGATAACAGTAAACTCCTGCACAATTTCTATTCTACCTGGAGTCTACTTGGAGGGGTCAACGTCCCCGCGGGCCGGTCCTTGACCAGGCCTCCTGGTGGATCAGGACCTGATCAACCAGGCTGTTACTGCTGGATACGCGTAGTCCACCGTACGAACGACAGCTCGGCTGGTCGGGTACTGACTTTAGGTGTCTGTCCAGGGGCCTATTGGTAATTTCCCTTAGAGAGACTTTGCAGGATTGCTGACGTTTACTTTCTCATGACTATACAAGGTAATATGCAAATAATGCAAACTCTTACCTACATTCAGCATACATTTTACCTTTGCCTTTCACGAGTTTCGAGAGTTTTCCTACTCCCGCAGCCCAGACATGAACTAGGTGGAGGTTGTTGAACAGTCTTGGGCCCCGGACACTTATTATGTTTTCTCGTAGATAAATACCACTGTTATTGTCATTAAAAGCAACGAAGCAAATCATCATAGGCTCAAGAAGGAATTGAAGTTCCCCGAGTCAGTTCCTGATCAACCAGGCTGTGGTACACTGCGTGCGGCTGACACCAACAGCCCGGCCCCAGACCAGGAGGCCTGGTCTAGGACCGGGCCGCGGGGGCGGTGACCCCCCGCGACTCCAGGTACATGATTTTCCCAATAAATGAATTAACGAGACAGTTTAATAAATTTTCTTAAATGAAAATTTGAGCGGGTAACGTGGTTGGTAACACTGAGGGAGTAACGTGGTTGGTAACACTGAGGTAGTAACGTAGTTGGTAACACTGAGGGAGTAACGTGGTTGGTAATGTTATGAGGGAGTGGGTGATGTGAGGCAAACTCGATACACAGCTTCAAGAGTCGATATGATAAGACCCAGGAAGCCAGTGATGCTGATCAATGTGGTCTTGGAAGACGGGACCAGGAGCTGTGACTCAGACCCCACAAGCAAAACTGAGCACACACATAATTTGGAGAGTGAAATAGTGGAGGCAGAATCCACACATAGCTTTAAGATGAGGTACGACAAGGCTCTTGGAACAGGGAGTGGACCTAGTAGCGACTAGTTAAGAGGCGGGGGGCCAGGAGCTATGAATCGACCCCTGCAACCACAACTAGGTGAGTACACACACACACACTTCCTCTCACCAGGAATGTCAGTTTTTTGTGCATACTTAACTAACATAGACAGATATTACCACTTTTTTTCTATAGAAAATTTAGTTTGGCCATAACCGCTGAGGACCTGAGTCCATTACCTCATTTCCAGTAGACATGAACACATGTAACAACTCCAGTGAAGAGTGAGTGAGCTGGAGGACAGGTAGAGAGACCGCACTAACCACAGCCAGACCCACGTCTTGGTCTTGGGACCTTCCTGCGGTCCTGGGACCACTGTGTGCCAAAAAACACACTCACCTACATACTACCACTACTACTAGTACCGATACTACTACTAAACCAGATACGCATTCTAATAGTAGTAGTGATTACAACATGTACCTATCAGAAAAACTACAAAAATTATTATTGTTTTTCCTCCCTTTTAGAATTGCAGTTTGGTCAGGTTAGAGCAGTGGCTACACGACCTTCCTGGTGTGGCTACACGACCTTCCTGGTGTGGCTACACGACCTTCCTGGTGTGGCTACACGACCTTCCTGGTGTGGCTACACGACCTTCCTGGTGTGGCTACACGACCTTCCTGGTGTGGCTACACGACCTTCCTGGTGTGGCTACACGACCTTCCTGGTGTGGCTACACGACCTTCCTGGTGTGGCTACACGACCTTTCTAGTGGTGGTAACAGCGACACGTCTTCAGGGGAAGAAAAAAAAAAAAGGCTTGTCCAACATCTGACCTGCCTGCCTGCCTGCCTGCCTGCCTGCCTGCCTGCCTGCCTGCCTGCCATCTTGTCCTACGAAGCCCCTTTATCGTTTTATGATACTTGTGGTTTGGTTTAGGATCGTAGTCATTGCCGCGGAACCTTCTTAAAAGGTTATGAACTCTCGGCTAGTGTATTTGGTTCAGCAGGCGGTCTCAGGGTCTCGACTCCAGGCTTCACCCGGTCTTAGGGCCCCCCGTCGAGGCTTCCACCGCCTTAAGGCTTAAACTGCCTAAAGATTCCTTCATCTAGGCTTCCACGACGTTAAGTTCTTTCCATTTGGATTCTACCACCTAGAGGTTCGTTCATCTAGCCTTCCATCACATTAAGGTATTCTCCTAGAGACATCACTGCCTTTGGTACCCTCTAGCAAATCTTCCACTATTTAAGAAGAGTTCTTGTTACGGTTCGAACCTTAGTCTAGGACCAGGTTGCACTCCATAACAAAATCACTTTCGGGGAAATATAGAATCTTTAGAGATCAGGCACAAATAAGAGTTTAACAATCCTTTTCCGTTTTTTATTAAAAAGCTTTAATACTTCATTAAGATATTTGACAAGATCACTTAAATATCTGATCTTTTCTGTCACATAAAAGTGGAGTATATACAAGGGAATGTAAATTAACACTTTCAATAATCAATGTCCGTACAGACACGTAACTTAAGAATAAATACTTGAGAGTTTATACGTCCAGAAAGAACACCTTTCCTGAGTAACACTTTGAAGATATCTTTGTCTGTCTACTGAATTCCACACAGAATTCTCGCCAAGACAGTTCAAGAGTTTCTTGATCAAAAACTCTTTAGAACACAAGAGAGAGCAGTACCTGAGTACAGAGGGACAGCTAAGACAATGTTCACAGGGTCAGCAGTGAGAGGGAACTGAACTTATACACTATAAACCCGTCTTGACATCAACTCGTCAAAGGGGAGAGCAGTCTGAACTACCCACCGAAAACATACCTTGTTATCCACCTTAACAAGGTGTTACATACCTACCTAACATTACTCCAAATATATATATATATATATATATATATATATATATATATATATATATATATATATATATATACATACATCATACCCGGGTATAATAATAATAATTACATATCCATAAACCAGATAATATAAACTAGTGGAATCTTTAATTAGCTTTATTAAAGAAACCCTGAGTATAATATTAAGTGGACAATTCCAAATAAATCAAACCCATATGACCTTGGGCATAACAGTTCTCGAGCGAGGCGAAACATCAACCACGAGATCAGTAAATGCAGAAACATTACTTGAAGCGACTCAACCCTGGACACTTCCGGAAGAATACAAGAGCGTGACTGTAGTTTACACGCAGTCGATCCCCGGGGGTTAATCCTGCCCTCTCCCCGCGATCCGCTCCAGGCCTCAAGCCAAGGCAGTCAAGGGAATTAGTTTTAATTTCCAGAAATACTGACTACTGAACAGGTAAATCTCACATGGGAAAAAAAAACTGAACACGAAGTAGAAAGGACTGGATCTGCCCTCTTACTTCCACTAGTGGATCCTATCCCCTACAACGTCTTCGAGATCATCCACCTCACCTTCGACAGTATTTAAGACACTGTTCTCATGCTTCGTCTTCAAATCGTTCCAGACCATGGAGCTGAACTCTTCTCCAGGCTGAGGGACTGACTACCTCAAATACTTTTTCTCCAAGGTCGGTGGACTGATTACATATTTATTTCATTACTGCTTCCTTTGTATTTGACTGAAGAAGTCTACTGTGTGGGCGAAACGTTCAACAATAAAGATACCCAACTGTTGCACATGTGTCTTAATCTTCAACTTGTCGGTATTTTATACCATTTTCAATGATTGTTGTAATCGCAGGGTCAATCAGCGCCTGGGAAATGGGATGCTTCTGGGGTCAATGCCCCCGCGGCAGTCCCAAGACTCCACAATCACGTCTTACCCTATCAGTCCCAAGACCCCACAATCACATCTTACCCATCAGTCCCGCCAACTTTCTTTATACTCTTGACATCTGTGACTGAGGACAGAATTTCTTCTTAGAATGCCTCTTCAATCCGGCTGATCTGGCTCTTGGTAGAGGTACTGATCCAGCATCCTCTTCTAAACTTGTACCTAAGTTCAGCCTCCCACAGTACACTCACAGAATACACTACACTTTGAAAACACCAGATACTTGCTTCAGAACCTTCGTAACACGACGTACAACGCAAAACATTGCACAAAACACAAGCTACAAACCTGAAAAAAACAATCTATAAACATGCTGTGTTTGTGTCATCCTTTCACTGTGTGTAGCGCAGGAAGCTTCTCTTACAGCTACTCAAGTGCCACTCTTACACTTGTGCCATTATTACCACCATACCTTGACACTGTCTCTTCAAGGTAATAGTATATAGCTTGAAAGTGATCCACTGGTCGTAATGTCCACCTTGACAACCACAGTGGAATTATTGCAATACTGACTCTTAAACGAGAGTGCTTTGACACTGGCAAAGATCTCTTTATCCAAGACAAAATAATTACATTCCCCTTCCTCGAATCAAACTAGTTTACCTCCACATCAACATACGCTGGATGACCTCTTATGAATTTAGAGCTTTCCCAAGAAACAAATAAATAATAATAATTATTATTATTAATAGAGACGCGCTAAAGCGTCTGGGAACTTGGAAGCAATCAGGTTAGATCCGAAGGGAAGAATAGAGCCAATTTCTTAGATCAAGAGTCCATCACCAGAACAGAGACGTATGGGCAGGGTTCCTGACACCTGCTAACTCTGTCCACCTTGCAGTAATCACATACCTGGGAGTTAATACACTGTTGTGGGAGGTAAGCTATATTCCCTGGCTTTCTTTGTTTATTAAACCTCGAGGTTAATAACCCGGGAAAGTCTCCTGCTCCTACTTACAACATACATCGTTCAAAAATTGACGCACTTATATACACAAGAAAATGAAAGGTGTAATTTGAGAACAGGCTGAATTACCCTCCATTCTGGTGAGGACGGCGGCGCCTGTCTGTGTGGTGGTGGTGGGTGTCTAAGATGGTTGGAAAGGCATGGATGCCTCTGTGGTGAGGAGGTATTTCAGAAGATGGTGCGGGAAGTCAGGGACGCCTGTTGTCTGTGAAGGTGGAGTTACAGAAGATGGTGTGGGGAGGGAGAAAGGGAGGCGTTGTCTGTGGTGAAGGTGGTGTGTCTCACTAGGGAGGAGACCGCTGTCTTGCTCCTCTCGTCTTGGTTATCAGGGCAGCATCTGCGACCACAGGCAGGACCACATATCTGACCCCACCGCGATAGCACAGTACCTTGTGGCCGGCACTGGAGGAGGCCCAGTGGGAGAGAAGCACTGGTTTGACGGGGGCACTGGAGAAGACCCAGCAGAAGTGTGTCCAGCTCACAACTGACCGGACCCGGGTTAGATTCTTAAATAGGACGTATATGGGTAAGTCTCTCATGTTACCCCTGTTCACCTAGCAGTGAGGAACATATTTTAGCTAACTTCTCTTCGTTATAACCTTGGGAAGAATCGTTAAGATGCCAACGAAATTCAACCACAATTTGGGGCTTTTTTGAGTTATCTTATACCTGTAATATACCTGCAACTGGTTTCTAGAGTTTTCCTACCCTCGCAGTCCGGTCTGGGGTTAGGTTGTTGCTGTTGCTGCTCGTCTTCTGACCCACATATTCATCACAGCCTGGTTGATCTGGCACTTGGCGGAGGTAATGATCCAGTTTCGTCTTGAAAACTTCAACACATGTTCCATCAATATTTCTGATATTTGCTGGAAGCAGGTTGAAGACTTCTACACGACTGGTAGACAATACCGACAAGATGAAAATTAGACACATGTGCAACATCTGGGTATCTTTATTGTAGACGTTTCGCCCTCCAGTGGCTTTATCAATACAAATTCTAGGACATTATTTGAAGACAATAGAACTATATATAAAATATGAGGTACGTAATCAGATTGAAGAGTCTTAGACCACGGATGCTGATATAGTGTTCTCCTACTGTGACCATGGCTCCATTGATTTTCAGTCTTTTTCACATCTCACATTCCACTTCATTGTTATGGTAGTGTGTAGAGTTGTTACTAGGTCCTCCTATATTGCATGTAAATACTATCATGCATCTCCTCTCTCCAGAGTACACATTTCAAGTACTATGACACGTTCGCGATAGTTTAAGTACTTTCCTGGCGCTAAGAGACAGTAAACAATGTGTGTACCTGTGTCAACTCTGATATCTCTCCTGCCTTCAACACAGTCGTCATCATGAACAATATTCTTAACAAGAGATCACAAATAATGTACATGAACAGTATACAGTACCGACAAGTTGAAAAATTTAGACATGTTCAACATCTGGGCATCTTTATTGTACAGTAAAGATACCCAGATGTTGCATGTGTCTAAATTTTTCAGATCACAAATGATTTGAATAGTTATTATTGGTGTTATTTCTCTTGTTCTAAAACTTCCCATTATTCACCCTGCTATTTATCTAAGCTTGGCAACACTTCCATTACATTATTACACTCTTCAAATCGCTAGTGCTCCCTCACTTAGAATATTGCTCAGTGCTGACGGCCCCGTTCAGGGCAGGAGAACTATCAGAGCTGGAACAAATTCAGAGATCGTTTACGGCTCACATTGAGCCATTGAAACATCTAAATTATTGGGAACGCCTTCAAGTCTTGAACATGTACTCATTGGAGCGGAGGAGAGTGAGATACATGATAATATATACTTGGAAAGTACTTGAGGGCCTGGTCCCAAATCTGCACACTGCCATAACAACATACTGGAGTGAGAGATATGAGAGGAAGTGTAAAATAAACCCAGTGAGGAGCAGGGGTGCGGTGGAGACAATACGGGAGCACTGTATTAACATCCTGGGTCCCAGACTATTCAACATCTTACCAGAAGATATCCGAAACACGGCTGGAACAAGTGTAGAAGCCTTCAAGAGGAAACTGGACAAGTATCTTCATCGGGTGCCAGATCAACCAGGCTGTGATGGATGTGGGGCAGCGGGCCTCCAGCAGCAACAGCCTGGTTGACCAGGCAAGCACCAGACGAGCCTGGCCCATGGCCGGGCTCAGAGAGTAGATAAACTCTCGAAACTCTTCAAAGGTATATCAAAGGTATATCAAAGGTAGTTCTATAAGGTCCTCCTGTGTTTCTTATTCAGTGATGGATGGGCCAGTAGGCCTGCTGCAGCGCTCCTTCTTTCTTATGTATATTATTAAGAGGTTCTTAGGGGTTCCGGTTAAACTCAGGATTTGTTGGGAAAGAATTATCAGAATTTATGGTAATTTTGGAAGATTTTTTTTTCATAAATCTGTATAATTTCTGCATAGAAGTGTATAGATTAGAACTAGAAAGAGAGAATTAATTGATTAAGAAGACTCCACTTGAGAGAGAACCTACCACCAAAGTGGCAGTAGTGGCCACTGAATCTTCCATATTATTCAACTAAATTCACCAACTCTCGCTCCCTGCAATGGTTTTCAAAACTGACAAGTATCTTTACCGTGGGTATCTTTACCGTGGGTATCTTTACCGTGGGTACCTTTACCGTGCAACATATGGGAATCTTTATTAAGGAAACGTTTCGCCACACAGTGGCTTCATCAGTCCAATACAAAGCAGAGAGGGGTAAGGATAGGTGGAGTTTTGAGGTAATCAGTCCTTCAGCCTCAGGGACTAGGTCTAATTTCGCTAGCTTGCAGAAATGTGTTAAGCGAAGCGCTTAACTCGTGTGGGCCATTAGGCTTCTTATTGTGTTATAGAGATTTATGTAAGGTGAACACTGTGTGGGGGGATCCTTCACCCCCACACCGTCACCTCACATAAACCCACATCTTTAATTCCCTGTTTTAAAAATGGGTGGGAGAGTTGAGAGGTGCGGGCGCGTCGTGCCGCCCACCTGCTGAGTCTTGTGTATACGCCAATGTCGCCTTCACCTTTACATGCGCCCGACCCACCCACCCACCCACCTACCCAAAAAACCACCTGGATGTTTACACGCCCACCCACACACCAGCCCAAAACCCCCACCAGACTGTCTACAAGCCCACCCAACGCATATTAATATATATATATATATATATATATATATTATATATATATATATATATATATATATATATATATATATATATGTCGTGCCGATTAGGTAAAACTGGTCAATTAGCAAGAACTCATTTAAAATTAAGTCCTTTCTGAAATTTTCTCTTATACGTTTAAAGATATATTTTTTTCATTTATGTTAATGTAAAAATTTATAATTTTGTACCAAGAGAAACTTTGAAAACCTACCTAACCTTATTACAACAAACGCAATTTAATTTAGCCTAACCCAACTAAATATATTTTAGATACGTTAATATTAATTTAATAATAAACAAACACAATGAAATATATTTTTTTCGTTATGTTCAGAATGATTTTGGCGAAATTATTGCATACACAAATTTTCACTTGTCTTATATGGCAAGGTGAGCGTTGCTATTTAAGCCAAAATCGCAAGTTTTACCTAATCGGCACGACATATATATATATATATATATATATATATACATTACACACACACACACACGTAGCCAGTTTCGTGTTGTACCCTCACAGACCGGCCTGAGGCCAATCTTCCCTGCTGATTAGTTGGTCAAACAGCTTGTTGCTGCTGGCGGCCCGCTATCCCACAGCCTGGTTGATCAGGCACTTGATGGAGGTATTTGAGTTTCCTCTTGAAGGTCTCTAAATTTGTTCTTCTTGAAGGTCTCTAAATTTGTTCTGAGTTTTTTTTTATATCTTCTGGTGTGATGTTGAATAGTCTTGGATCATGGATGTTGATACAGTGTTCTCTTATTGTGCTCACGGCACCCCTGCTTTTCACTATTTTACATTTTCTCCCATATCTCTCAATCCAGCATGTTGTTATGGCAGTGTGCAGATTACCTTTGAAGAGTTTCGAGAGTATCTACTCTCTGAGCCCGGCCATGGGCCAGGCTCGTCTGGTGCTTGCCTGGTCAACCAGGCTGTTGCTGCTGGAGGCCCGCTGCCCCACATATCCATCACAGCCTGGTTGATCTGGCACCTGGTGAAGATATTTGTCCAGTTTCCTCTTGAAGGCTTCTACACTGGTTCCAGCCGTGTTTCGGATATCTTCTGGTAAGATGTTGAATAGTCTGGGACCCCGGATGTTAATACAGTGCTCCCGTATTGTCCCCACCGCACCCCTGCTCCTCACTGGGTTTATTTTACACTTTCTCCCATATCTCTCACTCCAGTATGTTGTTATGGCAGTGTGCAGATTTGGGACCAGGCCCTCAAGTACTTTCCATGTATATATTATCATGTTTTCCTCTCTCCTCCGCTCCAATGAGTACATGTTCAAGACTTGAAGGCGTTCCCAATAATTTAGATGTTTCAATGGCTCAATGTGAGCCGTAAACGATCTCTGGATTTGTTCCAGCTCTGCTATTTCTCCTGCCCTGAACGGGGCCGTCAGCACTGAGCAGTATTCTAAGTGAGGGAGCACTAGCGATTTGAATACGTAGTGTCACCATCGGCATTATTTCCCTTGTTTTGAAAGTTCTCAATACCCACCCCGTCATCTTCCTGGCTGTTGTGATCTTTGTCTTGTTATGGTCTTTAAACGACAGATCAGCAGACATAATTATTCCCAAGTCCTTTACGTGTTCCTTTCGTTCTATGTGGTGACCCTCTTGCGTTTTGTATATGGTGTTCCTTTTGAGTTCTTCATTTTTTCCATACCTAAGCAGCTGAAACTTATCACCATTGAACGTCATGTTGTTCTCCACTGCCCATTGGAAGACCCTGCTTATGTCCTCCTGTAATTTTTCAGTGTCCTCTACCGTAGTGACTTTCATGCTTATTTTAGTGTCATCTGCAAATGATGATACAAAAGTGTGCTGGGTGTTTTATCTATGTCTGCTATGAGGATGAGAAACAGCAGAGGTGCCAGGACAGTGCCTTGGGGCACTGAGCTTTTGACCTCGCTGATGCTGTATCTTGCCCTGTTCACTACTACTTTTTGTGTTCTTTGTGTTAGGAACTCAAAAATCCATCTGCCTACCTTCCCGTAATGCCTATGGCCCTCATTTTGTGCGCTATCACTCCATGATCGCATTTGTCAAACGCCTTTGCAAAATCTGTGTAAATCACATCTGCGTTTTGGTCGTCCTCCAATGCCTCCGTAATTCTGTCATAATGGTTCAGCAGCTGTGACAGGCATGATCGACCCGCTCTAAAGCCATGCTGGTTCGGGTTATGTTGGTTGTGCTGGTCCATGAACTTTGTAATCTGCCGTCTCATCACTCTTTCAAAGATTTTTATGATGTGAGAAGTGAGGGCTACTGGTCTGTAATTTTTAGCTAGTGCTCTACTACCTCCCTTATGCAAAGGAGCTATGTCTGCACTCTTTAAGGCCTCTGGAATTTCACCTAGATCTAAGCTCTTTCTCCACAGAATACTAAGGGCTCTTGCTAATGGTACTTTGCACTGCTTTATAAATAAAGCATTCCATGAATCTGGTCCAGGTGCTGAGTGAGTGGGCATGTTGGCCATTTCTTTTTCGAAATCTAGGGACGAGGAGAGAGAGAGAGGAGAGAGAGAGAGAGAGAGAGAGAGAGAGAGAGAGAGAGAGAGAGAGAGAGAGAGAGAGAGATACCTTCGAGAGAGAGAGAGAGAGAAAGCTAAAGCACCATGAATCAAGATAGCTTCACCATCAAGCCCACTCCCCCTCCCCCCACTAAAGGACTAGGCTCCACAAATAAAGTTATGTAAATTCTTAAGTTACCATATTCAAGTTTTATATTACGTCATTTTAAACAAGGTTGGTGAGGTTTGCTACGCTAGTTTTTGCTGCAAAATGAAAAATTTGCATATAAAAAATTTCCATAACTATATTTTACCGTTTTTTGAAAGGGGTTAGGTCGGGTGGGGTGGGGAGAATGGGTGGCGAAATTTAGTAACCCAAAATTTGTCCCGTGAACCCTCGATGCTTTACCGCTGATATACCTTTGATGAGTTCCGAGAGTTCTACTCCCTGAGCCCGGCCATGGTCCAGGCTCGTCTGGTGCTTGCCTGGTCAACCAGGCTGTTGCTGCTGGTGGTCCCGCTGTTGGCAAAGGTCTTTTGATTGAAGGAATCGGAGCTAACCTGCCTTTGCGCGATAACCTTTGAAGAGTTTCGAGAGTATCTACTCTCCGAGCCCGGCCATGGGCCAGGCTCGTCTGGTGCTTGCCTGGTCAACCAGGCTGTTGCTGCTGGAGGCCCGCTGCCCCACATATCCATCACAGCCTGGTTGATCTGGCACCTGGTGAAGATATTTGTCCAGTTTCCTCTTGAAGGCTTCTACACTGGTTCCAGCCGTGTTTCGGATATCTTCTGGTAAGATGTTGAAAGGGCAAGTCAGTTCCTGATCAGCCGGGCTGTGGTGCTTTCGATAGTTTTCGTGTGGGTAGCATCAATCTATCGAAAGCAGGACTTGATCCACCAGGAGTCCTAGTCTGGGACCTGACCACGGGGGCACTGACCCCCAAGACATTCTTCATGTTGCTGGCGGTCCTGGGTCAGGCTTGTCCGGTGCTAGCCTGGTCAACCAGGCTGTTGTTGCTAGTGGATCTGTGTCAGGCATGTCTGGTTCTCTGGTCCATCAGGCTATTGTCTGGTGTTAACCTGGTCAACCAGGCTGTTACTGACGGCGGCCCGCTGGCCCACACATCCATCACAACCTTGTTGATCTCCCCAGACGCTTATAACACCCCTACACATTCACCTCCTCCATACAATAACACCCTTAGGCAAATTAACACAATTGCAACTAATGCTAAATTTTATTGTGGCCACGTTTCGCTCTCCAGGGGCTTTGTCAAGCCGTTACAATAATAGCACTTGGCCGCCGCTAGTAGCCTAGCTTGACCGCCACCTCTAGTTCACCTCTGTCAACTGCACCTGGTCACTGTTGCTACCATACCAACACAAAAATGGAAGGACGTACATTTCCGCCATTTTACGGTCGAATCAATCTTACAATAATAAAAGTGTGTTATTAGTTGTGTTGCGTGTTTGGTATGGGTTGAGGAGAGGGGGAGGGGGATGGGTGGGGGGAGTGGGAAGGGGAGGAGTGAAGCATTGGCTTGGTGTTGAGCAGACTATGCGCGCCATCTGTGGACAGCAGACACCACTACCGCTACCACCACTCCACAACCACCTCCTACCTGCACCACCATTAACCCCACCTCTCCTCCCACTACCATAACCCCAACCATCGTACCACCACCCCAACCACCCCCTCCAACGTTATAACCAGCACCAAGAAGCCTCAACCACCCCCTTCAACGTTATAACCAGCACCAACAAGCATCAACCATCCCCTTCAACGTTATAACCACCCCAACAAGCCTCTACCAACCCCTCCCCACGTAATAACCACCCCCCTCCCCACGTTATAACCAGCACCAACAACCTGAACCACCAACATTACACCACCAGGACTGACTTTCAACTAGTGCTGAATCCCCCAAAAAAAAAAAGGCCACAACATTTTTTTACACAATTGGGATTAATTTTAGAGTATGCAAATTCAGGCAGTCGCCGCCCTGCAAACTCACTCTTGCAGGCTTAACTTGAAATTCCCAGCCCAATAAATTTAAACGTGCTGATGAAGCGCCATTGCACATGGTTACACTAAGATCTTGATTTTATAATCATAATAATAATAATAAAATAACAGTAATAACCATGGTAATAACTGAATACTAAAAATAAATATTTCAACGCTGTTAAAATTTGGTTATAGGCTTTCCCTGACTTCTTAGATAGGCGGAGGCTGTGGTTAATGAGTGTTGCTTGTGAGATAACGAGGCACAACAAGCCTATCATAAGCACTTGCTAATGAGTGCTGGCTTGTTAGAAGCATCATGGTTCGTTGTTAGCTGATAACATAACATTCAAGATACCATTAATCAAACCGCCTCAAACGGCCGCTACCCTTTGCTACTTTTATCATACGCACAGCCTAATACGCCTGAAACTCGACGTATTTAAATATTTCCACCCCCAAACATAACCATAAAGACAATGGATTTATAGCCTGTGAGGAGAAAACTAGACTGGAGTAGTGTAAAGGAGGTAGCCAGCAGCCATCACGTACAGGTCACACCTACGCTACTAAATTGACTCTGCTCTCTTATCAGGTGAACAAAATGAAGTCAGAACGCCTATGATCAGTCCATTAGAGGAAAATAATGAAGCGTAGCTGTTCCCTGAGGAGCGGAAGATAGGACAACAGTGGCGTGGAGTTGAGGCGTGTGGCAGCATGTGGCAACCAACACCCCCGGCCCGCCATAAATCACCGGCCGTGACGTCACCAGACAGTTTCACAACAAACATGGCCGCCGCGCGAACATGGCTGCGCTGACGACCACGTGACAATACTATTTTTTTTACCTGTTTACGCAAGGGCGTTTTTTTTCTGGTACGTATCTGCAAATGAGCTGCTTTTGTAAGGATGTCCACACAGAGGCCGTACCCACCAGGCTAAGATATGAGGATAAAGATCTAAGGTGTACCTGGCCGCAGACCGGTACCACAGAGAGATGCCTGAGGGGCCACAAGAAATTTATGATAACCTCGGCCCCTCCCAAGTTCATGAATGAGTAGCCTGATGCTGATCACAAGGGCTGTTTTAACCTGCCTCAGGCTACCTCTCTGTTTAACCAGAGCTCAGTGTATAATGTTGTAGAGAGTGGTAATAGCAATTTGTGATGCTTAGAGACCGAGGGAGAGAGAGAGAGAGAGAGAGAGAGAGAGAGAGAGAGAGAGAGAGAGAGAGAGAGAGAAAATCATTCCATCTAAATAGACAAGATGGAACTGTCATTACCAGCAATCAACAAAAACCTGACCTACTTGCTTGAACATTTCGCTGACCAAGATACAAGTGTCTGGACCCAGCCAGGGAACCTCCATTGCTAACCGTAAGAACTGTGTCCAAGTTATAGATGAAAATGAGACAGTATAAGTCCGGCTTACACATAAATAAGACACATGTACAATGCTTACTCAGGCTGAGGTGTTTGTAATTAAATCCTTGGACCAAGAAAAGGATGAGAGCTCTTAGAAGGTTAGCCCAAGATTACTGAGGAAGTGTACTGACCAACTGACATCACCTCCAACTCGCATCTATCACACTGCCTAACAGTGTAACTGGCCTCCTCCGGAGGTCACCGCCCCTGCGGCCAGGTCTCAGACCGAGTCTCTAGGTTGTCGGCCTACTCGATCAGGCTATTGGTACCTGCCGATATCATGCCGAACCTATGTGGCATTGTTAGTGGCCTTTTTTTGTGCTAATTCATTCATGTCTACTGCATTCCTTGTATGATTCGGAGAAATAATAATATTATTGCTGCCTTCTAGTATTTGCCACCAACACTGGATAAATTCAAGAACAGCGGTGTAGTAGCGCTGGACATTGCTGGCACTTTTGAGCGAATTTGGCACCAGTGACTCTCAGCAAACTACTGGCAAGTGTGTTCTCACCTTGACCATGCGCCACTTTCTTAGATTGCTTGCCTCTTTCCACGGCCTCATCTACGACTTTGGGCAGATAGGACAACCATGCAAGGAGACTTGTCTCTCGCCTGGACCCGTAATGGATGCAACAGTCATTGCAGAAGAGCCTTGCACACGGTTTTACGACAAGACGGGCAGCAAACAGCAACTACACTCTAAACAACATCACGTCACCTGAGATCATTCATTCGAGTCTGAAACATGTTCGCGTGGCATATAAAAATCTAAGAAAGTAAATTAAGGAAATGAAATATTTGACCCACAGCTGGCTCCAACTTTATCCTGTTCCCTATCTGCAAGTTTCGTAGCAGTAAAACAAATAATAAAGACAATGCTAGGGAAGGTTTTTAAATGAGGTGAAGTAGGTAACAACTATTAACTTGTAAATAACGACACGAACTCCGTGTAACCCTGTAAAATCCCGTGTTAAGAAGAGAGAGAGAGAGAGAGAGAGAGAGAGAGAGAGAGAGAGAGAGAACAAAGTCCATGATTCATGACTGAAGGACCTAAGAGTCATCATGAAACAAGGAACCACATAACAAGAGACAGTAATGGCAGTAAATCCCACCCAAACTACCACTGCCCACCCACTATCACGCCCACTCACCCTAATCATCCGCCCTCATCACCGCCCACCCTCGTTACGCACTCACACCCCGTCAGGGTGAGCCCTAGCACAGAGAAACACATGGGTAAGATTCCTTACACCCTTCCTAGCCCCTGCCCACCTAGCAATAAAAATAGTGACCTGTGGGTTTGCCCACTGTTGTGGATCGCATCCAGGGGAAAAAATATGCTAGAAAACTCCAGTACCTGCTGGAATGTTATACTGTGTAAGACACTCCAGTACCTGCTGGAATGTTATATAATCACTGGGTCTACGATTATTATTATTTCAACACATCGACCGTACACTAAGAGAAAACACCGTAAGTGTCCGGGGCCCCAAGACTGTTCAACAGCCTCCCACCAGCCATAAGGTTGGCTTCAAGATGGAGCTGGACAGATACTTTAAAGTCAGTACCAGATCAGCCGGGCTGTGGTTCGTACGTTGGACTACGTGCGGCCAGCAGTAATAGCCTGGTTGATCAGGCCCTGATCCACCGGGAGACCTGGTCGTGGACCGGGCCGCGGGGGAGTTGGTCCCACCAAGGCAGCGTGACCCGAAAACGAAGAAACACTTCCATCCTTCACTCCATCACTGTCTTGCCAGAGGCATGCCTATACCACAGTTCAAAAACTGCAACATATCTCCACCCCTCCTCCTAAACTCACACGGGTTTAGCACTTCCAAGAATATAATAATAATAATAATATAATTATATTCACTTATTTGTGTCAATATTATAATCGAGAGAAATGCCATTAATTGCGCTAAACCCGCAAGGGATCATACAGACCATATTAAATGGAAGGCAACCAGGCTCGATCCCAGGAACATAGGGAGAACAGCTCCAATACCCCGAACCAAAGGCCCTCTACCCTCCTTGACGACGTAGTGAGCAGGTGGAGAAAGATTTTTTTTTTTTAGTTTCCCCTCCCCTTCTTACATACAGGAAGGGGGTAACTCCGTAAAACACCGCCCTATTTAATGGGATGACATAGTGAGGTGACTGGCAACTAACGTGTGGGATGTCGCCACCTACATAATATAAGAAATACTGCTCGTCCTGACAGCTATCCCCAAGTGCTATCCTCTACCCCCAGTGCTATCCTCTCATTCAATCTGACAGTCCACCCTTCACATTGTTTGGAAAGTAGGCATTTTATGGGGCATTTATAGGCATGCTGTGTTTATAACCCATTGCTTCCAGACAGTTATTAGTTTGATACCATCGGGGAGTTGGTCATGGGAAGGTGGAGGGAGGGGAGACAGAAAGGGGAATAGGGGGGAATTGTAAAGTGGGAAGGTAGGGGAAGGGGAAGAGAAAGTGGAATAGTGGGGGAATAAGAAGGTATCAAACCAGGAAGGGGAGTCAAAATCGAATAGGGAGATATGGAAAATAGAGAATGGGATACCTTTACCTTTGAAGAGTTTCGAGAGTTTATCTACTCTCTGAGCCCGGCCATGGGCCAGGCTCGTCTGGTGCTTGCCTGGTCAACCAGGCTGTTGCTGCTGGAGGCCCGCTGTCCCATATATCCATCACAGCCTGGTTGATCTGGCACCTGGTGAAGATACTTGTCCAGTTTCCTCTTGAAGGCTTCTACACTTGTCCCAGCCGTGTTTCTGATATCTTCTGGTAAGATGTTGAATAGTCTGGGACCCCGGATGTTAATACAGTGCTCCCGTATTGTGCCCACCGCACCCCTGCTCCTCACTGGGTTTATTTTACACTTCCTCCCATATCTCTCACTCCAGTATGTTGTTATGGCAGTGTGCAGATTTGGGAAAGGGGAAATACAAGAGTGGGGAAAAGGAAGGGGGAAATAAGAGAGAGGGGAAGTATTACAAAGTGGAAAAGGAAGATAGAAAGTGGAAATAGGGAACTATGCCATAAACAGGGGATGAGAAAGGGAGTAAGGTAGTGATGAACAGAGGGTGAAGGTACTACAAGCAATGGGGAGAAAACAATAGTGGAACAAAAGGGGAAGTGGGGAGAGAGGGGCGCAGGAAAGGAGACACACAGCGAGAGAAGAAAAAAGGGAAGAATCAAGACAAGGTATAAACTAAAATAGATTATATATATATATATATATATATATATATATATATATATATATATATATATATATATCACAAACACTGATCTCTGCCGACGGAGACTCGAACCTACGAACTCATGACAGTAGCAGTGCTTGCCGACCGTAACACTGGTCCAATACCTTGGCATCAGTTCGCTAGATGTTATTCCAAGGCTTGGAATAACATCTAGCGATAGCAAGCTGGATGCCAAGGTATTGGACCAGTGTGGTACGGTCGGCAAGCACTGCGTACCTTGTCATGAGGTTCGTAGGTTCGAGTCTCCGTCGGCCAGAGATCAGTGTTTGTGAATATTTCGCCTGCTCTTGCGAATTCCCTAGCATATATATATATATATATATATATATATATATATATATATATATATATATATATAAAATATATAAAAGTATTGTAACCACGAACAAGTGGCATTTAATTAATAACAACACTGCGACTAGCCGGGGGATCGAACCCGTGTTGTTTTAGCCCGCCTCATAGCGAGCGGAAATTCACGACGCGAAATTATTTACAATGGTTGTCTGTGAGTGCACAGCAGGATGCACACTTACACACTTTACATTATTTATAAGTGTAGAGGAAGGGGAGAGAAAGGAAGAGTGCAAAAATAAGAAGAGAGCTTCAGAAGAGGAGCTGGAGAAGAGAAACAGGAGAGCTCCATCAAAGCGCTACACCAGGACGACCAACACAAGCTTCAGCCATGATAAATATATACATACATATATACATATAATACATAAACGCATAAAAGTTGCATGTACAAAAAAATACAGGTGCATGATTATGTCTGCATGATGGTCTGCTCTCAAGATTACCGGTCCAGCAGACCTCAGATAAGCAGTGAGAAATTTACATAGCCAGGGTGTGGCCAGTGGCCCTCAGGCCATCTTCCTCGTCTCCACATTTTTTGGCCACGACCACGATTCCCTCCTCATTCTGTGGCCATGAACACCCCTCTCTGCTTCATGTGGCCACCCCTCTCTTCCTCCTCTAGCCATGGGCCACCCCTCTCTTCCTCCTCTAGCCATGGGGCCACCCTCCCTCCCTTCTGTGACCATTGGGCACCCCTTTCTTCCTCTTGTGGCCATGGGGCCACCCCTCTCTTCCTCCTCTATCCATGGGGTACCCCTCTCTTCCTCCTGTGGCCATGGGGCACCCCTCCCTCCCTCCTGTGGCCTTTCTCCTCCATAAATAACAGTTTTATTTTTTACCTTGGGCCCAAGACAAGGATTATATAAATGGTTGATACCAGCTTTCCCCTTCTGCCACACCTACAGGCTACCTTTGATAGGTTTCGAGAGTACATACCTCAAGGTGCTCACTTCTACAGCAACATAACACCAGGAAAGAGATGGATGGTTGACTATGTTTGTCTAGTTTAAGTATTTTACAAAGTACAAACGTGGAGAACGTAAGGAAGGTACTTAAGTAGGAAGAAGACGAATACCTGGAGAACAATACGAAGATTGTAACGGTGGCGAGTGGTTAGGTTAGGTAAGGTTTGTCAGGAAACGGGAGAAGTGTGACGAGTGTGGTCACTCAAGGCTCAGTGCTTGGACTCCTGCTATTCCTGGTGTATAATACGATAAACAAAGCTGCCAAGTGGATAAATAAGACCCACGTATAACGCCTGGGTATCTTTAGTAAGGAGACGTTTCGCAAACCACTACCTTTACCTTTGATATACCTTTGAAGAGTTTCGAGAGTATCTACTCTCTGAGCCCGGCCATGGGCCAGGCTCGTCTGGTGCTTGCCTGGTCAACCAGGCTGTTGCTGCTGGAGGCCCGCTGCCCCACATATCCATCACAGCCTGGTTGATCTGGCACCTGGTGAAGATATTTGTCCAGTTTCCTCTTGAAGGCTTCTACACTGGTTCCAGCCGTGTTTCGGATATCTTCTGGTAAGATGTTGAATAGTCTGGGACCCCGGATGTTAATACAGTGCTCCCGTATTGTCCCCACCGCACCCCTGCTCCTCACTGGGTTTATTTTACACTTTCTCCCATATCTCTCACTCCAGTATGTTGTTATGGCAGTGTGCAGATTTGGGACCAGGCCCTCAAGTACTTTCCATGTATATATTATCATGTATCTCTCTCCTCCGCTCCAATGAGTACATGTTCAAGACTTGAAGGCGTTCCCAATAATTTAGATGTTTCAATGGCTCAATGTGAGCCGTAAACGATCTCTGGATTTGTTCCAGCTCTGCTATTTCTCCTGCCCTGAACGGGGCCGTCAGCACTGAGCAGTATTCTAAGTGAGGGAGCACTAGCGATTTGAATAGTGTCACCATCGGCATTATTTCCTTGTTTTGAAAGTTCTCAATACCCACCCGTCATCTTCCTGGCTGTTGTGATCTTTGTCTTGTTATGGTCTTTAAACGACAGATCAGCAGACATAATTATTCCCAAGTCCTTTACGTGTTCCTTTCGTTCTATGTGGTGACCCTCTTGCGTTTTGTATATAGTGTTCCTTTTGAGTTCTTCATTTTTCCATACCTAAGCAGCTGAAACTTATCACCATTGAACGTCATGTTGTTCTCCACTGCCCATTGGAAGACCCTGCTTATGTCCTCCTGTAATTTTTCAGTGTCCTCTACCGTAGTGACTTTCATGCTTATTTTAGTGTCATCTGCAAATGATGATACAAAAGTGTGCTGGGTGTTTTTATCTATGTCTGCTATGAGGATGAGAAACAGCAGAGGTGCCAGGACAGTGCCTTGGGGCACTGAGCTTTTGACCTCGCTGATGCTGGATCTTGCCCTGTTCACTACTACTTTTTGTGTTCTTTGTGTTAGGAACTCAAAATCCATCTGCCTACCTTCCCCGTAATGCCTATGGCCCTCATTTTGTGCGCTATCACTCCATGATCGCATTTGTCAAACGCCTTTGCAAAATCTGTGTAAATCACATCTGCGTTTTGGTCGTCCTCCAATGCCTCCGTAATTCTGTCATAATGGTTCAGCAGCTGTGACAGGCATGATCGACCCGCTCTAAAGCCATGCTGGTTCGGGTTATGTTGGTTGTGCTGGTCCATGAACTTTGTAATCTGCCGTCTCATCACTCTTTCAAAGATTTTTATGATGTGAGAAGTGAGGGCTACTGGTCTGTAATTTTTAGCTAGTGCTCTACTACCTCCCTTATGCAAAGGAGCTATGTCTGCACTCTTTAAGGCCTCTGGAATTTCACCTAGATCTAAGCTCTTTCTCCACAGAATACTAAGGGCTCTTGCTAATGGTACTTTGCACTGCTTTATAAATAAAGCATTCCATGAATCTGGTCCAGGTGCTGAGTGAGTGGGCATGTTGGCCATTTCTTTTTCGAAATCTTTACCTCTCCTGTCGCCAGATTATAAGTCTTAAAGTAGAGGCAAGTACTTCACAGATATCAAGACTGTTCAACTGAACACATCCTTTCAAGGCTGAGAGACTGATCACCTCATACAGCTACACGTCTTCCACAGTCTCCCTCCTAGAACCTCGACCTTAGAAGATGGAGAATAGAACATCCTCCACTCTCTCCTCGCTTTGAAGGACCCATACCTGTATGTATTATATATATATATATATATATATATATATATATATATATATATATATATATATATATATATATATATATATATACACAGTTTCAAGAGTAGATATGATGGGGCCCTAGAGATTAGGATTCAGTAAAAACGGAGGGGCCAGGAGCTATGACTGCTAAAATAAACAGGTAAACCAAAACTGCCACCACGACCACACCAGCAGCATCACCAGAGCACAGTGATCTCCGGCAGCATCCACTAGTTCAGGTAGGGAAGAGAGATATAAAAAGCTTGGAGCGAGTGTCAAGGAAGCGTCGTGTGAAGGCTGATCCCAAGTGACAGTGCTGGCCCAGTCACCACTAAAAATATCACTCCTGTGTCGTTCCCCGCTCAGCGACCTCTCATGGCCCCCTCCACACTCTTCACGTGTCGTTCCCCCGCTCAGCGACCTCTCATGGCCCCCTCCACACTCTTCATGTGTCGTTCCCCGCTCAGCGACCTCTCATGGCCCCTCCACACAATTCACGTGTCGTTCCCCCGCTCAGCGACCTCTCATGGCCCCCTCCACACTCTTCATGTGTCGTTCCCCGCTCAGCGACCTCTCATGGCCCCATCCACTCTTCATGTGTCGTTCCCCCGCTCAACGACCTCTCATGGCCCCCTCCACACTCTTCATGTGTCGTTCCCCGCTCAGCGACCTCTCATGGCCCCTCCACACTCTTCATGTGTCGTTCCCCCGCTCAGCGACCTCTCATGGCCCCTCCACACTCTGCATGTGTCGTTCCCCGCTCAGCGACCTCTCATGGCCCCTCCACACTCTTCATGTGTCGTTCCCCTGCTCAACGACCTCTCATGGCCCCCTCCACACTCTTCACGTGTCGTTCCCCCGCTCAACGACCTCTCATGGCCCCCTCCACACTCTTCACGTGTCGTTCCCCCGCTCAACGACCTCTCATGGCCCCTCCACACTCTGCATGTGTCGTTCCCCCGCTCAGCGACCTCTCATGGCCACCTCCACACTCTTCACGTGTCGTTCCCCCGCTCAACGACCTCTCATATCCCTCTCCACACTCTTCACGTGTCGTTCCCCCGCTCAACGACCTCTCATGCCCTCCACACTCTTCACGTGTCGTTCCCCCGCTCAACGACCTCTCATGGTCCCCTCCACACTCTTCACGTGTCGTTCCCCCGCTCAACGACCTCTCACAGTCTCCTCAAGTCATTTTCTGGTCGTCTTTTCATCGTGTAAGCTCCAAGGGAGCCTAGTCTGCAACCAGACCCCCTGCCACCAACAGCAACAGTCTGGGTGATCAGGCAAGCACCAGACAGGCCTATGGCCGGTCTCCGGGAGTAGAAAAACTCTCGGAACTCATCAAAGGTATATCAAAGGTAAATTTGAGGTAACACTATCTTCGTCACAACAGAGTACCGCAAGTGGTACTCATCCTGTGAGTGAACATACCACCATAATGACAGTATAGGAAAGTGGTACTCATGGTTGACTCAGGGAAGACGAATACGTGAGCCGAGGCTTGGCTCATGGTTGTCTTAGGGGGGAGGGGGAGACAGAGGTGACGGGAGACAAAACTTGGCCCAGGTGACATTCTTGACCTGACATGTGGACGACGTGGGTCACCATTGTATGATAATCTCTGGTAAACGTTGCCACTCAGAAGACATCAGATAGCCTCCATGTCTCTGAACTCCACAAGGCGTTACACGCATTGCTCCATGTCTGCCCGAGAGCTCTGCCTGCCTTCCCTGCCTCGTAGCTCGGTGGTAAAGAGCTATACACCACTCTCTGCCTTCCCTGCCTCGTAGCTCGGTGGTAAAGAGCTCTACACCACTATGCCTTCCCTGCCTCGTAGCTCGGTGGTAAAGAGCTCTACACCACTATGCCTTCCCTGCCTCGTAGCTCGGTGGTAAAGAGCTCTACACCACTATGTTTTCCCCTGCCTCGTAGCTCGGTGGTAAAGAGCTCTACACCACTATGCCTTCCCTGCCTCGTAGCTCGGTGGTAAAGAGCTCTACACCACTATGCCTTCCCTGCCTCGTAGCTCGTGGTAAAGAGCTCTACACCACTATGCCTTCCCTGCCTCGTAGCTCGGTGGTAAAGAGCTCTACACCACTATGCCTTCCCTGCCTCGTAGCTCTGTGGTAAAGAGCTCTACACCACTATGCCTTCCCTGCCTCGTAGCTCTGTGGTAAAGAGCTCTACACCACTATGCCTTCCCTGCCTCGTAGCTCGGTGGTAAAGAGCTCTACACCACTATGCCTTCCCTGCCTCGTAGCTCGGTGGTAAAGAGCTCTACACCACTATGCCTTCCCTGCCTCGTAGCTCGGTGGTAAAGAGCTCTACACCACTATGCCTTCCCTGCCTCGTAGCTCGGTGGTAAAGAGCTCTACACCACTATGCCTTCCCTGCCTCGTAGCTCGGTGGTAAAGAGCTCTACACCACTATGCCTTCCCTGCCTCGTAGCTCGGTGGTAAAGAGCTCTACACCACTATGCTTTCCCTGCCTCGTAGCTCGGTGGTAAAGAGCTCTACACCACTATGCCTTCCCTGCCTCGTAGCTCGGTGGTAAAGAGCTCTACACCACTATGCCTTCCCTGCCTCGTAGCTCGGTGGTAAAGAGCTCTACACCACTATGCCTTCCCTGCCTCCTAGCTCGTCGGTAAAGAGCTCTACACCACTATGCCTTCCCTGCCTCGTAGCTCGGTGGTAAAGAGCTCTACACCACTATGCCTTCCTTGCCTCGTAGCTTGGTGGTAAAGAGCTCTACACCACTATGCCTTCCCTGCCTCGTAGCTCGGTGGTAAAGAGCTCTACACCACAATGCCTTCCCTGCCTCGTAGCTCGGTGGTAAAGAGCTCTACACCACTATGCCTTCCCTGCCTCGTAGCTCGGTGGTAAAGAGCTCTACACCACTATGCCTTCCCTGCCTCGTAGCTCGGTGGTAAAGAGCTCTACACCACTATGCCTTCCCTGCCTCCTAGCTCGTCGGTAAAGAGCTCTACACCACTATGCCTTCCCTGCCTCGTAGCTCGGTGGTAAAGAGCTCTACACCACTATGCCTTCCCTGCCTCGTAGCTCGGTGGTAAAGAGCTCTATAGAAAATTAAAAGGACCCGGACACGACCCACGGGAGAATATAGATGTAATGTCAACCATCGTAGCACCTGCTAGCCATGTTCACCTAGCAGTAAAGAGGTTTCTATACTGTTAACGATTCTGAGGAGTACCACCCCTCGTGTCCAGGTCTCAGACCGAGTCTCCTGATTTGACAGGAAATATTAGAAGATTAAGAAGTAGTAAGAGCTTAAGATGATGATGGAGGCAAGTAGAAGTGTGTAAGATTTACCTGTCGTCTTACAAGAGACACTGTAAGCTTCCTTTTCACACACATGAGCGAAGGGTTGTACCTCCCTGGAGGGTTGCTGTCTACCAGCCCTTTCATCCAGCTACGACTTTTTAAGAAGAAACTGCCACAATTCCTGCAAAATGTGCCAGAATAGCCATGGGGTATGTAGGTCTATGGGCTGCTGGCAGCAACAGCCTTGTTGATCAGAAAGTCAACAAGACTGGCCTCAGGTCGGGATGCAACAGTCATCAACTTATCTGTCCTTGTAGCATAGATTTTAAAGGGGGTTGTGTCAGCCTAGAGCAGGTGGTGATGGAGGGTGGTAGTAGACTAGAGCAGGTGGTGATGGAGGGTGGTAGTAGACTAGAGCAGGTGGTGATGGAGGGTGGTAGTAGACTAGAGCAGGTGGTGATGGAGGGTGGTAGTAGACTAGAGCAGGTGGTGATGGAGGGTGGTAGTAGACTAGACCAGGTGGTGATGGAGGGTGGTAGTAGACTAGAGCAGGTGGTGATGGAGGGTGGTAGTAGACTAGAGCAGGTGGTGATGGAGGGTGGTAGTAGAATCTAGAGCAGGTGGTGATGGAGGGTGGTAGTAACTGGCAGGTGGTGATGGAGGGTGGTAGTAGACTAGACCAGGTGGTGATGGAGGGTGGCTAGATGAGCATGGTGATGAGGGTGGTGTAGACTAGCCAGGTGGTGTGGATGTGGTAGTAGACTAGAGAAGGTCGTGACGAAGGGTGGGTCGTAATAGTGACTGGTGTCTGGCTACACTGCTGAGGTTCCCTTTCTGTCGCACTTACACACACACACACACACACACACACACACACACACACACACACACACACAGTGTTAAATCCCTTAAAGGTGTACTTGGCTCCCCACACACATTACCTCCCCGGGGTCTCTCACGGTCTGCTGGCCAGGAGGGGTAGAGGGAGATGAGGTAAAGGGGAGGGGTAGAGGGAAGGAGGGTAAATGGGGTTTGGTAGAGGGGTTGTCCATCTACCTAAATGAATTGTGGATATACATATACCGTTCATTCTTTGAAGGGCATCAGGTGTAAGAAGACTTGTCCTCTAAGTGTGGTCTCCTCTTGGTATCTGCCATGCCAGTCTTCTCTCACAAGCTCCGCTCTCTTTAACTATACACGACGAAGGTGATAACACCAATGGAGTGTCAACTATAGTGTAATATTCTCTCTTTTTATGTCGGTAATTTCACTCACAGCATAATTTAAAATTAAGAAATAAATGAGCATTTCAGAAGAAACTGGAAACGTTAGGAAACTGACGTAGTTAATGAGACTGTGCTGGGATAGGGGGAACGTTAGGAAACTGACGTAGTCAATGAGACTGTGCTGGGATAGGGGGAACTCTTGCAACGAGTGAACTTGGCCGGCATCCTGACGTAAGGTCACCTCTGGTGCAGTTATAAAGTTCCATGTTGATGAGTGAAGACTTGCCTGCTAGTCCTGTCTTATGACCAATAAAACACCAATAACAATATTTGACAAACACTTGTCACTTGTTATGCATTGTTAACATCTGTTTGCGATTGTACTTCATATTAAATATATATATCGACAATTAAATTAGCTAAATTTACATACCTTCAATGTTTTACTTTTATATTTAGAGAACATTTCGTTCGCCGGGAACTTCATCAAACCTCAAATTATAGTATCAGTACTGTAATCACAAGCGGTCAGGGACCTCAGGGTAGCCGGAATCTTATCACAAGTGGTCAGGGACCTCAGGGTAGTCTCAAAAAGGCTGATATCCGGCGGTGAATATATCAGATTTATTAACTCCTCTCGAGAGACGACGCAGAGTTCTTAAAAGAAATTGTTATCGCCTGGAGATACTAATGTGTCAGCATGATGTATGGAGGTAATCTTCTTAGGCCGCCACGAGCGGCACCTCAAATAACCTGCGCTAACACCTTCAACATGTGTAGAAATCGTTGTCTCATCCACACCTCCCAAATACACATCCTGTCTAACACCTGTCTCAAGCCTCGTCCAGTTCACATTTTTAACAAGCAGAAACCCCAGTCTAATCCAAACTTTTTTAGAATGCAAAGAAATCATTTCACAGTTCATACGTTTCTCACATGCAGACCTGAATCAATCCACGCTTCTCTCTCTCTCGCAGAAATTTTCGCACAATCAATCCACACCTCTCACACGAAGAAATACTCAGTCAATCCCCTTTCTAATTCGGAGATTATTAGGATTACATTCAACATAAATCTCTGGAGGCAGAGACTACCTTTCATTGAAGAATTCTTGATCAACTGACCAGACACCTTGAAGCACTACACCTCCCCATATACCCATCAAAGAGGTGTATTGAAACTACACCTCCCCACAACACCCTTCAAAAAGGTGTATTGAAACCACACTTCCCCACAACACCCTTCAAAGAAGTGTCTTCTTACTACCTTTGAAGATATACCTTTGAAGAGTTTCGAGAGTTTATCTACTCTCTGAGCCCGGCCATGAGCCAGGCTCGTCTGGTGCTTGCCTGGTCAACCAGGCTGTTGCTGCTGGAGGCCCGCTGCCCCACATATCCATCACAGCCTGGTTGATCTGGCACCTGGTGAAGATACTTGTCCAGTTTCCTCTTGAAGACTTCTACACTTGTTCCAGCCGTGTTTCGAATATCTTCTGGTAAGATGTTGAATAGTCTGGGACCCCGGATGTTGATACAGTGTTCCCGTATTGTGCCCACCGCACCCCTGCTCCTCACTGGGTTTATTTTACACTTCCTCCCATATCTCTCACTCCAGTATGTTGTTATGGCAGTGTGCAGATTTGGGACCAGGCCCTCAAGTACTTTCCAAGTATATATTATCATGTATCTCTCTCTCCTCCGCTCCAATGAGTACATGTTCAAGACTTGAAGGCGTTCCCAATAATTTAGATGTTTCAATGGCTCAATGTGAGCCGTAAACGATCTCTGAATTTGTTCCAGCTCTGATATTTCTCCTGCCCTGAACGGGGCCGTCAGCACTGAGCAGTATTCTAAGTGAGGGAGCACTAGCGATTTGAAGAGTGTCACCATCGGCATTATTTCCCTTGTTTTGAAAGTTCTCAATACCCACCCCGTCATCTTCCTGGCTGTTGTGATCTTTGTCTTGTTATGGTCTTTAAAAGACAGATCAGCAGACATAAGTATTCCCAAGTCCCAAGGCATAGGGAAGGGCTCTTGATTCAGGAATTGCATCCATCCTCCCTTTCCTTAAATTCACCCAGCCGCTGTATGACCCCTACTGTTTTACCTCTTCCCTATGACTGTACTGACTATGCTTCCCACAAGAGACTTAAGTTGCCAGCGTGTTTACGTACGTGATATCATGTCTTACCTCCTCGCTGCTCCCGCCAGATATCATCCCCATCCCAAGGAAAGAAATCATGTTATTTTGGCTACTGCTATCTGTTAATGGTGCTGGGGGTCATCGCCCCCGCGGCCCGGTCTCAAACCAGGCCACCTCAGTTGAAAAGGAATTAGTACAGGAATAAAACCATTCAGAAACAGAGAGGAATGTATAAGATTGTAAGATTTCCGAGACGTCTTTCTTGTTTAAGATATAGAAAGGCAAGAACAGCAATCCTGCCAGAGTGCAAAACATTTAACAGGCTTCCGTTTCACACTTATGGATAATTAACACCAGGTTAACTTAGGTTAACCTGACCAAAACAGAATGTAAACAGAGGTAACTGAGTTATATTGGTGTTCAGTGCGTTGATAAACGGACGTTTGACCATGAAAATCACAGTGGCACTGCGGCATGCCAGGTGCATGGCACCGTCAGGTGGTGGCACTTCAGGAGATAAGTGAGATGGTACTCTCCCTCATCTGACACCCACACCTCCTTCGCCCAAATATAAAACGGGGGAAATGTTTTGAGGCTGGTGAAGAGTTCTTGATCCAAGGAATTAGAGATATTACCTTCACGTACCCTACATCACAGTGCCACAAGACCATCACAGTACCACAAGACCATCACAGTGCCACAAGACCATCACAGTGCCACAAGACCATCACAGTACCACAAGACCATCACAGTACCATTACAGTGCCACAAGACCGTCACAGTACCATAAGACCATCACTGTACCAAAGGACCATCACAGTGCCACATGACCATCACAGTACCACAAGACCATCGCAGTACCATCACAGTGCCACAAGACCATCACAGTACCACAAGACCATCACTGTACCATAGGACCATCACAGTGCCACAAGACCATCACAGTACCACAAGACCGTCATAGTACCACAAGACCATGACAGTGCCACAAGACCATCACAGTGCCACAAGATCATCACAGTACCACAAGACCATCACAGTGCCACAAGATCGTCACAGTACCACAAGACCATCACAGTGCCACAAGACCGTCACAGTGCCATCCCATCAGGAAGTCAGTAGCCATAAAGTGGTGAAGTATAACACTGTGAGCCCCACATTCGATACTTGCCACTTTTACGAGGTTTAAAGTGGGCCACCACTTGCACTTAACACCACCTTTATCACGCTGACACACACGCTGTAAAGCAAAGTTTTATTGCCAGCACGTTTCGCTTTTGTGTGGTTTCAAAAAGTCATTATCATGAAGGCTTAGGGCGAAACGTATTGTTTAAAAGCTTTGTGTGTGTTCTATAATGTGTGTGATGACTTGATAAAGCTCTTGACCTGATAAAGCTCTTGACCTGATAAAGCTCTTGACCTGATAAAGCTCTTGACCTGATAAAGCTCTTGACCTGATAAAGCTCTTGACCTGATAAAGCTCTTGACTTGATAAAGCTCTTAACCTGATAAAGCTCTTGACCTGATAAAGCTCTTGACCTGATAAAGCTCTTGACTTGATAAAGCTCTTGACCTGATAAAGCTCTTGACCTGATAAAGCTCTTGACCTGATAAAGCTCTTGACCTGATAAAGCTCTTGACTTGATAAAGCTCTTGACCTGATAAAGCTCTTGACCTGATAAAGCTCTTGACCTGATAAAGCTCTGCACAAAGAGCAATTTTTTTTTCACTAAAAACGTTGTCTACAATGTGCATGTCCCTCAACACGCCATATGGCTCGCCTTTATATCATGAAAACGGCAGCAAAACCGAAGAGAAAGTCGCGGTAGCTCTCTCTCTCTTTCTCTCTTGGCTGGCAAGTCGTCCCCTCTAACTCCTACCCCCAAACACCCCCTCCCCGCTCCCCCCTCCCTCTCTTCTCCAAACTGATCAATCCACAGTGCCAATCGCTCTCCATGACGTCCTCTTGGCACTCACACAGGCACTGGTTTGAAAGGGGAGGGCGCGGAGGATGTCGCAATTGTTAGGATATATAAAAAAAGAGGAGGTCCCCCTCTCTCACACACACCCATTTACCCCAGAGTTGCAAAGTGCACTGCAAGTTTCAACGCTCCACAATATTCATTCAGCAACTACAAATTCATTCCCAATCATATAAACACACACAAGCGATTTATATACCTTTATAAAAGAGTACCACATAATTTACACACACATACACACATATATACACTTGAACGTGGTTGTAGTTAAGTTGAAACGAGAGTCAAATCAAGAAAGGTAGATAGATTGACACTTCCGTCAAGGAGGGTGTTGGTATGGGCCGAGGCAGAAGCTCTTCTTTCTTAGGTTTGCAGGAGTCCATTCTCAGGGTGGAAGTGGGCGTTCTTCGGCTTCACAGCACCGCCATCTTGTCCAGCTTAAAGGGGACCTGTGGATCTGGTGCAACGGCGCGGCTGCAATGATGCTGCCTCGTCTGGAGCCAGCACCCAGGGTGAAGGAAGGATGAGGGAGAGGGTGGACACTCATATTCTACCTCATATTCAAGGCTAGGACAGTCATGTTTCACCTCATATTCAAGGCTAGGACAGTCATGTTTCACCTCATATTCAAGGTTAGGACAGTCATGTTTTACCTCATATTCAAGGTTAGGACAGTCATGTTTTACCTCATATTCAAGGCTAGGACAGTCATGTTTTACCTCATATTCAAGGTTAGGACAGTCATGTTTTACCTCATATTCAAGACTAGGCAAGTCTCATATTTTAAGTTTACCTCAATCTCATGTTATGTTTCACCTCATGGTCACGATGTCCACCAATCCCACGTTGATGTTTTCCCCTTCACAGATCGGCCAATCTCACACCGAGGTTTCTCTCGTCTTAATTCGGTCCAGCCTACGACCCGGCCTCCCAAATACGGAAATATTACGTAATAAATATTAAGAAACATCAGATGTGTCGAGGTAAGTGTATACTGAACGTAAGAACTTTGTGAGATTTACCTCTCATATAACGTCTTTAAAAAAAACACGAAGAAGAGACCAGCAATCATGCCAGAGTTCAAAACATTTACCAGGCTTCCATTTCACTTTCTTAAAGATATAGCATTACGATTAAAATTAAATGCTAAACTCTTTTGAGTCATGCAATACCTGAGAACTCCACTATACTGTTGAAACTGTGACGAAGAATGGCCATTATGAGTATAATACAAGCCTAGCACCTCTATTATTATTATTATTATTATTATTATTATTATTATTATTATTATTATTATTATTATTATTAGGAAGCGGTAAGCTAGTACAAGGTAAACAGTGAAGATGAAACAAGGGATAACTAGTGTAATATTTACCAGGGATATACCTCCTAGGGATGGGGTGAGGTGTCAGTTCAGTCAATTGTCAATAACACTGCGGTCAGGCGTGGTAGTACTGGTTAACAGCGGCTGCTGGTGGTAATGGTGGTGGTTGTTTATGTTGGTGGTTGCTGGTAGCAGCTGTTGATGGCGGTGGTTAAAGCTGTTGGTGTTGATGGTTGGCAGTAGGTGGTGTTGGTAGTACTAAGGTACTTCCCTACCTCAGGTAGGAGACTTACCCAGGGCAGGGAAGGTAGGAAACAATTCTCTAGACCAGAGTAAGAGAGGAGGTGTAGTATCACATGGTGTGTATTAGGAAGATAACAAAGTTAGTACATCACATAGCACTTAGGGAAGCGTAAGGAAGCTGAAGGAGCAACCATGAGTACTTAAAGGTGCCATAGAATAACCAAGTCTTGAGAGCGCCACTCCCGCCGCCAGACTGTGGGGGTGTGCTCGCTTATTTGTGGTTGCAGGGGGTCGATTCTCAGCTCCTGGTCCCGCCTCTTGCCAGATTCACTTCCTTGTAGCCCCAAGGACCCTATCGTGTGTGTGTGCGTGTACTCACCACAATGTATTTGCGGAAGTTGATTCTCATCTCATTATTCCTACATCTTAAGCTACAGTCGACGACTGCTGTTACATATTAGAATCTTGCTCCCTATCGTACCTACATCTGAAACTGTGTGTAGGATTTTGCTTCCACTCATTTTTTTATGGTGTAAAACTAGAGAAGGCGCGATAATATCCCTGCCGGTTCATCTGGGCGCCCAGCTTCCATCTATGTCCCACTGTTATGGTCTCTCTCATGTATAACTCCATCCTTAACCTTTTCTATCCCGCCAAGTATATTTTAGGTCGTCCTGTGTGTGTGGAATAGGGAAGACGACCCCTATCCTTCCTTCATTCTTCTCCTAGAAGGCAGCCTTCTCCTTCACTACCCCCTAGAAGGCAGCATCCTCCTTCACTACCCCCTAGAAGGCAGCCTCCTCCTTCACTACCCCTTAGAAGGCAGCCTAGAAGGCAGCCTCCTCCTTCACTACCCCCTTGAGGCAGCCTCCTTCACTACCCCCTTGAGGCAGCCTCCTTCACTACCCCCTTGAGGCAGCCTCCTTCACTACCCCCTTGAGGCAGCCTCCTTCACTACCCCCTTGAGGCAGCCTCCTCCTTCACTACTCCCTTGAGGCAGCCTCCTTCACTACCCCCTTGAGGCAGCCTCCTCCACTACCCCCTTGAGGCAGCCTCCTTCACTACCCCATTGAGGCAGCAGCCTCCTTCACTACCCCCTTGAGGCAGCCTCCTCCTTCACTACTCCCTTGAGGCAGCCTCATTCACTACCCCCTTGAGGCAGCCTCCTCCACTACCCCTTGAGGCAGCCTCCTTCACTACCCCCTTGAGGCAGCAGCCTCCTTCACTACCCCTTGAGGCAGCCTCCTCCACTGCCCCCTTGAGGCAGCCTCCTTCACTACCCCCTTGAGGCAGCCTCCTTCACTACCCCTTGAGGCAGCCTCCTCCACTACCCCCTTGAGGCAGCCTTCTCCACTACCCCCTTGAGGCAGCCTCCTTCACTACCCCTTGAGGCAGCCTCCTCCACTTCCCCCTTGAGGCAGCCTCCTTCACTACCCCCTTGAGGCAGCCTCCTCCACTACCCCCTTGAGGCAGCCTCCTCCACTACCCCCTTGAGGCAGCCTCCTTCACTACCCCCTTGAGGCAGCCTCCTCCACTACCCCCTTGAGGCAGCCTCCTCCACTACCCCCTTGAGGCAGCCTCCTTCACTACCCCTTGAGGCAGCCTCCTCCACTACCCCTTGAGGCAGCCTCCTCCACCCCCTTGAGGCAGCCTCCTTCACTACCCCCTTGAGGCAGCCTCCTCCACTACCCCCTTGAGGCAGCCTCCTTCAGTACCCCCTTGAGGCAGCCTCGATCATGCCTGTCACAGCTGCTGAACCATTATGACAGAATTACAGAGGCATTGGAGGACGACCAAAACGCAGATGTGATTTACACAGATTTTGCAAAGGCGTTTGACAAATGCGATCATGGAGTGATAGCGCACAAAATGAGGGCCATAGGCATTACGGGGAAGGTAGGCAGATGGATTTTTGAGTTCCTAACACAAAGAACACAAAAAGTAGTAGTGAACAGGGCAAGATCCAGCATCAGCGAGGTCAAAAGCTCAGTGCCCCAAGGCACTGTCCTGGCACCTCTGCTGTTTCTAATCCTCATAGCAGACATAGATAAAAACACCCAGCACACTTTTGTATCATCATTTGCAGATGACACTAAAATAAGCATGAAAGTCACTACGGTAGAGGACACTGAAAAATTACAGGAGGACATAAGCAGGGTCTTCCAATGGGCAGTGGAGAACAACATGACGTTCAATGGTGATAAGTTTCAGCTGCTTAGGTATGGAAAAAATGAAGAACTCAAAAGGAACACTATATACAAAACGCAAGAGGGTCACCACATAGAACGAAAGGAACACGTAAAGGACTTGGGAATAATTATGTCTGCTGATCTGTCGTTTAAAGACCATAACAAGACAAAGATCACAACAGCCAGGAAGATGACGGGGTGGGTATTGAGAACTTTCAAAACAAGGGAAATAATGCCGATGGTGACACTATTCAAATCGCTAGTGCTCCCTCACTTAGAATACTGCTCAGTGCTGACGGCCCCGTTCAGGGCAGGAGAAATAGCAGAGCTGGAACAAATCCAGAGATCGTTTACGGCTCACATTGAGCCATTGAAACATCTAAATTATTGGGAACGCCTTCAAGTCTTGAACATGTACTCATTGGAGCGGAGGAGAGAGAGATACATGATAATATATACATGGAAAGTACTTGAGGGCCTGGTCCCAAATCTGCACACTGCCATAACAACATACTGGAGTGAGAGATATGGGAGAAAGTGTAAAATAAATCCAGTGAGGAGCAGGGTGCGGTGGGGACAATACGGGAGCACTGTATTAACATCCGGGGTCCCAGACTATTCAACATCTTACCAGAAGATATCCGAAACACGGCTGGAACCAGTGTAGAAGCCTTCAAGAGGAAACTGGACAAATATCTTCACCAGGTGCCAGATCAACCAGGCTGTGATGGATATGTGGGGCAGCGGGCCTCCAGCAGCAACAGCCTGGTTGACCAGGCAAGCACCAGACGAGCCTGGCCCATGGCCGGGCTCAGAGAGTAGATACTCGAAACTCTTCAAAGGTATATCAAAGGTATACCCCTTGAGGCAGCCTCCTTCACTACCCCCTTGAGGCAGCCTCCTCCACTACCCCCTTGAGGCAGCCTCCTTCACTACCCCCTTGAGGCAGCCTCCTCCACTACCCCCTTGAGGCAGCCTCCTTCAGTACCCCCTTGAGGCAGCCTCCTTCAGTACCCCCTTGAGGCAGCCTCCTTCACTACCCCCTTGAGGCAGCCTCCTTCAGTACCCCCTTGAGGCAGCCTCCTCCACTACCCCTTGAGGCAGCCTCCTTCACTACCCCTTGAGGCAGCCTCCTTCAGTACCCCCTTGAGGCAGCCTCCTCCTTCACTACCCCCTTGAGGCAGCCTCCTTCAGTACCCCCTTGAGGCAGCCTCCTTCAGTACCCCCTTGAGGCAGCCTCCTCCTTCACTACCCCCTTGAGGCAGCCTCCTTCAGTACCCCCTTGAGGCAGCCTCCTTCAGTACCCCCTTGAGGCAGCCTGCACTCTAGTTCCTTGACAAAGTGATATGGATGGTTAGAGGTGAGAGAGAACATGATGGAGAAAATGGAGATGGTGGATAATATGAAGGAGTGAATGATCCAAGGCCAAGACGCAAAGGATGGCTGGAAAGGTGAGGGAAAAGATAATGAAGACGAAGAAGAGGAGATGACCATTTTGCTAAGCTAGTGATGCTGTGAGTTCTGAGTGTGGAGATGAGAGGAGGGATGTGCTGGCCATGTTACTACGCTAGTGATGCTGTGAGTGGTACCTGAGTGTGGAGATGAGAGGATGGATGTGCTGGCCATGTTACTACGCTAGTGATGCTGTGACTGGTACCTGAGTGTGGAGATGAGAGGAGGGATGTGCTGGCCATGTTACTACGCTAGTGATGCTGTGAGTGGTACCTGAGTGTGGAGATGAGAGGAGGGGATGAATGCTGAAGAGGATCATCCCCAACACCACCAACAGAGGGATTACGTCCATAAGGATTAATACGGTGCTAGAGGCACAGCAACAAATCCCTCGCAAGGGTGACACCGTAAAATTCTCAAATGAACTCTGGGAATCTACAAAAAAATATAAAAAGGTGAGTGGGTCTGGACCCCCTCCCCACAGCAGTGGGATCACACACTAAGCCACTGGAAAAATATATTTGACATGGATATGAAAGATATGACAGTCATTTTACTTCTTTATAGTCACGATTATATAGATTATAGAAGATTATCGTCATATATTAAACTAGTGAAAAATCGTAGAGCGTATTTAAAAAAAATAACCATTTGGCGAATTGAAAAGTTAGAATATTAGGACCAAACTGAAGCTTGTTAAACGTTCTGCACTCTGGCAGGATTGTTGGTCTTTATTTTTTTTTATTTCTTGTGAACTGATAAGTAATTTTAGAAATTTCTACTTATACTGAGAATACAATTATCTTCACTTTCCTTAAACGTTCTTATTCCTGCTACGTTTTCAAATTTAGGAGACGTGATGATACCACCAACTACGAGACGGTATAGAACAACTGACGAAGGACGTGGCTTGTTAGTGTTAATACACACAGCAAAAGACACTTTTCATAGTACTATATTTTATCTACGTACATTCTTTGTACTTTGTACGTGATAAAGAAGCCGTAGTTGCGATATATACAAACGCATCGAGCGGGTAGGTCACTGCTATACAATAACAACAAGGTTAAAATTAATACATAACAAAAGTAACGAATATCAACACTCAACAAATGAATGTACTTGATAAAAGCCTCGTGGAGGCAAAACGTCGCACCGATATCCGCCCTCACCTGCTGTATGTCCTGTTACAAGACATAAAATACCTGGATGGCAGTACCTGGAAGAGTCACAATCCTCTCCACTCTTAGTCTGGCTGGCTGGCTAGACCCACCTCCTGACACTTCTATTATAAACGACTATCTCCTTTGAGATTCTGGCGATCCCCGCCACTTGCATCTGTCTCGTTCCTGCCCCCAACACATGGGCAGTGTGCCCCAACACCCGTTCACCATAACAAAACCCTGCGGATATACGGGCTAGGGGGAGAGTGGAACCCCTACAGTGGCGCGGGCAGGAGAAGAGCATCACCACGGCCGCCACCACAAAGTGTTTGATCAAGTGAACATAAACGCTTGTGGAGCCTTATAGTCCACGCCATTCTCCCATAATGCAACGCTCCCTATTCTTCCTCGGTCCGTCTCGTTGCCAGACTTATCGATGCCGCTTTTTCGTTGTTTATTAACATGGTTAATTGAATTTACGTAACCTAAGTTGACCTAAATTACCTTGCTCGGAAATAAAGGGAACAACATCTAAGTAGCAAAAATACGTTAAGAAATTGATGTTGACCACCACGTCAAAAACTGACGCAGTGAAATAATAATAATAATAATAATAATAATAATAATATCAACAATAATAAAAAATTATAACTATAACAACAACTAAAAATAATAAATTGCAATAATAATCATAATAATGGTAATCAAACCAAGGGCTAAACCTTAAAAGGGCGTAGTGAACTAAGAAGCGCTTGTAGTTCCTGCTGACAGTAGTGAACTAAGAAGAGCTTGTAGTTCCTGCTGACAGTAGTGAACTAAGAAGAGCTTGTAGTTCCTGCTGACAGTAGTGAACTAAGAAGAGTTTGTAGTTCCTTGACAGTAGTGAACTAAGAAGAGCTTCTAGTTCCTGCTGACAGAGTGAACTAAGAAGAGTTTGTAGTTCCTGCGACAGTAGTGAACTAAGAAGAGCTTCTAGTTCCTGCTGACAGTAGTGAACTAAGAAGAGCTTGTAGTTCCTGCTGACAGTAGTGAACTAAGAAGAGCTTGTAGTTCCTGCTGACAGTAGTGAACTAAGAAGAGCTTGTAGTTCCTGCTGACAGTAGTGAACTAAGAAGAGCTTCTAGTTCCTGCTGACAGTAGTGAACTAAGAAGAGCTTCTAGTTCCTGCTGACAGTAGTGAACTAAGAAGAGCTTCTAGTTCCTGCTGACAGTAGTGAACTAAGAAGAGCTTGTAGTTCCTGCTGACAGTAGTGAACTAAGAAGAGCTTGTAGTTCCTGGACAGTAGTGAACTAAGAAGAGTTAGTTCCTGCTGACAGTAGTGAACTAAGAAGAGCTTCTAGTTCCTGCTGACAGTAGTGAACTAAGAAGAGCTTCTAGTTCCTGCTGACAGTAGTGAACTAAGAAGAGCTTCTAGTTCCTGCTGACAGTGGTGAACTAAGAAGAGTTTGTAGTTCCTGCTGACAGTAGTGAACTAAGAAGAGCTTCTAGTTCCTGCTGACAGTAGTGAACTAAGAAGAGCTTCTAGTTCCTGCTGACAGTAGTGAACTAAGAAGAGCTTCTAGTTCCTGCTGACAGTAGTGAACTAAGAGGAGCTTCTAGTTCCTGCTGACAGTAGTGAACTAAGAAGAGCTTCTAGTTCCTGCTGACAGTAGTGAACTAAGAAGAGCTTCTAGTTCCTGCTGACAGTAGTGAACTAAGAAGAGCTTCTAGTTCCTGCTGACAGTAGTGAACTAAGAAGAGCTTGTAGTTCCTGCTGACAGTAGTGAACTAAGAAGAGCTTGTAGTTCCTGCTGACAGTAGTGAACTAAGAAGAGCTTGTAGTTCCTGCTGACAGTAGTGAACTAAGAAGAGCTTGTAGTTCCTGCTGACAGGAGGCTCCCGGAGGCTCGACCCTGATTTTGTTTGTCCTCGACAGGACTCTTGTTATATATATGTCGTGCCGAATAGGTAACACTTGCGTAACGCTCTTCTTGCCGAATAAGGCAAGCGAAAATTCGTGTATTCAATAATTTCGCAAAAAATCATTTTGACCCTAACAAAAAAAAAAATATTTCATTGTTTAGTAAATTATTGTAAACACTGCTGGAACCAGTGTCAGATCAACCAGGTGCCAGATCAACCAGGCTGTGATGGATATGTGGGGCAACGGGCCTCCAACAGCAACAGCCTGGTTGACCAGGCAAGCACCAGACGAGCCTGGCCCATGGCCGGGCTCTGAGAGTAGATAAACTCTCGAAACTCTTCAAAGGTATATATAAAATATATTTAGTTGGAATAGGCTAAATTAAATTGCGCTTGTTATAAGGTTAGGTAAGTTTTCTAAGGTTCTTTTTGTACAAAATCATAAATTTTTATATTAACATGGAAAAAAAAACCATATCTTTAAATGTATAAGATAAAATTTTAGAAAGGACTTAATTTTAAATGAGTTCTTGCTAATTGACCAGTTTTACCTATTCGGCACCACACACACACACACACTGGAAGCTGAAGACTCAGATGAGTCAAAGGGATGTTAGGAAGCATTTCTTCAGCCATAGAGTAGTTAGGAAGTGGAATAGTCTAGAGAACGATATAGTGGAGGCAGGAACCATACATAGTTTTAAGACGAGGTATGATAAAGCTCATAGAGCAGGGAGAGCAGAGACCCAGTAGCGGACAGCGAAGAGGCGGGGCCAGGAGCTGAGTCTCGACCCCTGCAACCACAATTAGGTGAGTACACACACACGAGACTAAAAATTCGTTATACAGTCTAGTGGATCCAAATGACGTGTTAGTAGCGATGTTTCGCTTTATGTTTCGCTTTATATAAACACTAAACAGAGCCAAACGTTGTACCCCAAAAAAACTTGTTAGGAAACGTGTGTATTTTCTTCCTCTTGCAGTCTTGTATTGCGAGTCTGCAACAACCAGTTTTGTATTGTGATTGTCTGCAATAACCTGTTTTGTATTGTAATTGTCTGCAATAACCTGTTTTGTATTGTGATTGTCTGCAATAACCAGTTTTGTATTGTGATTGTCTGCAATAACCTGTTTTGTATTGTGATTGTCTGCAATAACCAGTTTTGTATTGTGATTGTCTGCAATAACCAGTTTTGTGATTGTTCATTACCAGTATTTAGAACATAATAACAAATATATATAACAGATTTCTAACTAGTTATAAATCTCTCACTTATTTCAATACATGCGATTTTGTCTTCCTTCAACCCACCTGTGTTACCCAGGTGTGGAAAACTACAATACAATACCTGTTTTGTGTTTTGCAAGAAGCGACCAGTCTAAGTTATATCTGTGTCTGGGTCGTGGGGGCGCTGACCCCTCCAGAAACCTCCTTTGGGTAGCCTTCAAGACTGGAGACATCCTTCGAGTATTCTTCAAGACTGGAGACATCCTTCGAGTATTCTTCAAGACTGGATACCTCCTTCGAGTATCCTTCAAGACTGGAGACCTCCTTCGAGTATTCTTCAAGACTGGAGACCTCCTTCGAGTATCCTTCAAGACTGGAGACCTCCTTCGAGTATCCTTCAAGACTGGAGACATCCTTCGAGTATTCTTCAAGACTGGAGACCTCCTTCGAGTATCCTTCAAGACTGGAGACCTCCTTCGAGTATCCTTCAAGACTGGAGACCTCCTTCGGTTATCCCTCAACACTATTTCGAAGACATTTTGAGATAGTCATAAATCAGTGGGACATTTCAGTGTGTGGTTCCACCATGTTGGCAGTCGGTATGCAGGAGAGGCATGTAGGAGGCGGCATAGCTGTGTCTAGGTCAGGAATGCCCCACATACTGGCAACCTTAGCAAGTCTGTCTGTCTACCAGAACTGTTTATCCTAGCTAATATGTCCTAGCTCTAACACTAGACACAACACCCAGTTCTAACACTGGACAAAATGCAACAACACGACTCTAATCAATTGAATCCTCATGTGGAGAAAATTCTCCAAAGGAGGGGGGTATGCGCCCTTACTACCCTTGGTAAGGGCCCTTACCCTTTCCACCCTTAGGAAAGGGCCAGAGGAGGCGCGTCTGGCTGCATAAACAATTTAATTCATGCCAGATGTACTGTCAACAGTGTGTCAAGAATTGTGCTGACCACAGCACCACGAGGCACCTCGTGGCACTACATGGCTGCACGAGACTGCAAAAAGCAGCACGAGCGGGCAGATTGAATTTGGCCACCGCAAGAACGGGTCATACGACTCTAGTCGTCATGCGGCGCGAGGCGATGTAAATCAACAAAGACATTACTCGTTCGCGTCCGTTATATCATTTAATCTCCACTAACGTCGGGAAATAAGATAAGAACTCTGTTCCAGCGCGTTTAGTGTATAACATCAACATTGCAGTATATTCAGAAGTGTGCGCAGCTTCAGACTGCAAAAAGGAGAAAGTAGAGACAATCGCAAGTGAACTCCATCGAAACAAGACGGTGATTCTTCAGCGGCATTCTACAATCAAGACAGCATTTCCGCCGTATATGGTGGAGCCAACACCATCGCTCAAAGTTACACGAGCAAGGTAAGAATTGGATGTTCTTGTCAAGACAGGGAACTGCGCAGTTCTTGTATTCAAGAACCTTCAAATTTTTACCCACGACGGCGGTTATGCGTGGACTTTTTAGTCCAAAACAGTGAGTAAAACGCCTTTCAGTCCATCTAAGACTGAAATATGGACATACGCTCCTTTTGGGGCAATAATTATGTACTCATATGTGATATTTTTTCCATACAGCCCTGTGGAGAGTGTGGCAATATATGGATCCCCTGAGAAGGTGTTGGTGGTGGCTGCGACATCTTGGATTCATCAAGAAGATAAGTAACATACAGTCCACGTTATTGTTGGAGCCCATCCTCCACACCTCATACCATCTCTTTAACTAGAGATTTTCATCACCTATAATCACTTTTTTTTCTCTCTCTCTCTCTCTCTCTCTCTCTCTCTCTCTCTCCTCTCTCTCTCTCTCTCTCTCTCTCTCTCTCTCTCTTCTCTCTCTCTCTCTCACATTTACATCCATAATGTGTGTCACCTATTTCACCCCACAATGGCTACACCAGGTATCGTGGGCAACTTAGTTTTCCCACATTCACGCTGTGGGCGGCTTACTGTGGGCGGGGTGGGCGGCACAATAGGCAAGATATAACAAGCGCAATACATCACACCAACCGGTGACGCGAAGACCATATGGCTGCCGCTGCCGCTACCTCCTTACCTACTCTCTTTGCTTCCATCTTCCCTTCGCCTTTTCTCCTCCTCCTCTCCCCTTTCCACCTCCACATCCCTCTCCTTCCCTTCCACCTACATATTCCCCTTCCTATATTTACTTTCGCTAGCATATTAAACAGAGGTGTCGTTACACTTTTAAAACACTCTCTTATGCCTTCCTTCCTTCCTTCGTGCTGTTACCTTCTATTATATTCCCGTTATCTCCTTCATTTTCTCTCCCTCCTTCCAGCGATGGGAAGCGGGGTCCAGAGAAGGTCGTGCGCGTCTCCTGGTCCCTAAATCACCTGTAACATGAATTTGTGGGTCTAAGAGATTTTCCAGGCGGAAATCTCACCACCTTACCTTGATGACAGTCGATAATTACCCAGGAAACAGCCAGGGACCCAGAACAACAGCTCACGAAGAAGTACTATCAACATATTATAGATTTTGCCTCAAGGGAGCAAGTTTATTGGATAGTGGCACTCATCCTGTGAGTGAACACCCCACCACGAAGACAGTATTGGTTAGTGGCACTCATCCTGTGAGTGAACACCCCACCATGAAGACAGTATTGGTTAGTGGCACTCATCCTGTGAGTGAACACCCCACCATGAAGACAGTATTGGTTAGTGGCACTCAGGTGAGTGAACACCCCACCACGAAGACAGTATTGGGCAGCATTCACCATGAGATGACGTGGGAGATGCAGCATCAACACAGTGTGGGATGCTGGTCAGCTGGAGGCTGCCTCTCCTGGACTACTGGTGCGTGTGATGTACTCTGACGCCACTATATGGCGCCCCCATCACTTGTGCTGGTGTGGTGAGGTGTGGTGTTCTGGTGCTACATTGAAGTGGAGTGTTGTGAGAATCGTGAAGCTGTGTAATGATGTGTGTCGAAGTGTGGTATAATGAGGTGTGGTATAGCACGGTTACTATAGTGACAATCTCCACGCTATTGTGATACATACTAGCTATGGTATAATCTAATGGTGTTCATGGTGGTATTTGTTAGTACTAGTGATATTGTTTTTGCTGTTGTTGTTGATTTCGGTGGTGGTGGCGGCGGCTCTTTATTCAGACTTCTGAAGGCTACTTTTATGTACCGTTGATGAGTTTCGAGAGTTTTGATATTCCCGGAGCCTGGTGCTGGGCCAGGCTTGTCTGGTGCTTGCCTGGTCAACCAGGCTGTTGCTGCTAGTGGCCCATGGCACGCATATCCATCACAGCCTGCTTGATCCCCAGCACTCGATGGAGATACTTGTCCAGTTTCTTCTTGAAGACTTCTACACTTGTTCCAGCAGTGTTTCTGATATCTTCTGGTAAGATGTTGAATAATCTGGGACCCCGGATGTTGATACATTTTTTTTCGTGTTTGTGTGTCCACGATGCCCCTGCCTTTTGCTGGGTTTATTTTGCACTTTCAGGTATATACTTTCCAGGTATATAATTATCATGTAGCTCTCTCTCCTTCGCTCCAGTGAGTACATATTTAGGACTCTCAGGCGTTCCCAGTAATTTAAATGCTTTATTGGGCTCTATGCGGGCCGTAAATGATCTTTGATTTGTAAACAAGTGATTTGAAAAGTGTTACCATTAGCACTATCTCCCTTATTTTGAAAGTTCTCAATATCCACCCGTTCATCTTCCTAGCTGTCGTAACACTGGTCTTATCGCGTTCTTTGCAAGAAAAGTCAGCTGACATTAGAACGTATTTGGCGATCCTCTTAAGTTTTGTATACAGTGTCCCTTTAGAGTTCTTCAGTCTTTCTATACCTCAGCAGCTGGAACTTATCACCACTGAACGTCATGTTCTCCACTGTCCACTGGAGAAACTCTGCTTACATCCTCCTGCAATTTTACCTGTAATAAACGGTAAGTTGCCCCACCATGGGCCAATAAGCCCATACTTTAATTGACTAGCAATATTCCCTGTGGCGTCTTCTTCCAGCATTCAGAGGTGGGCATGCAGGGGTGGACGTGCAAGGGTGGGCGTGCAGGGGTGGACGTGCACGGAGTGGGCGTGCAGGGGTGGGCGTGCATGGGCGGCGTCGTTGGAGAAGGCGGCAATCACCAAGACAGGTAGAATAAATATGCAAATATCTTGAGTATTCCCCACAGCGGAGTGCATCTGTTAGCTCCACCATCATGGTGATGGCGGCCCCCACCTGTCTCTACCATGGTGGTAACAGCCCCCACTTGTCTGTACTATCATGGTGATGACGGTAGCCCCCACCCGCCTGTACCATCATGGTGGTGGTAACAGCCCCCACCTTTTTGTACCATCATGGTGGTGGTGGCAGTCCCCACCTACCAGTACCATCATGGTAGTGGTGGCAGCCCCCTACCTACCAGTACCATCATGGTGGTGGTGGCAGCCCCCACCTACCAGTACCATCATGGTGGTGGCAGCCCCCACCTACTAGTACCATCATGGTGGTTGTGGAGGCAGCCCCACCTACCAGTACCATCATGGTGGTGGCAGCCACCTACCTACCAGTACCATCATAATGGTGGCAGCCCCCACCTACCAGTACCATCATGGTGGTGGCAGCCCCCACCTACCAGTACAATCATGGTGGTGGCAGCCCCTACCTACCAGTACCATCATGGTGGTGGCAGCTCACCTCCAGTCCATCATGGTGTGGCGCCCTACCAGTACCATCATGGTGAGTGGCAGCCCCACCTACCAGTACCATCATGGTGGTGGTGGTGGCAGCTCCCACCTACCAGTACCATCATGGTGGTGGCAGCCACCCACCTACCAGTACCATCATGGTGGTGGCAGCTCCCACCTACCAGTACCATCATGGTGGTGGCAGCCACCCACCTACCAGTACCATCATGGTGGTGGTGGTGGCAGCTCCACCTACCAGTACCATCATGGTGGTGGCAGCCCCACCTACCAGTACCATCATGGTGGTGGCAGCCACCCACCTACCAGTACCATCATGGTGGTGGCAGCCCCCACCTACCAGTACCATCATAGTGGTGGCAGCCACCCACCTACCAGTACCATCATAGTGGTGGCAGCCCCCACCTACCAGTACCATCATGGTGGTGGCAGCCCCACCTACCAGTACCATCATGGTGGTGGTGGTGGCAGCTCCACCTACCAGTACCATCATGGTGGTGGCAGCCCCACCTACCAGTACCATCATGGTGGTGGCAGCCCCACCTACCAGTACCATCATGGTGGTGGTGGTGGCAGCCCCACCTACCAGTACCATCATGGTGGTGGTGGTGGCAGCCCCACCTACCAGTACCATCATGGTGGTGGCAGCCCCCACCTACCAGTACCATCATGGTGGTGGTGGTGGCAGCCCCACCTACCAGTACCATCATGGTGGTGGCAGCCCCCACCTACCAGTACCATCATGGTGGTGGCAGCCCCCACCTACCAGTACCATCATGGTGGTGGCAGCCCCACCTACCAGTACCATCATGATGGTGGTGGTGGTGGCAGCCCCACCTACCAGTACCATCATGGTGGTGGCAGCCCCACCTACCAGTACCATCATGGTGGTGGCAGCCCCACCTACCAGTACCATCATGGTGGTGGCAGCCCCCCACCTACCAGTACCATCATGGTGGTGGCAGCCCCCCACCTACCAGTACCATCATGGTGGTGGCAGCCCCCACCTCCACAGTCCTTTAAATTAATTGAACCTAATAATTCTAGGAGAAATGAAGCCAAGTGAAGAAATACTGACACCAACTGAGGGAAGAGAGAGGAGCAGTGTTGGAAACGTCAGCTCTACCAACAAGATAACATACTTGTAAATGACTCAAGTTGGAGCAAAACGTCGTCATCAACTTCTCTATGTCAGGGTTGTGTATTGTGTAAGATAACATAGATTTATTCTAAAAACACAAGAGTCACGGGAATACCTGGAGGGTATTCCGGGGATCAACGCCCCCGCGACCCGGTCAACGACCAGGCCAGGGATATTAGGATATGTTTTTTTTTAATATCAGGGAAGTGTAATGTACTTAACGTGGAACTGCATACACAGTTTCAAGAGAAGGTATAATACCGCTGAAAAGGCAGGACGAAGAGCCAAGATTCAACCCCCTTCTCCCCAAACAAGTGAAAACATCTACAAAGGTACAACAAGGGAGGTGGGTCTTGAGCAACGTCACTCGTCTGGAAACGTGAATAATCGGCACAAAATTTAGGTTTGGGCGGCTGAGAGAAATTCCTTGTAAACTCGAGGACCGCCCACCCGCACGCCCACGCTAGGAAAGCCCACACGCCCACTCCAAACCAACCCGTACGCCCATTTCGGGGCAGAGAAGGATGCCCAATTACCCACAGACCTGACAGAGTAGACCCACCCTTAGCCAGCATGTGGGGCGGCGGGCCTCCAGTAGCAACAGCCTGCTTGACCAGGCTAACATCAGACGAGCCTGGCCCATGGCCGGGCTACGGGAGTAGAAAGACTCTCGAAGCTTATTAAAGTTAAGCATAGGTACCTCTGATACACCTACGATATGCTTCCAGAGTTTACCTACACCCGGAGAACGGTCCTGGACCAGGTTGAGTACACACCCGGAGAACGGTCCTGGACCAGGTTGAGTACACACCCGGAGAACGTTCCTGGACCAGGTTGAGTACACAAACCTTGTGCTGAAAGCTCTTGACATACGGCACCAAGTTAGGCTGTCAGCTGTCATACAAATGATTAAATACCAACAACACTTTGCTCTAAACTCTATACTTTCTATACCTTCTTTTACACAGTTCCATACGTGTTTGTGACATAGCTGTGGCCGTTACAGATAGTAACTACTCCCGTAGCCCCGTCTGAGGTGCGTGATCAACCAGGCTGTTGCTGCTAGTGGCTCTCAGGCTCACATATATCCAAGGAACAATGGGGTTTATAATGGAAATTAGATAAAATCTGAAATTAATCTTAGATGATCAACATCTTATCTTGCAGTGGTCTTAGGTGATCACACCTTATTAGCCGTGGTCTTAGGTGATCACACCTTATTAGCAGTGGTCTTAGGTGATCACACCTTATTAGCCGTGGTCTTAGGTGATCACACCTTATTAGCAGTGGTCTTAGGTGATCACACCTTATTAGCCGTGGTCTTAGGTGATCACACCTTATTAGCAGTGGTCTTAGGTGATCACACCTTATTAGCCGTGGTCTTAGGTGATACACACAAAAACTAGCAGAGGTTTTAGATGATTCAGACCCCACCGACAACACCTCAGCAGTCCCAAAACCCACTAACATCTCAGTGGTCCCAAGATCCACCATCATCTCAGCAGACCCACAACCCACCAACAACTCAGCAGACCCAAGACCCACCAACAACTCAGCAGACCCAAGACCCACCAACAACATCTCAGCAGTCCCAAGACCCACCAACAACATCTCAGCAGTCCCAAGACCCACCAACAACATCTCAGCAGTCCCAAGACCCACCAACAACATCTCAGCAGTCCCAAGACCCACCAACAACATCTCAGCAGTCCCAAGACCCACCAACAACATCTCAGCAGTCCCAAGACCCACCAACAACATCTCAGCAGTCCCAAGACCCACCAACAACATCTCAGCAGTCCCAAGACCCACCAACAACATCTCAGCAGTCCCAAGACCCACCAACAACATCTCAGCAGTCCCAAGACCCACCAACAACATCTCAGCAGTCCCAAGACCCACCAACAACATCTCAGCAGTCCCAAGACCCACCAACAACATCTCAGCAGTCCCAAGACCCACCAACAACATCTCAGGTCCCAAGACCCACCAACAACATCTCAGCAGTCCCAAGACCCACCAACAACATTTCAGTGGTCCCAAGACCCACCAACAACATCTCAGCAGTCCCAAGACCCACCAACAACATCTCAGCAGTCCCAAGACCCACCAACAACATCTCAGCAGTCCCAAGACCCACCAACATCTCATCAGTCCCAAGACCCACCAACAGCATCTCAGTGGTCCCAAGACCCACCAACAACATCTCATCAGTCCCAAGACCCACCAACAACATCTCAGCAGTCCCAAGACCCACCAACAACATCTCAACAGTCCCAAGACCCACCAACAACATCTCAACAGTCCCAAGACCCACCAACAACATCTCATCAGACCCAAGACCCACCAACAACATCTCAGTGGTCCCAAGACCCACTAACAACATCTCAGTGGTCCCAAGACCCACCAACAACATCTCAACAGTCCCAAGACCCACCAACAACATCTCAGCAGTCCCAAGACCCACCAACAACATCTCAGTGGTCCCAAGACCCACCAACAACATCTCAGAGGTCCCAAGACCCACCAACAACATCTCAGCGGTCCCAAGACCCACCAACAACATCTCAGTGGTCCCAAGACCCACCAACAACATCTCAGCAGTCCCAAGACCCAACAACAACATCTCAGTGGTCCCAAGACCCACCAACAACATCTCAGTGGTCCCAAGACCCACCAACAACATCTCAGTGGTCCCAAGACCCACCAACAACATCTCAGCAGTCGCAAGACCCACCAACAACATCTCAGTGGTTCCAAGACCCACCAACAACATCTCAGCAGTCCCAAGACCCACCAACAACATCTCAGTGGTCCCAAGACCCACCAACAACATCTCAGTGGTCCCAAGACCCACCAACAACATCTCAGTGGTCCCAAGACCCACCAACAACATCTCAGTGGTCCCAAGACCCACCAACAACATCTCAGTGGTCCCAAGACCCACCAACAACATCTCAGTGGTCCCAAGACCCACCAACAACATCTCAGTGGTCCCAAGACCCACCAACAGCATCTCAGTGGTCCCAAGACCCACCAACAACATCTCAGCAGTCCCAAGACCCACCAACAACATCTCAGTGGTCCCAAGACCCACCAACATCTCAGCAGTCCCAAGACCCACCATCATCATCTCAGCGGTGAGAAACAAGGGCGAGCACTGAAGATCGAAGGATGCCCGGCCGCAGCCTCCCTCAGCCAAGCGTTATAATGGCCGCCCTGCATCATCAATTTTACGTATTCAAGACCTGGAGTCCTGAGCGTAGCAGAGCTAATAACCCAGCGACGGGCAGCATTAAAAAGCCTGGCCCTTTGTAATGAAAATGGGAATTAGGGGCGCTGGGAGGGGGTTGGGGAGACGTACAAGGGGGTTGGGGAGGTGAGGAGAGGGTTGGGAGGTGGGGCTGGGTTTGGGTGGGGGTCGTAGACTAGGTAGTATCGTGGCTATGATGCTAGGGGGTTTAAAAGGCTATGGTTGGCAGTGGTGGAGGCCAAAGAGAACTCGACACACACTCTCCTGTCTTCATTAGTGTGACGGCTTAGAGAAGAGCTGGGGAGGAAGGAGGCAGGAGGGAAGTAAGAGGTAGCAGGGGATGAGCAGGAGGATCAGGGGAGTAAGAGATAGCAGGAGATGAGCATGAGGATCAGGGGAGTATGAGATAGCAGGGGAGTAAGTGGTAGCAGGAGAGTAAGATGTAGGGATTAAAAAGGTAACAAGGGAGTAAGAGGTAGCAGGGAATGAGCAGGAGAAGTAGAGTAGATAGTAGTTTTAAAATTTAAAGAGTGCCTTGACCGTGAAGCTCACTCGGTGCTCTTGCCAATAACAAAAACAACTAAAACAAACATACAACAAACACTACCAGCATGAAAAAAAATAGCATAAACATTATCAGTCCAAGTTAAAATAATCAGCATTTAAAAACTCATTAAACTTTTAGTGTCAAAAGACTCTCCTAAAGGTTCCCCGAGGTCCCTACAGGCACCCTGGTAATTTATTTAAATCATGACATAATGAAACAGTCATATTTATGGCACAAGTTAAACAGAGGGGGACAAGAAGACCTGCACACTCGTGGCTATGGGTACGTGTCTGGTCCTCAAATCAACAGAGATTCGTCTAAAATGATTGTTCCCTCTTAAGAGAGAGCCAAAAACCCACGTCCTGCTAAACCTTGTATAACTTGCTGTCAGTCTATAGGACCCACCGGTACTGCCACTTAGCAAGGATCTCTGTGTCCATGAATTCACTGTAAGGAAGAAGTCTGCTACAGAACAAGCCTCTTGTAAAAGCATTTACCTTAACATCTGTTGTTCAGACGCTGAGACGCCAACATGACTCCAGCATGAACAGAACTCCACAGCCTTGTGTTATGTGGGAAAAGATCAACCACTCCCCGATCTTATGAAGCACAGGGTGGACAGAATATACTTGACCAGGGCACGTAGATCACTGTTCACTCGTATTTCCAGTGTAAACAGAGGTCCAACCAAACCAGCTACCAGGACGCTTGCAGCTCCACAGCGAACACAGAGGACCAGTTTAACAACAGTACACAATAAGAGACCTCACAGACCACCACCGCTAAGCCAACACCATTGTAGTTTTGACCCTTCAATCCTTGGAACAAGAACAAAATAATACTCCATTAAATTAACCACAAGGAATCAACACTCAGGGTCTCATTTCCACTACCTACAAAGATGGATCTTTCACCATAGATTCACTGAGATCACAATGTAAATAATAATAATAACCACCATAAGCATGTTCGTGTATGAGATGGTCTCCCTGTGTGAGGTGGTACACATATTGTCAAGTGTGGCTGGTAGTGCTTTACAAAACACACCAACACAGACCAGCTGGCAACAATCTTGCACTCAACTCACTAATCTCACAAATATACACCCTCACTCCCACACACTTCACTCACAAATATAACTAACTTTTCCTTCCACAGTACAGCATATAGAACAGTGTAGCAACACTGTTGGTGTTCCCACAATGTAACTATCATATAGAATAGTGTAGCAGCACACTGCTGGTGTTCCCACAATGTAACTATCATATAGAATAGTGTAGCAACACACTGCTGGTGTTCCCACAATGTAACTATCATATAGAATAGTGTAGCAACACACTGCTGGTGTTTACGTTACACTGCCTCTATGCCTGCTTTCTCTTCATTTACACTGTTACCTCCTCCTGTTGCTACCATCCCACCACCTGTTGCTACCATCCCACCACCTGTTGCTACCATCCCACCACCTGTTGCTACCATCCCACCACCTGTTACTACAATCCCACCTATTTCTACCTCCTCCTCCTCCTGTGTTTATTTCGTGCATCTCCATATTCTTATCGTCTTCTCTGTATATAATATCCCCACCACCACCTCTGCCCTTCCCTCCCCTTCCCCTTCTCCTTCCCCCTCCTCCTCCTCCAGCCTCCCGGCAGCGGTACAGACATCCAATTAGAATTTATCATTTGCGGCCGGCTGTGTACTGACACCCAAAGGATGAGCTTACACAAAATATGGTGACAATTCCTCCACTAGCGGTGGAATGTATGGTGATGACTTGTACACCCAGCTGCTGTTGACTTAATGCTGCTGTTGCTGCTGCTGACGACTTTCACGGGAGGGGGGCTGACGAAGGAGGGCTTCTGATGGAGAGGGGCTGACGACTTTCACGGGAGGGGGGCTGACGAAGGAGGGCTTCTGATGGAGGGGGCTGACGAAGGACGGATGCTGATGAAGAGAGGCTGAAGGAGAGCTGATGAAGAGGGGCTGAAGAAGGAGAGCTTCTGATGAAGAGGGGCTGGCGGTAGGCGGTTGACTGAAAGAGAAGGCTGACAAAGTGACTGACAGTGGGAAGGCGCCGTGTTTTTAAACACATACACAAGGCGCAGTGTTTTACAAGGCCACAAGTGAAACACAGCAAGCAACTCAAAGTCACTGACGGTGGAAGGGGTTTGGAGTGAACCAGATTCCACACACAGTTTTAAGAGTAAGTACGAAAGAACTCCCAAGACACACACACACACAGATGTGAGTCTTACAGGTACACCCAGGTACACACAAAAACACAAATATAGAACACACATGTGAACACAGGAGCCCACAACAGGTGCACACACAACACACATGTGCACACAACACACGAGTGCACACACAGGTGCACAAGAAGCAACCATACCTACAAAACATCATTTTTAAATAAATCACCTGATTTAATCCAAGGCTCCGGCACGGTGAGCATAACTTACTGTCACCTGGACGACACTGAGCATAAACTGGGTGTAACTGTTGGAATACACTGGGTGTGACTGTTGGAATACACTGGGTGTGACTGTTGGAATAAACTGGGTGTGACTGTTGGAATACACTGGGTGTGACTGTTGGAATACACTGGGTGTGACTTGGAATACACTGGGTGTGACTGTTGGAATACACTAGGTGTGACTGTTGGAATACACTGGGTGTGACTGTTGGAATACACTGGGTGTGACTGTTGGAATACACTGGGTGTGACTGTTGGAATACACTGGGTGTGACTGTTGGAATACACTGGGTGTGACTGTTGGAATACACTGGGTGTGACTGTTGGAATACACTGGGTGTGACTGTTGGGATACATTGGGTGTGACTGTTGGAATACACTGTACTCACTGGAGTGGAGGAGATAGACACACATGATAATATATACCTGGAAAGTACTTGAGGGGTCTGGTCCCAAATCTGCACACTGCCATAACATACTGGAGCGAGAGATATAGGTGGAAGTAGGCTTCAAGAGGAAACTGGACAAGTATCTTCACCAGGTGCCAGATCAACCAAGCTGTGATTGGATATGTGGTTGTCGCTGCCTGCAGTAGCAACAACCTGGTTGACCAGGCAAGCACCAGACGAGCCTGGCCCTAGGCAGGGCTCCAGTAGAAAAACTCTCGGAACTCATCAAAGGTATATCAAAGGTAAAGGTATTTACTGAGGAAGTTGAGTGCCACTCTACAGAGGGAGGAAAGTGCCACTCTACAGAGGGAGGGAGGAAAGTGCCACTCTACAGAGGGAGGGATGTGAGTGCCACTACACAGGGATGGTGTCCTGATTATGTGTACTCTAAACAACAGAGTGCCTTGATGCTGCCTGATGGAGCTACTTTCTTCTTCCTCGCATCAAACTTAATTATCTCTCATTCCTTATGCGCTGTACGACCGTAACGGCTCACAGCACTTCATAATAAAAAAATAACCACCTAGCACGCCCACAACCTCCCAGCACGCCCACAAGCACCCAGCACGCCCACACAGAGACCCAATTAACACCCCAACCCTCACACCCTCCCGGGAGGAGCAGCGGCCGCCGCCCGTGAAATACGAGGCTAGATTTCCATTAATGTCAGCTGGAGCAACGACATAAACACAACGGCAAGGCAGCGACACGGGCCAGGCTGCGACACGGGCCAGGCTGCGACACGGGCCAGGCTGCGAGACAAACAGCAAAGAGTGACACAAACAGGAGAAACAGTGACACAAGCAGCGGAAATAGTGACAAGCAGCAGAAATAGTGACACAAGCAGCAGAAACAGTGACAAGCAGCAGATCACGTGGAATCACAACAATTGCACAATCCAGGGGAATATGGGCTTAGCGCAGGTCGCTCCTGCCTTTTACAACTGCTAGACCATAACGACATGGTCCTGGATGCACTGGAAGACAAGCTAAATGGTGGTCCTGGATGCACTGGAAGACAAGCTAAATGGTGGTCCTGGATGTACTGGAAGACAAGCTGAATGGTGGTCCTGGATGCACTGGAAAACAAGCTAAATGGTGGTCCTGGATGCACTGGAAGACAAGCTGAATGGTGGTCCTGGATGCACTGGAAGACAAGCTAAATGGTGGTCCTGGATGCACTGGAAGACAAGCTAAATGGTGGTCCTGGATACACTAGAAGACAAGCTAAATAGTGGTCCTGGATGCACTAATTTTACAAAAGCTTCCGACAAATGCGACCATGAGATAACAGCACACAAAAGGGAATAACTGGTAAAGTGAGCAGATGGATATTAAACTCGTTAAGAAATGTAATAAATGTAAACAGAGTCAAGTCAGAGACTGCCACAGTGCACTGTTCCTCAAGGCACGGTTCTCGCTCCACTTCTGTTTCACATTCTCATATCCGACACAGACAAGGGCATAAATCACAGCGTCGAAATATCCTCTGACTATTACAGCAGACTCTGAAAACGGGAGTCTGTCGAAGACAACGAATTTGCAAGTGGATAAAAACCAAGTCTTCCAGTTTGGCTCCGCTATGGAATAGGGGAAATACAGACAGAAACGTAGCACTATACAAAGTCTCACATACAGGGCCAGGAGCGGTGGCTCGACCCCCCACAAACAGCACTCAGTAAAGACGTGTTCCCCTTCTCTCACCCTTCACAAAACATTATAACCAGGACAAGAAAGAAAACACTCCTATTAATCTAGACATCACCATTTTGATAAGAGCTTCTCCAGCCGCCTCCCCCGTCACACATTTATCCCTGACTCAGGCCTATATTCTCCTCTCCTCCCTCCCATTCCAGCCCCCTCACCCCTCCCATCCAAGCCTATCACCCCTCCCATCCCAGTCTATCACCCATTCCATCTCAGCCTCTCACATCTAAGAGTGGCATCTCATCTCCCATCTTATTGTGGAATCTATCCCACTCCCGTTCCAGTTTGGCACCCCTTTCACACATCTCACAATAGTATGACATCCCTTCCACACATCCCACAATTGTCTATCACCCCTTCCACACATCCCACAATAGTGTATCAACCCTCCCACACATCCCACAATAGTGGCATCCCTCCCACACATCCCACAATAGTGGCATCCCTCCCACACATCCCACAATAGTGTGGCACCCCTCCCACACATCCCACAATAGTGTGGCACCCCTCCTACACATCCCACAATAGTGTGGCACCCCTCCCACACATCCCACAATAGTGTGGCACCCCTCCTACACATCCCACAATAGTGTGGCACCCCTCCCACACATCCCACAATAGTGTGGCACCCCTCCCACACATCCCACAATAATGTGTCACACCTAACACACATCCCACAATAATGTGTCGCCCTCACACACGTCCCACAACAGTGCCATCCCCTTCCACATTCTCCAAAACCTGGTATTCTTCCCACATCGTTCCCTCCGGAGCTTGTTTCTCCCACACACACCTTCCACACATGACCGCCATGATTTCCTCGCGGCTTCAGCTTTGTGGAGTTAGAAATGATTGTAGACGGCAGCGAGGCTGCCTTCTCTAACACAATAACTAACTACCTACGCTAAATAACCTGATAATGAAAGAGGAGAGTGGGAGGGAGGAAGGGAAGAGGGGAGCGGAGGAAAGCGTAAAAGGGAGGGATGAGAGAGGGGAAAACATTGAATCAAGAATGTACCAGCCAATGATTTACTTCAAAATTAGGAACACCAGCAGTGTTGCTACGCTATTCTATATGATAGTTACATTGTGGGAACACCAGCAGTGTGTTGCTACGCTATTCTATATGATAGTTACATTGTGGGAACACCAGCAGTGTGTTGCTACACTATTCTATATGATAGTTACATTGTGGGAACACCAGCAGTGTGTTGCTACGCTATTCTATATGATAGTTACATTGTGGGAACACCAGCAGTGTGTTGCTACACTATTCTATATGATAGTTACATTGTGGGAACACCAGCAGTGTGTTGCTACACTATTCTATATGATAGTTACATTGTGGGAACACCAGCAGTGTGTTGCTACACTATTCTATATGATAGTTACATTGTGGGAACACCAGCAGTGTTGCTACACTATTCTATATGATAGTTACATTGTGGGAACACCAGCAGTGTGTTGCTACACTATTCTATATGATAGTTACATTGTGGGAACACCAGCAGTGTGTTGCTACGCTATTCTATATGATAGTTACATTGTAGGAACAACAGCAGTGTGCTGCTACACTATTCTATATGATAGTTACATTGTGGGAACAACAGCAGGACACAGTCAATCTTACGCAGCTGTGAATACAAATTCTAAAAAAAAAAAAAAAAAAAATTATTTAGGTATTGTAGTGGTTAATGAGAGCGACTATGAGTTACTTATCTTCCTCCCAATATAAGCTCCCAATACATCTATATTTACCAGCATATGTCATCGTATTGTCATAAATTGTATTACCCACAACACACATATTCGCCCGTAATGAATATGTGTGTGTGTGGGTGTGTGTGTGTGTGTGTGTGTTTACATGTGGTTGCAGGGGTCGAGCCTACAGCTCCTGGTCCGGGGCCGCCATGGACTTCATTTTTTCCTGGGTGCTTGAGCCTATCATACCTATTCTTAAAGCCATGTATGGATCCTGCCTCTACTACTTCAGTGTCCAGGTTGTTCCACTTGGTAACTACTCCTAAGCTGAAAAAATACTTCTAAACATCCCTGGGACTCTTAATTTTCCACACATACAATATAAATTATATATATATATATGCAAAAAGATCACAGTAAACAGGTGATATCAAAATATGCAAGACAACCACTATGAAAAAATAGAAGAATTCCAAGCGCTTTCGTGACTACTCACATTATCAAGGAACTATAAAAGGAAACGTGAGAAGAAGGCTTATAAAGAGGCAGAATACACCTGTGACTGTGAGGTGTATTCTGCCTCTTTATCCTTCTTCTCACGTTTCCTTTATAGTTCCTTGATAATGATGTGAGCGCTGAATTCTTCTATTTTTCATAGTGTTTTATAATATATATATATATTATATATATATATATATATATATATATATATATATATATATATATATATATATATATTATATAGTGAAGAGAAGGTCGTCATGGCCTGAGGACGCTGCTGGTCCCAAAACATTTACGTCATGCACACACAGCTGAACAAGGGCTCTTCTTATAGATTATACCCCTGAATATTCTATATTTGCATGCATAATCAATAATACTTTATATATTATACCTGCGATCGGTCTCAAGGGTTTTCCTCTCCTTGCAGCCACGGCCCGAGACCAGACGTTCTTACTAACTGCCTACTGAGACAATCTTGCAAGCAGCCAGTATACCTAGCATCATCTGGTGCACAACACTGGTGCAACATTTAGGCATCTTTCTTGTCGAAACGTTCCGACTGCACAACAGGCTTTCTCAGTCAAAGACAAGTGAATATAAAATTGGAGACGGTAGAAAAAGTTATTTTGAAGTGATCAGTCCCCCAGAATTGACATGAAGTAGTCAGTCCCTCAGCCTTGATAGTACGTGGTCAGTCCCTCAGCCTTGTTAGTACGTGGTCAGTCCCTCAGCCTTGTTAGTACGTGGTCAGTCCCTCAGCCTTATTAGTACGTGGTCAGTCCCTCAGCCTTGTTAGTACGTGGTCAGTCCCTCAGCCTTGTTAGTACGTGGTCAGTCCCTCAGCCTTGATATTACGTGGTCAGTCCCTCAGCCTTGATATTACGTGGTCAGTCCCTCAGCCTTGATAGTACGTGGTCAGTCCCTCAGCCTTGATATTACGTGGTCAGTCCCTCAGCCTTGATATTACGTGGTCAATCCCTCAGCCTTGATATTACGTGGTCAGTCCCTCAGCATTGATAGTACGTGGTCAGTCCCTCAGCCTTGATAGTACGTGGTCAGTCCCTCAGCCTTGATAGTACGTGGTCAGTCCCTCAGCCTTGATAGTACGTGGTCAGTCCCTCAGCCTTGATAGTACGTGGTCAGTCCCTCAGCCTTGATATCACGTGGTCAGTCCCTCAGCCTTGATAGTACGTGGTCAGTCCCTCAGCCTTGATATCACGTGGTCAGTCCCTCAGCCTTGATAGTACGTGGTCAGTTCCTAAGCCTTGATAGTACGTGGTCAGTCCCGAAGCCTTGATAGTACGTGGTCAGTCCCTCAGCCTCGATAGTACGTGGTCAGTCCCTCAGCCTCGATAGTGCGTGGTCAGTCCCTCAGTCTTGATAGTGCGTGGTCAGTCCCTCAGCCTCGATAGTACGTGGTCAGTCCCTCAGTCTTGATAGTACGTGGTCAGTCCCTCAGCCTTGTTAGTACGTGGTCAGTCCCTTAGTCTTGATAGTACGTGGTCAGTCCCTCAGCCTTGTTAGTACGTGGTCAGTCCCTCAAAATTGATAGGAAGTGGTCAATCCCTCAACAATGACAGGAAGTAGTCACCCCCTGAATCCCTAAGTCCTAAAAGAGGTACCTGCCATCACAGCAATGTTGTTGTGTCAGTGCAAGAGGGGCTCCAGGAACACTCACATACTACTAAGTTAGCTCATATGCTGTGAAGTTAGACACACGTTGAATAAGTTATCAATGTAAACAGAGTACTCACCGCGTCAAGCAGCTGATCAGTGATAGAACAATACCATTTACTCTCAAAAACTGAGACATGTGAATCTTTCCCATCAAGCATTAGGAAATGTATTTGAGATTGCCTTAAGAGAAGATTAAGCAATAAAGACACGTAAAATACACATACCTGGGGATACTTTACGGTCCTGGGATAGAAAAGTATCCCAAGAGCCGTGTATACCTCACTACACTACATACATCCCCTCTTCAACCAAAACAAAACTTCTGCTAAACATATGTAATCCCAACACTTACACAACCACGAGGGTTTAGAGCAGGTCGCGTCTGCCTCTTACAATTACTCGACCTCCATGACACGGTTTCCCTGGCAAAGAGATCTTGATTCAAGAAACTGGAGCTATGCTCCCCTTCCTCGGATCATTCCTGACTATCTGCCGTTTCCCAGTCGATATATGACCCCCCACGCGTTCAACCCTCGCTCAATAATAATAATAATAATAGGTGGACCACAGGTGGACCACAGGTGGACCACAGGGAAGAGCTGGTCCAAGACCGAAACTCGGAGAAGAGTAGGACAACACGATCCTTGCTACCACCAACTGACAGACACCAGGCTGTGAGACAGACACCAGGCTGTGAGACAGACTTCTTATAAAGTTGTCCTCACAAGAGCATCAACAGAGGTGCGTCCCTTTCCTGTTGTAGTCTGATGATCGCCTTCTACCGATACCTGGAGGGTGTCCCGGGGGCCAGCGTCCCGGGGGCCAGCGCCCCCGCGGCCCGGTCCATGTTAAAGTAACGTAGTGTTAATCTATCGTGTTAGGGATAGTCACCGAAGAATAGTCAGGAGTTACTACTGATAGTCTCCCTAACTTGACATATTATAACAATATATATAGAATGTAGAAACTAAAACAATACACACATATATATATATATATATATATATATATATATATATATATATATATATATATATATAATACTTCAAGATTATGCAGGCAATAATCTATATTTTATCTGTCAGGTCATTCTTCTGGACATGCTAATACGAGCACAAGAATATACAGCTATCATACACCATATACAGCTACCATACAACATATACAGCTACCATACAACATATACAGCTACCATACAACATATACAGCTACCATACAACATATATATATTACCATACAACATATACATTACCATACAACATATACATTACCATACAACATATACGAGTACATAAACTATACACAAAATTCAACTACAGTACAGCAATAAACACTAATGGAGGACATAGGTTGTTGAGCAAGATGTTGCTGGGACGACGTTTCGCTCCGTGTAGAGCTTTTTCATGGTATAACTTGATAAAGGTTGACACAGATACAACGTTGTCACGTTGTATCTGTATGTCCATTACTGTCTGCACTACGACTAGTGTCCACTACAAGTGGGTGACCGGTGTAAGCTCTAGTGGAACCTGATAAACAGTCAGTAACAGCAACAATACAGGAAGGGAGGGAAGACGGGAGGAAAGAAGGGAGGGAAGAAGGGAGGGAAGACGGGAGGGAAGAAGGGAGAGAAGAAGGGAGGGAAGAAGGGAGAGAAGGAGTAGTGACAATAATACATCAACTAAAATCTCTTGCAACTAATCCTGGTCTGGTAAATCTAAGACGAGGTTTCAGGAATCTCAACAGATATTTATGGTTCTTTATAAGGCATACGTCAGGCCCATCTTGGAGTATGCAGCGCCAGCATGGAACCCACACCTGGTAAAGCATTCAAAGAAACTGGAGAAAGTGTAGAGGTTTGCAACGAGACTAGTCCCAGACACAGAAACAAGGGGTCACAATTGGAAGTTGAAGACTCCTATGAGTCAAAGGGATGTTAGGAAGTATTTCTTCAGTCATAGAGTTGTCAGGAAGTGGAATAGCCTAGAAAGTGATGTAGTGGAGGCAGGAACCATACATAGTTTTAAGACGAGGTTTGATAAAGCTCATGGAGCAGGGAGAGAGAGAGGACCTAGTAGCAATCAGTGAAGAGGCGGGGCCAGGAGCTATGACTCGACCCCTGCAACCACACACACTTGTTACCGGGTGACTGGCAACCACAACCAAAGCACTTACAACTTCCTACCATATTATCAGAATCAACTACAACAAAGAAACAAGTGAAACCTACAACCACTTATAACACTAGTTACTCTAACCAACTACCACACTCAGACATCACTCTTACAATTACTAACAACAGTGATTACAACTACCACAATCACAACAGTGGCTACCATAATTACCACAATCACAACAGTAGCTACCATAACTACCACAATCACAACAGTAGCTACTATAACTACCACAATCACAACAGTGGCTACCATAACTACCACAACACCTACATTACAACAATGATTACCATAACTACCACAATCATAACTGTGGTTACCATAACTACCACACAACACCTACATTACAACAATTACCATAACCACCACAATCACAGCCACTTACAACAGTGACTACCACAAACATCACAATGGCTACCATAACTACCACACTCACAATAACATTGGTTACCACAACTACCACAATCACACCTACAACAGTGGCTACCATAACCAACTAGCAGACACAAAGAGAAGCCACAACAACAACACAAGAAGCCAGGACAGGCTAAGGCAATAAAAAGATGCCTACCTTCAAATTCGTGAAAGAGGCGAGAGTGTAGACCAGCTGGGCTCTTCTTACCTGCCGAAGAAAAAAGAACCATTAATATTTTATCAACACATCGACCGAAAAAAGAAGAAATACCTTCATCATCACTCACTCCATCACTGTCTTACCAGTACTTTTTCTTCCTCTCTTTGTCCTGTCCCAGTCCCCGGTCACCTGTATATACTGGCTCCCTCACTCTCTTGTTAGTGTAACTTGTAAATAGTGCAAGTCGGACCGAAACGTCGTGATAAGCTTCTATGTGCGGGTTGTGTATTACATTTAAGTCATAATACATATACATGTACACATATATGTATACACACCCATCTAAATTTTCTTTCTTGAAAGTTCTTGTTATCTATTTCCTCTTATCTCCATGGGGAAGTGGAACAGAATTCTTCCTCCGTAAGCCATGCGTGTCCTACGAGGCGACTAAAATGCAGGGAGCGAGAAGGTAGTAACACCTGTATAAAATACTAAAAAATAAAAACTTTATAAACATTAATATATGACCTCTTAAATATGTAGATCGGTGCAGGCTTGATCCTCCGTCCTCTATAATACCACTGGATTCTGGGGGTCATCGTCCCCGCGGCGATACCTTTGAAGAGTTTCGAGAGTTTTACTATTCTCGGAGCCCTTACAGACGAGCCCGGCCATGGGCCAGGCTCGTCTGTAAGGAATGCATCATGACATGATAAAGATAATAGCCGATATCCAGCCTGCATATATCACAATCCTGGTTAACACGACCATGTAACAACCGACTTGTATAATTAACCGGACTAATTACTAACCCAATTATTCGACTCTGAGTAATTATCATCGTGCATATTTAACACCAGAAGCATTACTTTCGTTTGGATAATTAACATGGGATATCTAACATAGCGTGGGATATCTAACATAGCGTGGGATATCTAACATAGCGTGGGATATCTAACATAGCGTGGGATATCTAACATAGCGTGGGATATCTAACTTAGCGTGGGATATCTAACATAGCGTGGGATATCTAACATAGCGTGGGATATCTAACATAGCGTGGGATATCTAACATAGCGTGGGATATCTAACATAGCGTGGGATATCTAACATAGCGTGGGATATCTAACTTAGCGTGGGATATCTAATATAGCGTGGGATATCTAACATAGCGTGGGATATCTAACAGCGTGGGATATCTAACATAGCGTGGGATATCTAACTTAGCGTGGGATATCTAACATAGCGTGGGATATCTAACTTAGCGTGGGATATCTAACAGCGTGGGATATCTAACATAGCGTGGGATATCTAACTTAGCGTGGGATATCTAACTTAGCGTGGGATATCTTAGTGTACTTTGATATACCTTTGAAGTTTCGAGAGTTTATCTACTCTCTGAGCCCGACCATGGGCCAGGCTCGTCTGGTGCTTGCCTGGTCAACCAGGCTGTTGCTGCTGGAGGCCCGCTGCCCCACATATCCATCACAGCCTGGTTGATCTGCCACCTGGTGAAGATACTTGTCCAGTTTCCTCTTGAAGGCTTCTATACTGGTTCCAGCCGTGTTTCGGATATCTTCTGGTAAGATGTTGAATAGTCTGGGACCCCGGATGTTAATACAGTGCTCCCGTATTGTCCCCACCGCACCCTGCTCCTCACTGGGTTTATTTTACACTTCCTCTCATATCTTCACTCCAGTATGTGTTATGGCAGTGTGCAGATTTGGGACAGGCCTCAAGTACTTTCCATGTATATTATCATGTATTCTCTCTCCGCTCAATGAGTACATGTTCAAGACTTGAAGGTTCCAATAATTTAGATGTACAAGAAAGGTATACAATACCGACAATATGAAATTAAGACACATGTGCAACATCTGGGTATCTTTATAGTAGACGTTTCGCCCTCCAGTGGCTTTATCAATACAAATTCAAGGTCATAATATGAAGAGTAGAACTATATACAAAGATGAGGTAATCAGTCCCTCGGACTTGGGAGTCAGCACCTGTAGGTCTGGAGATTATGAAGGTCAGGTTAGGAGGCTTCACCTTCATAATCTCCAGACCTACGGTGCTGAATACTCCAAGGCCGAGGGACTGATTACCTCATCTTTTGTATATAGTTCTACTCTCTTCGTATTATGTCCTAGGATTTTGTATTGATAAAGCCACTGGATGGCGAAACGTTTACTATAAAGATACCCAGATGTTGCACATGTGTCTTAATTTCATATTGTCGGTATTGTATACCTTTCTTGTACATCTAAATTATTGGGAACGCCTTCAAGTCTTGAACATGTACTCATTGGAGCGGAGGAGAGAGAGATACATGATAATATATACCTGGAAAGTACTTGAGTGCCTGGTCCCAAATCTGCACACTGCCATAACAACATACTGGAGTGAGAGATATGGGAGGAAGTGCAAGATAAACCCAGTGGAAAGGATTGGCGCCGTGGGCACAATAAGGGAACACTGTATCAACATCCGTAGTCCCAGATTATTCAGCATCTTACCAGAAGATATCAGAAACACGGCTGTAACAAGTGTAGAAGTCTTCAAGAGGAAACTGGACAATTATCTTCACCAGGTGCCAGATCAACCAGGCTGTGATGGATATGAGGGGCAACGGACCACCATCAGCAACAGCCTGGATAACCAGGCAAGCACCAGACGAGCCTTGCCCAAGGCCGGGCTCCGGGATTTAAAAAAAACTCCCGGAATTCATCAAAGGTAAGGTAAAGGTAATTCAACTCATCCCTACAACTCATAATGGAGTACTGGGCCCATTCAGCGTACTGCTGCTGCCTCAAGGAAGTGTTTGATGGCACTGATGCTAAGGAACAGTGACAGCAGAAGGCAGCAAGAACTAGGAGGGACAGCAGGAGCGGCAAGGAGGAGGAGCAGGAAGCAGGAGTAAGGGTAGCTGTGTACTCCTCGGGTCTAGGTAGCATGGTAAGCTTGAACCTTCTTACTCTGGCCCGTGGGGGTGCTGCCAGCCAATCAGATTTATGGGTGCTAACTGACAGCCAATTGGGTTTATGGACAGCCCGTGTGCACCAATGAGAGGGCGAGACAGGTGGAGGGGAGGGGCTGGGCATGGAGGGGGGCGTGGTCTCTTGCAAGGTTGGGTCAGTGGGCACTTGTGCTGCAACACACCACCACACACCGCCATCACACCACCAAACACCGCCACCACACCACCACTAATCCACGCCACAATGAGCAACACACTTCAGGTGCACAACGCCAATCTAACGCCACAATTCTGAAGGGTTTTAAATACGTGAACCTGTTCTCCAGGGAGAACAAAACCTAACTGACAACCATCGCTCTCATTGCTGGAACACGAATACATACGTTCTCAGAATTCTACCACCACTTCTACAGCCTTTACAACCCTCCTCCATACAGTAGTCTACAACCCTCCTCCATACAGTAGTCTACAACCCTCCTCCATACAGTAGTCTACAACCATCCTCCATACAGTAGTCTACAACCCTCCTCCATACAGTAGTCTACAACCCTCCTCCATACAGTAGTCTACAACCCTTCCTCATACAGTACTCTACAACCCTCCTCCATACAGTAGTCTACAACCCTCCTCCATACAGTAGTCTACAACCCTCCTCCATACAGTAGTCTACAACCCTCCTCCATACAGTAGTCTACAACCCTCCTCCATACAGTAGTCTACAACCCTCCTCCATACAGTAGTCTACAACCCTTCCTCATACAGTACTCTACAACCCTCCTCCATACAGTAGTCTACAACCCTCCTCCATACAGTAGTCTACAACCCTCCTCCATACAGTACTCTACAACCATCCTCCATGCAGTAGTCTACAACCCTCCTCCATACAGTAGTCTACAACCCTCCTCCATACAGTAGTCTACAACCCTTCCTCATACAGTACTCTACAACCCTCCTCCATACAGTAGTCTACAACCCTCCTCCATACAGTAGTCTACAACCCTCCTCCATACAGTAGTCTACAACCATCCTCCATGCAGTAGTCTACAACCCTCCTCCATACAGTAGTCTACAACCCTCCTCCATACAGTAGTCTACAACCCTCCTCCATGCAATAGTCTACAACCCTCCTCCATACAGTAGTCTACAACCCTCCTCCATACAGTAGTCTATAACCCTCCTCCATACAGTAGTCTACAACCCTCCTCCATACAGTAGTCTACAACCCTCCTCCATACAGTAGTCTACAACCCTCCTCCATACAGTAGTCTACAACCCTCCTCCATACAGTAGTCTACAACCCTCCTCCATACAGTAGTCTACAACCCTCCTCCATACAGTAGTCTACAACCCTCCTCCATACAGAAGTCTACAACCCTCCTCCATACAGTAGTCTACAACCCTCCTCCATACAGTAGTCTACAACCCTCCTCCATACAGTAGTCTATAACCCTCCTCCACACAGTAGTCTACAACCCTCCTCCATACAGTAGTCTACAACCCTCCTCCATACAGTAGTCTACAACCCTCCTCCATACAGTAGTCTACAACCCTCCTCCATACAGTAGTCTACAACCCTCCTCCATACAGTATTTTACAACCCTCCTCCATACAGTAGTCTACAACCCTCCTCCATACAGTAGTCTACAACCCTCCTCCATACAGTAGTCTACAACCCTTCCTCATACAGTAGTCTACAACCCTCCTCCATACAGTAGTCTACAACCCTCCACCACCCAGTAGTCTACAACCCTTTCTCATATAGTCTACAACCCTCCTCCATACAGTAGTCTACAACCCTTCCTCATACAGTAGTCTACAACCCTCCTCCATACAGTAGTCTACAACCCTCCTCCATACAGTAGTCTACAACCCTCCTCCATACAGTAGTCTACAACCCTCCTCCATGCAGTAGTCTACAACCCTTCCTCACACAGTAGTCTACAACCCTCCTCCATACAGTAGTCTACAACCCTCCTCCATACAGTAGTCTACAACCCTTCCTCATACAGTAGTCTACAATATTCCTCATACAGTAGTCTACAACCCTTCCTCATACAGTAGTCTACAAACCTTCCTCATATAGTCTACAACCCTCCTCCATACAGTAGTCTACAACCCTTCCTCATACAGTAGTCTACAACCCTTTCTCATATAGTCTACAACCCTCCTCCATACAGTAGTCTACAACCCTTTCTCATATAGTCTACAACCCTCCTCCATACAGTAGTCTACAACCCTTCCTCATACAGTAGTCTACAACCCTTTCTCATATAGTCTACAACCCTCCTCCATACAGTAGTCTACAACCCTTCCTCATACAGTATTCTACAACCCTTTCTCATATAGTCTACAACCCTCCTCCATACAGTAGTCTACAACCCTTTCTCATATAGTCTACAACCCTCCTCCATACAGTAGTCTACAACCCTTTCTCATATAGTCTACAACCCTCCTCCATACAGTAGTCTACAACCCTTCCTCATACAGTATTCTACAACCCTTTCTCATATAGTCTACAACCCTCCTCCATACAGTAGTCTACAACCCTTTCTCATATAGTCTACAACCCTCCTCCATACAGTAGTCTACAACCCTTTCTCATATAGTCTACAACCCTCCTCCATACAGTAGTCTAATATCCCTATATTATCTACCTCTGCTCCAGGTATCCAAATCCTGGTTTGCACTACTGAAGTCTCCCAGCTCAGGCTGACACTGCTGAAGTCTCCCAGCTCAGGCTGACACTGCTGAAGTCTCCCAGCTCAGGCTGACACTGCTGAAGTCTCCCAGCTCAGGCTGACACTGCTGAAGACTCCCAGCTCAGGCTGACACTGCTGAAGTCTCCCAGCTCAGGCTGACACTGCTGAAGTCTCCCAGCTCAGGCTGACACTGCTGAAGTCTCCCAGCTCAGGCTGACACTGCTGAAGTCACCCAGCTCAGGCTGACACTGCTGAAGTCTCCCAGCTCAGGCTGACACTGCTGAAGTCTCCCAGCTCAGGCTGACACTGCTGAAGTCTCCCAGCTCACACAAACAAGATAAACAGCCACAACAAATACGACAAATACAACAGACACAACAAATACGACAAATACAACAGCCACAACAAATACGACAAATACAACAGCCACAACAAATACGACAAATACAACAGCCACAACAAATACAACAGCCACAACAAATATGACAAATACAACAGCCACAACAAATACAACAGCCACAACAAATACAACCACAGCAAATAAAACAAGCCAAAGAACAGCAAGGAAGACAATAAGAGGAACAAGGAGAGGAGCAGCCAGCGACCTCACAGGAAAGGAGAGAAACAAAAAATATTCTCTGGCCCATCATGAAATTCCTGAGAAAATCACAATTATCAGAGACTCGGAAAGCGATTATTAACATTTAATATAAGTGGGTAAAATACGGGAGTTTCCCCTCCTCCCAAGACTGTGCGTACGTTATTGGGGGACCATGATAACAGTTACAAGACTGTGTACGTTGCTGGGGGACCATGATGATAACAGTTACAAGACTGTACGTTATTGGGGGACCATGATAACAGTTACAAGACTGTGTACGTTGCTGGGGGACCATGATGATAACAGTTACAAGACTGTACGTTACTGGGGGACCATGATGATAACAGTTACAAGACTGTACGTTACTGGGGGACCATGATGAACAACAGTCACAACCCAATATTTTAAGAGGAGGAACTTTAGGCGATGTTTCGGTCCCTCCCAGACCATCATTGATGTTTCGGTCAGTCCTGGACCAGTGACAAGTCACGTTCCAGCCAGGTATTCTGACTCGTATACGACACTAGTTTTGACCTAGTTCTTCGTCTTCAAGAGTAACTAAGTTATAATAATAATAATAATATATTAATATTTATATTCTTATTTTGTACACATCCAATATTACCCACCAAGACAATATTACCTCAATACATTCTTCCTCAATCATTTCTTACCTGTCGTTCTTGGAGAGGCACTGACGTCACAATTATTCCCACCCATCCTTCAGAATCCACGATTATACTTTCTATTTTCAGAAATCAAATCCGGATTACAGGTTTTTCTTGAATCCCTTCGTACACGTTATCTGGCTCAAACTCCAACAACACATCAAACCCCATAGTGTCCGTCTCCACTCCTTGATAACACACACATACCTGATGGATGTTCAACACAATACTTCTCAACTTTTCCTTTCCCCCACCCTCCAATACCTCATGGGACTACCCCTACTCCTCGTAGCCACTCCTGATTTATACCCCCCTCTTGATCAACCTAGCCAACTCCATCGCAACAAAACATCCCAGCAAGCCATCATCCACACCTTCAATCATACCTTTCATACTATTATATCCCTCTTATGATTCCTTCACTCCTTACTCTCTGCATACTATTCACACCACACATCTCCACTGCCTCCAGCCACTCCTCCACTGCCTCACACCCATATCTTTGATATACCTTTGAAGAGTTTCGAGAATTTAGCTACTCTCGGAGCCCGGCCATGGGCCAGGCTCGTCTGGTGCTTGCCTGGTCTACCAGGCTGTTGCTACTGGAGGCCCTCTGCCCCACATATCCATCACAGCCTGGTTGATCTGGCACCTGGTGAAGATACTTGTCCAGTTTCCTCTTGAAGACTTCTACACTTGTTCCAAAAGTGTTTCTGATATCTTCTGGTAAGATGTTGAATAGTCTGGGACCCCGGATGTTAATACAGTGCTACCGTATTGTCCCCACCGCACCCCTGCTCCTCACTGGGTTTATTTTACACTTCCTCTCATATCAAAGGCAAACAAAGGCAGAGGAACCTCTCAAGACAAAGATTTATCTCAGCACGATGCAATGTTCATACAGAGATGGGTGACACTTGGTTGTGCATGTAGAAGCCACACTCATGCACAACATTTCTTTGCATCCCTTAATAAAAGATTCCACAAACTTGAGAGGTCTGGTCGTGGACCGGGACGCGGGGGGCGTTGACCCCCAGATAATTATCGAGGTAAACCCCTTAACACACTATTCTCTTTCCTATATTCCATTGTTCATCACATCTTTATAGACCAATTCCTCAATGCATCCAAACCAAAATATCTAAATATTGTCACATCCTCCTCACTTCCTCTTTCTAATCTAAGGTTCAATAATGTATTTTGTTACCCAAGAATTCTTACTCTGAATTATATTTTACAACACTGTTTTAAACTCTTCCACAAATCCCTGATTTTCTTCCTTCAGATTGTCTCAAAAGAACTGAGTCATCAGCAAAGAGCAACCGTGACAACTTATAAATTATCTTGGTGTTATTATCTTTATTATCTTGGTGTTATTACCTTGATGTTATTAAGTGTTACATTGGAAGCCTACACATAGTCCTAACATTATCATTCACTTCTCTTGTGATAACATTGATAAATAAATAATAAACAGCTATTGAAACATTATACACATCTCTACTTTAAGAGTAAAACATCCAAGCCTCGTAGCCCGGCCCAAGGCCAGGGTTAGTTATTGAGTGACTGTGGTCAACCAGGCTGTTGATATTAGCAGCTCGCTGGCCTGCGTAGTCATTACAGCTTCATTGATCTGACACTTGAAGAGTTGCAGTCCAGTGTCTCCTCTTCAAACTTTCACTATTACTCCAGCAATATGTCATATATACAGGAGGGCCTCGCTTATACAGCAGGTTAGGTTCCTGGCTACTGTTGTACAGGAGGGCCTCGCTTATACAGCAGGGTAGGTTCCTGGCTACTGCTGTACAGGAGGGCCTCGCTTATACAGCAGGTTAGGTTCCAGACTACTGCTGTACAGGAGGGCCTCGCTTATACAGCAGGTTAGGTTCCTGGCTACTGCTGTACAGGAGGGCCTCGCTTATACAGCAGGTTAGGTTCCTGGCTACTGCTGTACAGGAGGGCCTCGCTTATACAGCAGGTTAGGTTCCTGGCTACTGCTGTACAGGAGGGCCTCGCTTATACAGCAGGTTAGGTTCCAGGCTACTGCTGTACAGGAGGGCCTCGCTTATACAGCAGGTTAGGTTCCTGGCTACTGTTGTACAGGAGGGCCTCGCTTATACAGCAGGGTAGGTTCCAGGCTACTGCTGTACAGGAGGGCCTCGCTTATACAGCAGGTTAAGTTCCTGGCTACTGCTGTAAGGGAAGGCCTCGCTTATACAGCAGGTTAGGTTCCGGGCTACTGCTGTACAGGAGGGCCTGGCTTATACAGCAGGTTAGGTTCCGGGCTACTGCTGTACAGGGAGGCCTGGCTTATACAGCAGGTTAGGTTCCAGGCTACTGCTGTACAGGGGGGCCTGGCTTATACAGCAGGGTTAGACTCCTGGCTACTGCCTGTACTAGGAGGACCTCGCTTATGACCAGCAGGTTAGGTTCAGGCTACTGCTGTACAGAACCTCGCTACAGCAGGTTAGTTCTGACTCCTAGAACCTCCATTACAGTCAGGAATCCTGCTACTGATCAGACCTTCATATACGAGCAGGTAACTTCCTCTACGACTTCAAGGAACCTTCATCACGAGCAGGAACTTCCGTTACTGACTCCAGAACCTTCATTACGAGTTAGGAACCTCCGCTGTCCAGAACCTTCATTCTACGAGGTTAGGCTCCGCTACTGTGTCAGAGGACCTGCTTCATCACAGAGTCAGGAACCTCTACGTTGACTCAGGAGCCTTCATCTACGAGTCAGGAACCGTTACGCTTACAGGAACCTCACTTACAGCAGGGACTTCCGTTACTGCTCCAGAAGCCTCATACTACAGTCAGGTAACCTCCGTTAGGACTCCATAACGTTCATCTACTGAGTCAGGAACCTCCGTTAGACTCCAGAGCTTCATCTACTGAGTACAGGAACCTCGCTTATCAGAATCCTTCATCTGCATGTCAGGAACTCCGTATACTCCAGAACCTTCATCTCGGTCAGAACTGTTACGACTCCAGAACCTTCATCTACATGAACCCGTTACGACTCCAGGAACCTTCACTGCTGTAGTCAGGAACCTCCGTTACGACTCCAGAACCTCATCTACGAGTCAGGAACCTCCGTTCACTCCAGAACCTTCATCTACGAGTCAGGAACCTCGTTAGACTCCAGAACCTTCATCTACGCGTCAGGAACCTCCGCTTACGACTCCAGAACCTTCATCTACGAGGTCAGGAACCTCCGTTACGACTCCAGAACCTTCATCTACGAGTCCAGGAACTCGTCAGACTCCAGAACCTTCATCTACGAGTCAGGAACTCCGTTACGACTCCAGAACCTTCATCTACGAGTCAGGAACCTCCGTTACGACTCCAGAACCTTCATCTACGGTCAGGAACCTTACGACTCCGACCATCTAGTAAACCGTTACTCCAGACTCATCACGAGTCAGGAACTCTCGTTAGCTCAGAACCTTCATCTACGAGTCAGGAACCTCCGTTACGACTCCAGAACCTTCATCTACGAGTCAGAACCTCCGTTGACTCCAGAACCTTCATCTACGAGTAGGAACTCTACGACTCAGAACCTTATACAGTCAGGTGAGTTCCAGGAACTCTGTCTACAGGACCCTAGACTTCATCTACGAGTCAGGAACCTTAGACTCAGAACTTCATCTACTGAGTCAGGAAGCCTCGACTCAGAACTCATCTACGAGTCAGGAACCTGTTACTGACTCAGAACCTTCATCTACGAGTCAGGAACCTCCGTTGGACTCCAGAACCTTCATTACGAGTCAGGAACCTCCGTTCGACTCCAGAACTTCATCTACGGTCAGGAACTCCGTTACGACTCCAGAACCTTCATCACGAGTCAGGAACCTCCGTTACGACTCCAGAAGCTTATCTGAGTCAGGAACCTCCGCTACTGACTCCAGAACCTTCATCTACGAGTCAGGAACTCCGTTCGACTCAGGAACTATCTGGTCAGGACCCGTTACGACTCCAGAACCTTCATCTACGGGGTCAGGAACCTCGTTACGACTCCAGAACCTTCATCTACGAGTCAGGAACCTGTTGACTCCAGAACCTTCATCTACGAGTCAGGAACCTCCGTTACGACTCAGAACCTTCATCTACGAGTCAGGAACCTCCGTACGACTCCAGAACCTTCATCTAGGTCAGGAACCTCTTACTGACTCCAGAACCTTCATCACGAGTCAGGAACCTCGTTACGACTCCAGAACCTTCATCTACGGTCAGGAACCTCCGTTACGACTCCAGAACCTTCATCTACGAGTCAGGAACCTCCGTTACGACTCCAGAACCTTCATCTACGGTCAGGAACCTCCGTTACGACTCCAGAACCTTCATCTACGGTCAGGAACCTCCGTACGACTCCAGAACCTTCATCTACGAGTCAGGAACCTCGTTACGACTCCAGAACCTTCATCTACGAGTCAGGAACCTCCGTTACGACTCCAGAACCTTCATCTACAGTCAGGAACCTCGTTACGACTCCAGAACCTTCATCTACGAGTCAGGAACCTCCGTTACGACTCCAGAACCTTCATCTACGAGTCAGGAACCTCCGTTACGACTCCAGAACCTTCATCGTACGAAGTTCAGACGAACCTCTCCGGTACGTACTCCAGAACCTTCATCTACGAGTCAGGAACCTCCGTTACGACTCCAGAACCTTCATCTACGAGTCAGGAACCTCCGTTACGACTCCAGAACCTTCATCTACGAGTCAGGAACCTCCGTTACGACTCCAGAACCTTCATCTACGAGTCAGGAACCTCCGTTACGACTCCAGAACCTTCATCTACGAGTCAGGAACCTCCGTTACGACTCCAGAACCTTCATCTACGAGTCAGGAACCTCCGTTACGACTCCAGAACCTTCATCTACGAGTCAGGAACCTCCGTTACGACTCCAGAACCTTCATCTACGAGTCAGGAACCTCCGTTACGACTCCAGAACCTTCATCTACGAGTCAGGAACCTCCGTTACGACTCCAGAACCTTCATCTACGAGTCAGGAACCTCCGTTACGACTCCAGAACCTTCATCTACGAGTCAGGAACCTCCGTTACGACTCCAGAATCTTCATCTACGAGTCAGGAACCTCCGTTACGACTCCAGAACCTTCATCTACGAGTCAGGAACCTCCGTTACGACTCCAGAACCTTCATCTACGAGTCAGGAACCTCCGTTACGACTCCAGAACCTTCATCTACGAGTCAGGAACCTCCGTTACGACTCCAGAACCTTCATCTACGAGTCAGGAACCTCCGTTACGACTCCAGAACCTTCATCTACGAGTCAGGAACCTCCGTTACGACTCCAGAACCTTCATCTACGAGTCAGGAACCTCCGTTACGACTCCAGAACCTTCATCTACGAGTCAGGAACCTCCGTTACGACTCCAGAACCTTCATCTACGAGTCAGGAACCTCCGTTACGACTCCAGAACCTTCATCTACGGTCAGGAACCTCCGTTACGACTCCAGAACCTTCATCTACGAGTCAGGAACCTCCGTTACGACTCCAGAACCTTCATCTACTGAGTCAGGAACCTCCGTTACGACTCCAGAACCTTCATCTACGAGTCAGGAACCTCCGTTACGACTCCAGAACCTTCATCTACGAGTCAGGAACCTCGTTGACTAGAACCTTATCTGTGTCGGAACTCCGTTACGACTCAGAATTCATCTACGAGTCAGGAACCTCCGTTACGACTCCAGAACCTTCATCTACGAGTCAGGAACCCGTTACGACTCCAGAACCTTCATCTACGAGTCAGGAACCTCCGTTAGACTGACTTCAATGACGTTGATAGAACCTTCATCTACGAGTCAGGAACCTCCGTTACGACTCCAGAACCTTCATCTACGAGTCAGGAACCTCCGTTACGACTCCAGAACCTTCATCTACGAGTCAGGAACCTCCGTTACGACTCCAGAACCTTCATCTACGAGTCAGGAACCTCCGTTACGACTCCAGAACCTTCATCTAGGTCAGAACCTCGTCAGATCGAACTTCTCCATGACTACGACTCCAGAACCTTCATCTACGAGTCAGGAACCTCCGTTACGACTCCAGAACCTCCACATCTCATCACTTTCACTTCTTACTGCTAAGTCTATTTGCTTCTCAGGTTCTCTCATCATATTTATCTTCCCTCAACACTGCTTCTTATTCTCTGCAAAGTCTGGTGATAAATACTCACCCATTCTCTTACTGCCTCTTCTTTTGTTCGCCCTTCCTCACCACTCTCTTTTTAACCTCCCCCTCTCTCTCTCTCTCTCTCTCTCTTTCTTTTCTTCCCTTTCTCTCTTTTAAACCTCTCTTTCTCTATCTTCCTTTTATCATTCTCATATTACAAAAAAACTATTGCTTGCTATTTTTCCCTTCACTCTTTTAAACTCATTCTTTTAATTCATTCCTCTTCCCTCCCACCAGTATATCAGGTATATCACAGGTATATCCCTCAGGCATCCTTCTAAAACCACACAACTCTGCTATACACACTAACACTGTATTCTTAAATGAATACCATAGTTCCTCAGGCTACTGTCCTATTTAACCTACCTTCTCCCAGTTGCTGCCCATACCTCTCACTGATACCAGCAGCAGCAGCACTACCAGCAGCAGCAGCACTACCAGTAGCAGCAGCAGCACTACCAGCAGCAGCAGCACTACCAGTAGCAGCAGTAGCACTACCAGTAGCAGCAGTAGCACTACCAGTAGCAGCACTACCAGCAGCAGCAGCAGCACTACCAGTAGCAGCACTACCAGCAGCAGCAGCACTACCAGTAGCAGCAGCAGCAGCAGCACTACCAGCAGCGGAAGCATTGTCGGAAACAGCACCACCAAAATTACCAGTAACAGCAACAGCACCCTCACCACCAGCAACAGCACTCCCCCACTATCAGCAGCGGCACCACCCCCACTACCTCTACTAGCAGCAGCAGCAGCAGCCGCAGCAGCAGCAGCAGCAGCAGCAGCAGCAGAAAGATCAAGCAGTCAAGTCACGTAGGTTTTCCCTGGGCCGACACCGCCGCCGCTTTAGTGAGCCGGTCGTTAGAATTCGAAGGTCGCTGCCAATTAATTACAAACGGTGGTGTTATCAGTGGAGTCACCAATCTGGAGGTGGAGGGAAGGGGGCACCTCCATCCAGACCTTCCTACAACACTACACGGTGGAAGGCCACTTCCATCCAGACTCCTTACCTATTCATACCCCGAATCATCCAGGTGATGGTAAGCAATATTCCATCCATGCATCACAACAGTCTCTTTCTCATCCAGCATCCAAAACTAAGACATCCACCATCTCTTTCTCATCCAGCATCCAAAACTAAGACATCCACCATCTCTTTCTCATCCAGTATCCAAAACTAAGACATCCACCATCTCTTTCTCATCCAGTATCCAAAACTTAGACATCCACCATCTCTTTCTCATCCAGTATCCAAAACTAAGACATCCACCATCTCTTTCTCATCCAGCATCCAAAACTAAGACATCCACCATATCTTTTTCATCCAGTATCCAAAACTTAGACATCCACCATCTCTTTCTCATCCAGTATCCAAAACTAAGACATCCATCATCTCTTTCTTATCCAGCATCCAAAATTTAGACATCCACCATCTCTTTTTCATCCAGTATCCAAAACTAAGACATCCACCATCTCTTTCTCATCCAGTATCCAAAACTAAAACATCCACCATCTCTTTCTCATCCAGTATCCAAAACTAAGACATCCATCATCTCTTTCTTATCCAGCATCCAAAACTTAGACATCCACCATCTCTTTTTCATCCAGTATCCAAAACTTAGACATCCACCATCTTCTCCAGACAACAACCATCACCACAGGAATTAACATAACATCCACCTTCTCTTCCCAACAGCATCCATCACTATACCTTCTCTTCCCAACAGCATCCATCACTATACCTTCTCTTCCCAACAGCATCCATCACTATACCTTCTACCTACCAGACATGTTCTGTCCTCTTACCTTCTACTCTCACCTTACTACTCTTATTCCTGGACTCTTGCCGAGTTTCTATGTCTCCCATTCTCTCCTACTTCTCCCTCTCTCCCCACTAACACCCCAGTCTCCTTCCTTGCTCACTCCCCACCACTAACACACCCCAGTCTCCTTCCTGGGTCTCTCCCCACCACTAACACACCCCAGTCTCCTTCCTTGCTCACTCCCCACCACTAACACACCCCAGTCTCCTTCCTTGCTCACTCCCCACCACTAACACACCCCAGTCTCCTGCCTTGCTCACTCCCCACCACTAACACACCCCAGTCTCCTGCCTTGCTCACTCCCCACCACTAACACACCCCAGTCTCCTTCCTTGCTCACTCCCCACCACTAACACACCCCAGTCTCCTTCCTTGCTCACTCCCCACCACTAACACACCCCAGTCTCCTTCCTTGCTCACTCCCCACCACTAACACACCCCAGTCTCCTTCCTTGCTCACTCCCCACCACTAACACACCCCAGTCTCCTTCCTTGCTCACTCCCCACCACTAACACACCCCAGTCTCCTTCCTTGCTCACTCCCCACCACTAACACACCCCAGTCTCCTTCCTTGCTCACTCCCCACCACTAACACACCCCAGTCTCCTTCCTTGCTCACTCCCCACCACTAACACACCCCAGTCTCTTCCCTGCTTAAATGCGTCATAATCTCTCACTCCTGGAGCTTCATCTTTATATATAAGTTTTCGTTAAGGTGGTATATCAGCATTTGACCATTAGCCAGCTCTCTCTGCCTGACAAGAATTACTTAGTAGCTCTCTAGTTCGTTAGGCACCCTGCCCCTTTAACAATAGTACGTAAGGTGGTTAATTGGGGCCTTATGCAGGTGGAAGGGAAGCACTATGTGGCAGTATGTTTTAGCTATGTGAGGGGTGGGAGCAATATGTGGTGGAATGTGTTGGCTATGCGAGAGTGGGAGTGGGCCAGCTATTCCAGTGACCCAGACAGGCGAGGGGCAGCTATGCATTTCGTACGTAGACGTTTTGTAAAGATCATTACCGGCACTAGACTGGAATATCAAGAAGGAGCTGGCGATTACACTGAAGGACTCCTCCAACCCCCCTACTTTGGTACACTGTAGCCCCCTCCCGTCTATGATCCCTACCTGCTACACTCTTATATTGTACCCCCTCCCCTCTATGACCTCCTACCTGCTACACTCTTATACTGTACCCCCTCCCCTCTATGACCCCCTACCTGCTACACTCTTATACTGTACGCCTTCCCCTCTATGACCTCCTACCTGCTACTCTCTTATACTGTACCCCTTTCCCTTTATGGTTAACACAATAAGTGTCAGGGGCCCAAGACTATTCAACTGCCTCCCAGCATACATAATGGGGAATACCAACAGACCCCTGGTTGTCTTCAAGAGGGAACTGGACAGATACCTAAAGTCAGTACCTGACCAGCCGGGCTGTGGTTCGTACGTTGGATTACGTGCAACCAGCAGTAACAGCCGGATTGATCAGGCCCTGATCCACCGTGAAGCCTGGTCATGGACATGTGTTGTATTTGGGTTTCTTTATTGCCGAAATCTTTCGCAAACACAGAAAACTTAAGCCGAACGCAGAATGTTCCAGGTGTGAATTATGATGCACCTCTCTCACCTACATTCCAAGGAATACTGATCGAGGGACTTCAGTCGAGTCCAATAATTTACAGGAATGAATTTAAGCGTGAAGTGAAGGAGGCAGCAAATCTTACATGCCGTTTCAAGGTTACATGATCTGCCTTGATGACCGTAATCATATAAACCCTCCCGAGAAGTAACAACCTACTGAGCCACGAGCTATGACTCGACCCCTGCAAACACAACTAGGTGAGTACAATTAGTTGCGTACACGTACATACACACACAAGAACCAACACACACACACAGCTGATAGGAAGATACTGTTTAAAATGCAAAGGAGCAAAGGAGCACAGATGGAAGACGAGATGTTAGGAAATACTTCTTCAGTGTCGAGGTTGTAAACTAGTGGAATGAGCTGGACGAGGCAGTGGCGGAGGCACACACCATACACAGCTTCAGAAGTAGATACATCTGTGACCGATCAACCAGACTGTGATGGATATGTGGGTCGGTAGGTCAACATCAGTAACAAGTTGGTTGATCAGACAATCAATAGAGGCCGGGCTTGAGTAGCAAAACAGGTGACAGGTAAACAAACGGATAACAGGTAAACAAACAGGTGACAGGTAAACAGATAACAGGTAAACAAATATATGACAGGTAAACAAACGATGACAGGTAAACAGGTAATGTTAAAACATTTAAAGGGACATTCTGCTCAAGTGTGAGGGTTATCAAGTCTGGTCTGCTGGCCTGATCGATCAAGCTGTTAGTGCCCGCCGCTCGCACCCCAACGTATGCACCACAACCCGGCTCATCAGGAACTGTTGTGAGGAATCTGTCGAGTTCCCTCTTGAAGACAACTAAAAGTTTATTGGTGATCCTCCCTTATACATGAAGGGAGGGTGTTGAGTCGTGGTCCCTTAACACTTACTGAGGTCTGATTTATTAAAGAGATGATTGGGCACTGGAGGCCAAAACTCAGAGTTGAAAGGCGGATCCAGGAGCTATAACTCGACACAAAAAACGAAACCACGTCAACATGGAAACACACACACAAATGGATGAGGACAGTGTAGATCTCAGAGAGAGAGAGAGAGAGAGAGAGAGAGAGAGAGAGAGAGAGAGAGAGAGAGAGAGAGAGAGAGAGAGAGAGAGAGAGAGAGAGTGAGTTTAACAGTGTTTCTGTCTGTGTGTGTATTTCCTGCAGTCAACAAGGTTTTAACACAACCACGTCAACATAACTAGATAAGTACAACACACGACACAACCAAGTACACTGGCACTACTGACGTAGTAGTGGCACTACTTACGTAGGAATGGGCATCCCCTCAGCTCCCTTGAGATGACCACCTGGGTACACGCTCTGGGTACACCAACAGGAATGCTACCGAATACCCCACATGAATACAGGAATACCCACAAGCCTCATCTATCCCTCCTCCTCCCCCATGAGAAGCAGCATCCAGCCCGCCTCTACCCCTCAGACTCATCCAATCCTACACTTACCCACCAAAGACTCATCCTGCCCTACTAGTACCCATCAGAAGACATGCTGTCCTACACTCATCTCACCCCTACTAACATCACATCAACAAAACTCTTAAATCAACGAATAAGAGCTAAACAGAATTAACACTAATATGGTTCACAACGGTGGAACAAAAGCAAAAATTGCAGGAAGATGTAAAGTGTTGCAGTTGTCTGTGGAGAAGAACACGACGTTCACTGGTGATAAGTTGCAGCTGTAGCAACACACTGCTGGTGTTCCCACAATGTAACTATCATATAGAATAATGTAGCAACACACTGCTGGTGTTCCCACAATGTAACTATCATATAGAATAGTGTAGCAACACACTGCTGGTGTTCCCACAATTTAACTATCATATAGAATAGTCCAGCAACACACTGCTGGTGTTCCCACAATGTAACTATCATATAGAATAGTGTAGCAACACACTGCTGGTGTTCCCACAATGTAACTATCATATAGAATAATGTAGCAACACACTGCTGGTGTTCCCACAATTTAACTATCATATAGAATAGTCCAGCAACACACTGCTGGTGTTCCCACAATGTAACTATCATATAGAATAGTGTAGCAACACTTCTGGTGTTCCCACAATGTAACTATCATATAGAATAATGTAGCAACACACTGCTGGTGTTCCCACAATTTAACTATCATATAGAATAGTGTAGCAACACACTGCTGGTGTTCCCACAATGTAACTATCATATAGAATAGTGTAGCAACACACTGCTGGTGTTCCCACAATGTAACTATCATATAGAATAGTGTAGCAACACACTGCTGGTGTTCCCACAATGTAACTATCATATAGAATAATGTAGCAACACACTGCTGGTGTTCCCACAATTTAACTATCATATAGAATAGTGTAGCAACACACTGCTGGTGTTCCCACAATGTAACTATCATATAGAATAGTGTAGCAACACACTGCTGGTGTTCCCACAATGTAACTATCATATAGAATAATGTAGCAACACACTGCTGGTGTTCCCACAATTTAACTATCATATAGAATAGTCCAGCAACACACTGCTGGTGTTCCCACAATGTAACTATCATATAGAATAGTGTAGCAACACTGCTGGTGTTCCCACAATGTAACTATCATATAGAATAGTGTAGCAACACAATGCTGGTGTTCCCACAATGTAACTATCATATAGAATAGTGTAGCAGCACACTGCTGGTGTTCCCACAATGTAACTATCATATAGAATAGTGTAGCAACACACTGCTGGTGTTCCCACAATGTAACTATCATATAGAATAGTGTAGCAACACACTGCTGGTGTTCCCACAATGTAACTATCATATAGAATAGTGTAGCAGCACACTGCTGGTGTTCCCACAATGTAACTATCATATAGAATAGTGTAGCAACACACTGCTGGTGTTCCCACAATGTAACTATCATATAGAATAGTGTAGCAACACACTGCTGGTGTTCCCACAATGTAACTATCATATAGAATAGTGTAGCAACACACTGCTGGTGTTCCCACAATGTAACTATCATATAGAATAGTGTAGCAACACACTGCTGGTGTTCCCACAATGTAACTATCATATAGAATAGTGTAGAAACACACTGCTGGTGTTCCCACAATGTAACTATCATATAGAATAGTGTAGCAACACACTGCTGGTGTTCCCACAATGTAACTATCATATAGAATAGTGTAGCAACACACTGCTGGTGTTCCCACAATGTAACTATCATATAGAATAGTGTAGCAACACACTGCTGGTGTTCCCACAATGTAACTATCATATAGAATAGTGTAGCAACACACTGCTGGTGTTCCCACAATGTAACTATCATATAGAATAGTGTAGCAGCACACTGCTGGTGTTCCCACAATGTAACTATCATATAGAATAGTGTAGCAACACACTGCTGGTGTTCCCACAATGTAACTATCATATAGAATAGTGTAGCAACACACTGCTGGTGTTCCCACAATGTAACTATCATATAGAATAGTGTAGCAACACAATGCAAGCAAGCGCGTGTATGTGTGTGTGTGTGTACTCACCTAGTTGTGGTTGCAAGAGTCGAGTCATAGCTCCTGGCCCCGCCTCTTCACTGTGTGTGTGTGTGTCCGTCCCCCCCCGAGCACTCCCACACCCCCCGACACTCCCACACTCGAGCACTCCCACACCCCCCGACACTCCCACACTCGAGCACTCCCACACCCCCCGACACTCCCACACCCCCGACACTCCCACACCCCCGACACTCCCACACCCCCGACACCCACACTGCCCTCTGCTACTTGTGATAATCTACATTATTTATGCTTATGACGTGAATACGTAATTCCGCTCATGACTGATTAGATATAATTTGATGGTCGACTCATGCAAATTTTGCTTGATAGTCCCCATCAGCATATTGCTGCTAAGTCCCGCTTTGTTTGTGTTGCTCCGCAGAGAGAGAGAGAGAGAGAGAGAGAGAGAGAGAGAGAGAGAGAGAGAGAGAGAGAGAGAGAGAGAGAGAGAGAGAGAGAGAGAGTTACCTCTATATCTTACCTTCATAAGACACATGTACAACAATTAAGTATCTTTATTCCGTAAGGTTTCGCCACACAGTAGGCTTCTTCAGTCGAGTACAGAAGCGTTGAGCAGAAGCAGTAGGGATGTGAAGACTATATAATCAGTGCAGCAGCCTTGAAGACGTAGTGTTGAGGTGGTCAGTCCCTCAGAAACTGACTCAAGGATGATGGACTGACCACATCGTCTACTACTATGCTAACTCTTGTGTACTTGACTGAAGAAGCCTACTGTGTAGGCGAAACGTTCTGGAATAAAGATACCTAACTATTGTACATGTGTCTCACTTATCAGCTTTACCTTAGATGAGTTAGGAGAGTTTGCCTACGCCCGGCCCTAGATCAGGCTCGTCCGGTGCTTGCCTGATCAACCAGGCTGATACTGGCGGAAGACGCTAAAAAACGCAGCAACCAAGACACTAAATAATGGGGATAAGTGGAAGGATGGGAACGAAGACGAGATAGAGAGATGACTTGAGGATGATGGGAAAATGATAAACGGAGGAGAGAGACAAATGGGAATAAGGAGTAGGATAGAGGCAAGAGGGGTAGGATTTGAGTGGGACTTGAACGTGAGTTAATATGGTTATTAACCTTTTGATGAGTTCCAAGAGTCTTTCTACTCCCGGAGCCCGGCCACGGGCCAGGCTCGTTCGGTGCTTGCCTGGTCACAAGCAGGCTGTTGCTGCTGGTCCGCTGCTCCACATATCCGTCACAGCCTGGTTGATCTGGCACCTGGTGAAGATACTTGTCTAGTTTCTTCTTGTAGACTTCTACACTGGTTCCAGCAGTGTTTCTGATATCTTCTGGTAAGATGCTGAATAATGTTCCTATAAGCTTATTCCTTTTGGGAAGCATACCTTTGATATACCTTTGAAGAGTTTCGAGAGTTTATCTACTCTCTGAGCCCGGCCATGGGCCAGGCTCGTCTGGTGCTTGCCTGGTCAACCAGGCTGTTGCTGCTGGAGGCCCGCTGTCCCACATATCCATCACAGCCTGGTTGATCTGGCACCTGGTGAAGATACTTGTCCAGTTTCCTCTTGAAGGCTTCTACACTGGTTCCAGCCGTGTTTCGGATATCTTCTGGTAAGATGTTGAATAGTCTGGGACCCCGGATGTTAATACAGTGCTCCCGTATTGTGCCCACCGCACCCCTGCTCCTCACTGGGTTTATTTTACACTTCCTCCCATATCTCTCACTCCAGTATGTTGTTATGGCAGTGTGCAGATTTGGGACCAGGCCCTCAAGTACTTTCCAGGTATATATTATCATGTATCTCTCTCTCCTCCGCTCCAATGAGTACATGTGAAAATGGGTTGGACAGGTATTTTTGTTTATGTGGTTTGGGTTTGAAAAGGATCTGGAGTGAAACGGGAGAAAAATAGGCTATACATGGGTAGGGTCGGACATGGGTGAAGGACAAGGGGGGAGGAGTATACTAAACTCTCCTGTTGGAATTCGTGGTGAGTCAGCAATTAATTGCCAGAAGGGTATTATCACAGACACGACCTCGGCGTCGGCCGGTTTGATGGGGGGCACTACTCCCCACATGCCCCCTCCCCTATCACCCACATGCCCCCCTCCCAATCACCCACATGCCCCTCCCCCATCACCCACCTGCCCCCCCTTCCCTCCCCATAAACCCCACCAGGTCTGCCTCTTCCTGATTAGCTTTGATCGACACTTGATTGGGCTGAGGAATGGCTAAGTACGCGGACTGGGAGGTTAACTGTGTTGCTGAGAGATGGGACTCCAGGTGATGGGTGATGGAGGCGATTACGAAGAGGAGGTGGAAGGGTAGGTAGGGGGGAGGTGGGGACAGTGGAGGTGGCAAGGAGGTAGAAAAAAGGCAGTTGAGGATAGTTAGTGAGGGAAGGGTAGGTAGGTAGGTAGGGAGCAGGGAGGGGTAGAAGGGTGGGAATGACGTGGGTAAGGGCGTGTTATGATAAGGGAAGGGAGGAAATTGAAGAATAAAGAACAGGGAAGGTGAAATGAACGAGGAGAGAGGAAGAATATGATGAAGAGGTTAGAATGAGAGGCCAGAGGAAGAACAAGGGTAGAGAAGTTACATGGGAAAGATGGCGGAGGAAGGAGGAGGGAAGAATAGAGGAAAGAGAAGGAAAGGAAACTAGAAGAAGAGAGAATAAAAAAAATAGGAAAGAGAAATAGTAAGATTAGCGTCCAGAACTACAACACTATCATACGGAAGTCATGTATAAACAATGACTTGTGAGCACTGCAAGAACCTTGAAGGACTTACTACACGCAGAACACCACGACACTAGAACGATGGTAATGTTGGACCTCCAGTCAAGAAAGAGGCCAGACAGGAATCACTGAACTACACACCAATATTTCTGACGTGCATAATGTGCAAAGTTCTCAAGGAAACAGTGAGGAAGTGTGCGCTGGAAAACTTAAAGGAGAATCTTGAGAGAAAACTAGCATGGGTTTACAGATAACTGTAGCTTACTTACCAGGGACCCACACCATGCCTCCTGCTTGATGGCCTCATTAGTAAGGCCGCTGATGCTAGCCTGGCTGATCAGAAACTTGCTTGACTGTATCAGGTCCCTTCAAGATTAGGATCTAGCTTATGGACTGTCTGAACTTCCGTCTTCAACCTCCGTCTCACAACCTAAGGATCTTAACTTCCTTACCGAAGACAGCTAGAGATGGACTGGCTGTGTTCCTTATGTCTGAAGGGAGGACATGGAACAGTCTTGGTCCCTACTGAGTACTACGACAGTCACACATACAGATGAGCAACTGCACATTCCTAGACACAATCTTCCAGAGACTCGTCCACAACGAGGACGAACAAGCCGAGGTAACAACTGAAAGATTTGGCAAGGAATCTTGCATTTGGAGGCGAGCACACACCCCCAATGTATATCCTGCCAGACAGAGACAGAGAGAACCACCAGAAATATGCCCTAATTTGCATCAAAAATTAAATTTCTTAAAAGACTCAGACAAATAGCGGACATTGTGTGGAGCACCACCATCCTCCACACACCACCACATTGAAGCACCACCACCATCCTCCACACACCACCACATTGAAGCACCACCACCATCCTCCACACACCACCACATTGAAGCACCACCACCATCCTCCACACACCACCACATTGAAGCACCACCACCATCCTCCACACACCACCACATTGAAGCACCAACACCATCCTTTACACAACTACATTGAAGCACCACCACCATCCTCCACACACCACCACATTGAAGCACCACCACCATCCTCCACACACCACCACATTGAAGCACCAACACCATCCTTCACACAACTACATTGAAGCACCACCACCATCCTCCACACACCACCACATTGAAGTACCACCACCATCCTCCACACACCACCACAATGAAGCACCACCACCATCCTCCACACACCACCACATTGAAGCACCACCACCATCCTCCACACACCACCACATTGAAGCATCACCACCATCCTCCACACGCCACCACCTTGAAGCACCACCACCATCCTTCACACACACTACATTGAAGCACCACCACCATCCTCCACACCCCCCACCTTGAAGCACCACCACCATCCTTCACACACCACCACCTTGAAGCACCACCACCATCCTCTCCATACCACCTTGAAGCACCACCACCATCCTTCACACACACCACCTTGAAGCACCACCACCGTCCTCCACATACACCGCTTGAAGTACCACCACCATCCTCCACACACCACCTTGAAGCACCACCATCCTCCATACACACCACCTTGAAGCACCACCACCGTCCTCCACACACCACCACCTTGGCGCACCACCACCATCCTCCACACCACCACCGTCCTCCACACACCACCTTGGCGCACCACCACCATCCTCCACACACCACCTTGAAGCACCACCACCGTCCTCCACATACACCGCTTGAAGCACCACCACCATCCTCCACACACCACCTTGAAGCACCACCACCGTCCTCCACATACACCGCTTGAAGCACCACCACCATCCTCCACACACTACCTTCAACAGGAGCTACCCTCTTTTTCTTCCTCGGATCAACCCTGATTATGTACCAGGTAACCCTTAAGTTTCCCAGGCGTTATACGAACTCTCCGGGTTTAGAGCTTTCTCAGTATGATAATTATCACAAAATTTGCTATTTTCAATCTTCCTATTCACCTTCTTATTGCCCTTCTTCCTATTTATCTTCATATTGCCTCTTCCGCTGTTGTCAGTCAGTGTGGGTGTTGGGGAGACAGTGGACCCCAGGCACGGGGTGTCAGGATGGGTGGTGGTGTCATCCAGCTGGTGCCCCAGCTGGATGCTCCTAGCTGCCTGGTGGGGGGTCGAGGTAGGGGGTACTGCTCTGTCCCCAATGTTCACTGTAATGACCTGTACTGACCACTACCATCCATGAATTTATGACCAAGGTGTCGTGAGGAAGCTGGTTTGTTGTATCTCTGATTTACCTGTGCCTTCGCGGCACAGCTCTGGGCCCAACCATCCCTATTGAATGCCTGGTCAACCAGACTGTTGCTGTTGGCAGCCTGATGGCTCATATATCCATCACAGCCTGGTTGACCTGGCACCTGGTGAAGATTCTTGTCCAGTTTCCTCTTAAAGACTTCTACACTTTTCCAGCAGTGTTTCTGAAACCTGCAATTAGCAGGCTGAAGAGTCTTGGGCCACGGATGTTGATACAGTGTTCTCTTATTGTACCCACGGATGTTGATACAGTGTTCCCTTACTGTGCCAACGAATGTTGATACAGTGTTCCCTTATTGTGCCCACGGATGTTGATACAGTGTTCCCTTATTGTGCCCACGGATGTTGATACAGTGTTCCCTTACTGTGCCCACGGATGTTGATACAGTGTTCTCTTATTGTGCCCACGGATGTTGATACAGTGTTCCCTTACTGTGCCCACGGATGTTGATACAGTGTTCCCTTATTGTGCCCACGGATGTTGATACAGTGTTCCCTTATTGTGCCCACTTATGTTGATACAGTGTTCCCTTACTGTGCCCACGGATGTTGATACAGTGTTCCCTTATTGTGCCCACGGATGTTGATACAGTGTTCTCTTATTGTGCCCACGGATGTTGATACAGTGTTCTCTTATTGTACCCACGGATGTTGATACAGTGTTCCCTTATTGTGCCCACGGATGTTTATACAGTGTTCCCTTACTGTGCCCACGGATGTTGATACAGTGTTCTCTTATTGTGACCACGGATGCTGATACAGTGTTCTCTTATTGTGCCCACGGATGCTGATACAGTGTTCTCTTATTGTGCCCACGGATGTTGATACAGAGTTCTCTTATTGTGCCCACGGATGTTGATACAGTGTTCTCTTATTGTGCCCACGGACGTTGATACAATGTTCTTTTATTGTGCCCACAGATGTTGATACAGTGTTCTCTTATTGTGCCCACGGATGTTGATACAGTGTACTCTTATTGTACTAACGGATGTTGATAGTGTTCTCTTATTGTACCCACGGTGCTCCTGCTTTTCATTGGGTTTATTTAACACATCCTCCCAAATCTCTCACTGCAGTGTGTTGTTTTTGATGGCGTGTAGATTTGGAACTAGACACTCTAGTATCTTCCATGTATATATTATAAGGTATCTCACATTCTTTCCAATTTGTGCATTTCCAATTAATTGAGGTTTTCCCGGAAATCTGTCTGTGTGTGTGTGCTGGTCTGCATGTGTGTGTGCTGGTCTGCATGTGTGTGTGCTTGTCTGCATGTGTGTGTGCTGGTCTGCATGTGTGTGTGCTTGTGTCTGTGTGTGTGTGTGCTTGTCTGCATGTGTCTGTGCTTGTGTCTGTGTGTGTGTGTGCTTGTCTGCATGTGTCTGTGCTTGTGTCTGTGTGTGTGTGTGCTTGTCTGCATGTGTGTGTGCTGGTCTGCATGTGTGTGTGCTGGTCTGCATGTGTGTGTGCTGGTCTGCATGTGTGTGTGCTGGTCTGCATGTGTCTGTGCTTGTGTCTGTGTGTGTGTGTGCTTGTCTGCATGTGTCTGTGCTTGTGTCTGTGTGTGTGTGTGCTTGTCTGCATGTGTCTGTGCTTGTGTCTGTGTGTGTGTGTGCTTGTCTGCATGTGTGTGTGCTGGCTGCATGTGTGTGTGCTGGTCTGCATGTGTGTGTGCTGGTCTGCATGTGTGTGTGCTGGTCTGCATGTGTGTGCTAGTCTGCATGTGTGTGTGCTGGTCTGCATGTGTGTGTGCTGGTCTGCATGTGTCTGTGCTGGTCTGTATGTGTCTGTGCTGGTCTGCATGTGTCTGTGCTGGTCTGCATGTGTCTGTGCTGGTCTGCATGTGTCTGTGCTGGTCTGCATGTGTCTGTGCTGGTCTGCAGTCGTGTGGTCTGTATGTGTCTGTGCTGGTCTGCATGTGTCTGTGCTGGTCTGCATGTGTCTGTGCTGGTCTGTATGTGTCTGTGCTGGTCTGCATGTGTCTGTGCTGGTCTGCATGTGTCTGTGCTGGTCTGCATGTGTCTGTGCTGGTCTGCATGTGTCTGTGCTGGTCTGCATGTGTCTGTGCTGGTCTGTATGTGTCTGTGCTGGTCTGTATGTGTCTGTGCTGGTCTGCATGTGTCTGTGTAATTGATTTTTGACTCAGGAATGATGAAACTGAGTTATTAAGAGAAGATGTTCAGAAGACCGTAAATATTGTGAGGAGCAAGACTCTGTGTATCATATTACTACACTGATAAATTGCCTTCCCCCTTTCCTCACCCCTTCCCCCCTCTCCACTATCCTACCCTACCAAGCCTACAGAGTTCTATCTCTCTCTCTCTCATTTTGTTAAAAAAAATCTCCCTTCCCTTAACACTTCTTTAACTTTCCCTTAACCCTTAACACGCCTCTAACTCTCCCCTAACCCCCCTTACCATTAAAGTATTCATGATTATGCAAACTGAATAAGTGTACGAGAGAGAGAGAGAGAGAGAGAGAGAGAGAGAGAGAGAGAGAGAGAGAGAGAAATTAATTTAGAGATAATCGTTCTCCATACACATGACCTAGACAGGAGGGGTGTGTGCACCTGCTTCCCTGTTCACCTAGCAGAAAACAGTCACCTGGTGTGGGTGGCATCCTGGGGGTGAGGGCCTAGCAACCTCTAGGTAAGCCACACAGTTGGACTACCTTGGGTTATCCTGGCTTAATAACCCAACTCTATCCAGTTCCTCGTTGACTTTGCAATTGTATACTCAAGTCTATGTGGTGATTGTGGTAGTGTGAGGTGATGATTGTGGTAGTGTGACGTGATGATTGTGGTAGTGTGAGGTGATGATTGTGGTAGTGTGAGGTGATGATTGTGGTAGTGTGAGGTGATGATTGTGGTAGTGTGAGGTGATGATTGTGGTAGTGTGAGGTGATGATTGTGGTAGTGTGAGGTGATGATTGTGGTAGTGTGAGGTGATGATTGTGGTAGTGTGAGGTGATGATTGTGGTAGTGTGAGGTGATGATTGTGGTAGTGTGAGCTGATGATTGTGGTAGTGTGAGGTGATGATTGTGGTAGTGTGAGGTGATGATTGTGGTAGTGTGAGGTGATGATTGTGGTAGTGTGAGGTGATGATTGTGGTAGTGTGAGGTGATGATTGTGGTAGTGTGAGGTGATGATTGTGGTAGTGTGAGGTGATGAGTGTAGTTTTGTGAAGTAGAGATTGTGGTAGTGTGACTTGGTGATTGTAGTTGTGTGAGGTGGTGATTGTGGTTGTGAGGTAGTGATTGTGGTAGTATGAGAAATGGGTTTGGATGAATGTATGTAAGAGGTCTGGATTTGGGGGTATGAATGTGGGGGTATGAATGTGAGGTTATGAATGTGAGGGTATGAATGTAAGGGTATGGATGTGGGGTACTGATGTGGGGTTTGGGTGTTAAGAAAGGGGGGTGATACATTCATGGGCATGTGAGAGATGAGGAAGGGTATGGGGAGAGAGTGAGAATGAGTGGGGGTTAGGGGTGTGAGTGAGGAGGGGGTGTTTGGGTGTGTCCTCCCCTAACAGTGTGTCAGCCGGGCGGTGATTGGCAGTTGTAAACTACCTATTTACTGCGCCTGGGTCATTACACCATTAGGGTGATTACTTTTACAAGGATTTAACAGAGACCTAGTGGACTGTATCGCGCCTGGATTTTATGGCCCACTCGTAGGTAACATTCCAGGCACCTAGACCCTCTCATCCCACTCGTAGGTAACATTCCAGGCACCTGGACCCTCTCATCCCACTCGTAGGTAACATTCCAGGCACCTGGACCCTCTCATCCCACTCGTAGGTAACATTCCAGGCACCTGGACCCTCTCATCCCACTCGTAGGTAACATTCCAGGCACCTGGACCCTCTCATCCCACTCGAAGGTAACATTCCAGGCACCTGGACCCTCTCATCCCACTCGTAGGTAACATTCCAGGCTCCTGGACCCTCTCATCCCACTCGAAGGTAACATTCCAGGCACCTGGACCCTCTCATCTCACTCGTAGCAAACATACCAGGCACCTGGACCCTCTCATCCCACTCGTAGGTAACATACCAGGCACATGGACCCTCTCATCCCACTCGCAGGTAATGTTCCAGGCTCCTGGACCCCCTCATCCCACTCATAGATAATATTCCAGGCTCTTGGACCCCTCTCATCCCACTCACAGATAACATTCCAGGCACCTGGACCCTCTCATCCCACTCGTAGGTAATGTGCAAGGCTCCTGAACCCTCTCATCCCACTCGTAAGCAACATTTTCTCGTTATCTGTTCGTCTTATAACATTCTTTATCCTGGTCTCTCTTCTCTACTTCCTCACCTACCTACTCCTATTCCTTCACTTACTCTTCCTCATGTGCCTTTACTTAATTTAAGCCTCATCTTCCTACTCCATCTCTTCTTTATTCTCTCTCTCTCTCTCTTATAATTCATTCCCTATTAAACCTGGTTCACACATTCCCCCTTTCACTTCATCCTTCCATTTTTACCTCTTCATAACCATTAATACCTCCCTCCTTCCCTTCTAGCTTCCCCTCCCTTCCTTCAATACTTATTTAATACCTACTATTCAATTATCTCTCTATCTCTCTCATTCTTTGTATCAGACATATGACCATTCTTTCTACACCATTTCACTCTTACATTCTCTCCTGCTCTTCTTCTTTCTTAACCTGAGCCCACCCACCCACCTGAACCCACCCACCCACCCACCCACCCACTACACCACCACCTCACTCAACCCAGACATTAACATATCCAATGAATTTTAATTACAGACCTCGTCTCTGTACGTTCAAGATGGTAATGTCATGTGACCTCAATCAACCGTAGTAATGAAAGATTTTCTCTTCACATATAGGAATAACTCCCATCTCCATATGTTACACACACACACAATCCATACATAGCTTAAAGAGGTACGACAAGGTTTTTAGAACCGAGAGTGGACCTAGTAGAGACCAGCGAAGATGCGGGGCCAGGATCTGTGACTAGACTGCTGCAACCACAAATAGGTGAGTACATACACACACACACACACACACACACACACACACACATCTATGGTCAGTTCGAAAGATTTCCTAACCTATTCCAACCTGGAGCCAAACGTTTTTGTTAATTCCCTGGTCAAGCAGGCTATTGCTGTGGGCCGCCCGCTGGCCCACATATCCATCACAGCCTGGTTGATGTGGCACTTACTGGAGGCAGGTTCATCAGCTACGACAGATTCAAAGGTTACCTTCCACCAGAACTGTAGTTACTATCACTTGGGAATCACCATCTCTCAGCACAGAGTATCCCATACAATGAACCCACAGAAGATATATCTCCATCACCCCAGAGAGAGAGATTATACACAGGAGACACAAGAAAGAGACCATCATCACCCCAGAGAGAGAGATTATACACAGGAGACAAGAAAGAGAACATCATCATCCCAGAGAGAGAGAAATTATTTAGAGACAAAGAGAGAGGAATATGGATATTATAATAGAGTATACATATATACATTCAACTACACACGCGCATACATTAGTAAATTACAAAACAAGTATGGGACATGGGGGGAGGGGAATGCACGAGGGATGGGGAGGAAAATAGAAAGGGGGAATGGGGAGGAAGTTTCCATGTCGAGTGGCCGCTAATGGCTAGGGTGTAATTTTTAGATAGAGTATTATTGAGGAGAACTTTAATGCTTGTGTAATACAAACTGTCCTGTACTCTTACGACGCTTACAGCAACTACTGCCAAGACCGTACACATCAAGGACATGCCTAAAACACGTACAAACACGGCACGTACAGGCATGTCGAGGAGAAAGGGATAAGGGGAATACAACGAAAGCATTAAGAGAGAAAGAGAGAAAGAGAGAAAGAGAGAGAGAGAGAGAGAGAGAGAGAGAGAGAGAGAGAGAGAGAGAGAGAGAGAGAGAGAGAGAGAGAGAACGCTAAGGGGGGCAGGTCAATACGGAAGGTCTGGTGATCTTCAGGTAACTTCTCCCCTCCTCCCCCTTACCCTCCCTAAGCCACCCCATCACCCATTCGACTCACAATACCATGTCTTGGTATACAATGCTGACAGGATGATAAAGCCATTGGGTGGCGAAACGTCTACAGTAAAGATACCCAGATGTTGCATATGTGTCTACATGTGTCTTAAATCTTCACCAGTCAAGTCGATTCCCAGTGGTTGCCCATACTGCTGAATGTGTTGTAAGATCTTCACCAGTCCAATGTTTACGAACACTCCAGTACCTGCTGGAATGTTATATAATGTGTAAGACACTCCAGTACCTGCTGGAATGTTATAACTGTGTAAGACACTTCAGTACCTGCTGGAATGTTATATACTGTGTAAGACACTCCAGTACCTGCTGGAATGTTATATAGTGTGTAAGACACTCCAGTACCTGCTGGAATGTTATACTGTGTAAGACACTCCAGTACCTGCTGGAATGTTATATACTGTGTAAGACACTCCAGTACCTGCTGGAATGTTATTTACTGTGTAAGACACTCCAGTACCTGCTGGAATGTTATACTGTGTAAGACACTCCAGTACCTGCTGGAATGTTATATAGTGTGTAAGACACTCCAGTACCTGCTGGAATGTTATATACTACAATACGTGTCCTGGGGGACTCACTGCCCCCGCAACACAATCCCAGACCATCATGCTTCCTGGTTGACAGCAATGCTGGGCCAAAGTATCGATATCATCCGAAATTTAATACCGGGGGAAAAAATGTGTTATCCCATCACGAGTTGATAGCCTGATCAACCAGGCTGTTGGTGCTAGCTGCACGAACTCCAACGTAAGCACCACAGCCCTGCTGAGAAACTTTACCAGTTCCTTCTTGGAAGACCGCCACGGGTCTGTAGGTAATCCCCTTATGTACGAAAGGAGGACGTTGAAAAATCCTCCCTAGTAATAATAATAATAATAATAAATAATAATAATTTGTACAAGTACATGATACAACTTATACAGACCATAGCTGACATCAATGACATACTATATAGAAAGTCTCTGGTTATGCAGAGCATTTCGGCTAACTTAGGTTTGGTCCCCAGGATGCGACCCACAGCAGTCGACTAACACCCAAGTACCTACTGTACTGCTAGGTGAACAGGGACATCAGGTGTCTTAATGAAACACGCCCAATGCTTCCACCCGTACCGGGGATCAAACCACAAACCTCAGTGTGTGAGCTGAATGCGCTACCAACCGAGCTACGGGAGACACATAACAAGACATTCATGGCAATGACTTCGTTAAACAAGGCTCTAGTTCCTGGCCGCCACCTGCAGCCTGCAACACACCTCAGGGCCTAATTACGCCTGCTAATTGCTGGTTGAACTCTTAATTGCCCACAACGTCGGCGCCCAGGGCGTCCTAGCAAGGGCGCCATAATGTCAGGAAAATTGTCTAAGTACTGAGGATCGAACCATGGACCTCACGTACAGAAGACCACCATGGTGCTCACCACAGCAGGGGTATGGGGTGCATAATAGGGGAATGGGATGCATAACAAAGCTATCAAATTAACAGTAAGGTGATTAGGCTATCGAGTGTATTAAAATCCGTCTGCCTGTAGCTGATTCCGGGGGTCACTTTCCCCCAGAGTCCGGTTTCCAGTACTCACTACATATAAATAAATGCTTCTGAAAACCGTTAAGTTGATAAATTAGACACACAGACAGACGTTTCGCCCCACAGTGGCTTCCTCAGTCCAATACAGAGAAGAATGGTTGAAGATCAGAAGGAGTTTGAGGAAAACAGTCCCTCAGCCTTGGAGATGATGAGGGACTGATTACCTCGGGGTAATCAGTCCCTCAGTCTCAAAAGACGAGGTAATCAGACTGATTACCTCGTCTTTTGTATATAGTTCTACAATCTTCCCATTATATCCTTGAATGTGTATTGATAAAGCCACTGGAGGGCGAAACGTCTACAATAATGATACCCAGATGCTGCACACGTTTCTAATTCCCCATCTTGTCGGAGTGGTATTGTATACCATGGTTGCGTGAGAAATACTAGGACATTTTAATTAGAAAACGTTTCGGTCCTGGGACCTTGATCACTTCTAACATAGAGGTTAAAAACACAGTATATAGGCGGAGAGTGAGGTGTGAGTGACACAGACCTGAAGAATGCCATGCTGAGATCAGGACGGGTAGACACTGGTATCATGTGACTCCTGTGTTGTCAGGTAGGTATTGTATTCTATGGCGTCGGTGACGGCGATTAGAGATTTGTCGGTATGTATTACCAAGGTTCATAGCACTGTACATGTACTTCCATTACTGTGCGAGTCTCATTGGAGAGGGAGTCTTCCTCGCCTGGTTAACTCCGCTGACGACCTGCCGCTCCACGATATTGGTGCTGCTACCTGCGACAATACTACGCTATACAAATGAAAACCGGATACCTTTAAGCGTAATTCCGGCGACAACCTCTCATCCTGCTTGTAGTGATTGTAGCACTCGCAGAGTGACGTTACTACCAGCAGAGTGACGTTACTACCAGCAGTGACGTTACTACCAGCAGAGTGACGTTACTACCAGCAGTGACGTTACTACCAGCAGAGTGACGTTACTACCAGCAGTGACGTTACTACCAGCAGAGTGACGTTACCACGAACAAAGTGACGCCATAAGATCGTTTAGGAGAAAGGGAAAACCCCCGATCACCTGAAGATGCCTCTTCCAACAACAGCCTGGTTGAACAGGTCTCGTACGAGACTGAGCCTGGGGCCCAGGGCCAGTATAACAAAGGTGCCACCAGCAGCGCCATAAGCAGCGACACCAGCTGTGCCACAAAGTGCCACATAAAGCCTACGAACGGAAAACGGAATCCATTATAGAGTCATTGAAGATTTCGATTCTGCAGGCATCATTATGAAGCTCGTCAGCGCTCTCGGAACTGATCCAAGCTGCAAGCTGACTCTGCTCACAAGCTCTTCGTTACGCCGACAAAGCTGATTTCACCTAACCGCTTCGTTACGCTGACGAAGCTGGCTTTACCTCTTCGTTACGCTCTGGCGACGCCTCAATTAACGGGGGAAACAAAAGCAATTCACTTGGCGATGATTGCAGTGATTAAGGTAAAAGCAATTAGGTTAATTATCAATATAAGAAAGCCGAGACAACAGCCGCAAGGTTGTGTTCCATAACTCTCAACGGTGGCCGGGTGCAGGTGATATGCCTGTAGCTATACCTGTGACAGTTTTCCAGGTTCTATCTTCTGTCCAGCCTGAGACCTGGCTGCCTTCACAGTGTTGATGATCAGCCAGGCTATGAGGCCCATGAATTGTTGGATAGATAAGTGGTTGGGTAGATAAATGGGGAAGGTGTTACTGAGGTGGTTGAGCATAATAACAGGTCAGATACAGACATGCTATAAGACCAGCAAGCAATGATACATAATTTACTTACAAGACACATAACTGACACATTACAAATACCCTCTCTTTACACACACACACACACACACACACACACACACACACACATACTACAAACATACAGATCAGTACAGACACACTACCATAACAGGAAGGAAGAATGTGTTGGTGAACGAGTAAGAGTGGAGGTATAAAAACACGTTATATCACCAATATATTTCTTGGTGAGGATGGTTGCAGGCCTCCAAGACATGCCCCTTCAACTATGACAGACAGGCTGGGCTCGCCTCGGGTCCCACCACGATTGTTACATATCTCGACTCTGGATGCTGGTGACAAGGATCCATGTCGAGTTCCATCTTATCTTCCAGGATTTCCAGCCGGCGACCAATCACGTGAGGAGCTCCCGGCCTGGAAGTTGCTTTTGCCACACGGGGGGCTTGGAATTTCCTTCCACTATACTTATTTATTTTTCCTGTATTAAAGCCAGCCAGAGGCACGTTGAAGTGTATCTTTCATATAAAGCATTTTCTCCCCTATTTCTAGTTGCTCGTGACACTGAAGAGTTTCTGGCCTGGCGGGAAATAACTAAGATTCTTGTATATTCCAGGCAAAATTCCAAGGCTGAGGACGGACCAATGGGAGAGCTGTTTGTGTTCCTGAGCATCCGGGGAGGCGAAGCATCTCCAATTGTCTTGGGATCATCTGGAGACCTGCGGACCTCCTTCAACATCCACACTTTATATTTATATCTACAGTCATTCACTGCAACACCAGCAGCTCCAACACCAGCAGCTCCAACACCAGCAGCTCCAACACTGTACAACGTTAATCGCAAAACTTGTCCAAACATTTCTTTTTTTTTTAAGATTTTGAAACATTCGGGGAGAGAATTCTTACCCCCTTCCCCACACGCCCCAACACATCCTCCCCCACACGCCCCAACACATTCTTCCCCACACCCCCAACACCCACTCAAGACGGTAAAGAGAAAACTTTGTCATGTTCTTTCGTGTTTTCTCGCCAATCAGAGGAGCAGTTCTTCCTCTCTTGCTCCTGCTGCTTCCCTCTGGCTATTGCTTCCTTGCTCTCTCTCTCTCATTCATGATCCTTCTCTCATTTTATTCTTGCACACTGCTTCTCTTTGGTCTACTTCCCCATTATTCTTCATCCTCTTCGTCACCACAGCACCACCATCACAAGCATCACCACTCTCACCACAGCCACAAACAAAAAACACTACAACCATATCACCACCACAGTCATAAACAACCACCACCACCAAATCACCACCACAGTCCCCACCCCCATCACAGGCAACCACAACCACCACCACCATTACCACCACCCTGGCAGCCACTACCGTCATTACTTTAACATCCGCCATCACCACCACCCTTTCCTCTACTCTTTAAGCACCGCCATCACAATCACAATTAAAATCTCTTCCTGCTCCCTTGGCTTCCCTCTCCCCTCCTTCCCCTTGACCTCAAACTGAGACATGTGCAATAAGCTATCATATTCAAAGTTCAAGAGGAAACTGGACAAGTATCTTCACCAGGTGCCAGATCAACCAGGCTGTGATGGATATGTGGAGCAGCGGGCCACCTTTCAAGCACCAGACGAGCCTGGCCCAGAGCCGTTTTAAGGCAAGATGTTCTTAGATGTCTGAAGATGTTTGATTCAACAACCACTCTCTCTCTCCCTACCATTGCTTTTAACTTCCTTAAACACCATAATTATCACTATCTCTACATCCATCACACCATTCACCATCCCTTAGACAGCCAAACCATTCACCAGCCACTCAGACCACCGCTACTACCGATGTTCCCATTACTTTCACAATATTAAATGTAACTGTTGTCAAAACCTTGATAATCAACACAGAACATGTTGATACACTGCTTGTGGTGTCTGCAGATACGACAGTCACAAAACAAGGGACTGTGAAGTTACAACCACCTTAAGAAATACGTGTGTTTCAGGCAACTGTGTATTTCAGAGGCACCTGTGTGCTTCAGAGGCACCTGTGTGCTGAATTCAGGCACTTGCGGGTTGAGGCAGATATTTTTTTATCGCAAAGTTGAATGTGCAGTCTAAGAGCTGTTACCCAACCTCAACTCATGTCAAAGGTCAGCATTACCTAAGGTGCTGCTAATGTCATAGGTCAGCCTTACCTAAGGTGCTGCTCATGTCATAGGTCAGCCTTACCTAAGGTGCTGCTCATGTCATAGGTCAGCCTTACCTAAGGTGCTGCTAATGTCATAGGTCAGCCTTATCTAAGGTGCTGCTCATGTCATAGGTCAGCCTTACCTAAGGTGCTGCTCATGTCATAGGTCAGCCTTACCTAAGGTGCTGCTCATGTCATAGGTCAGCCTTACCTAAGGTGCTGCTAATGTCATAGGTCAGCCTTACCTAAGGTGCTGCTAATGTCATAGGTCAGCCTTACCTAAGGTGCTGCTAATGTCATAGGTCAGCCTTACCTAAGGTGCTGCTAATGTCATAGGTCAGCCTTACCTAAGGTGCTGCTAATGTCATAGGTCAGCCTTACCTAAGGTGCTGCTCATGTCATAGGTCAGCCTTACCTAAGGTGCTGCTCATGTCATAGGTCAGCCTTACCTAAGGTGCTGCTCATGTCATAGGTCAGCCTTACCTAAGGTGCTGCTAATGTCATAGGTCAGCCTTACCTAAGGTGCTGCTAATGTCATAGGTCAGCCTTACCTAAGGTGCTGCTAATGTCATAGGTCAGCCTTACCTAAGGTGCTGCTAATGTCATAGGTCAGCCTTACCTAAGGTGCTGCTAATGTCATAGGTCAGCCTTACTAAGGTGCTGCTAATGTCATAGGTCAGCCTTATCTAAGGTGCTGCTCATGTCATAGGTCAGCCTTACCTAAGGTGCTGCTCATGTCATAGGTCAGCCTTACCTAAGGTGCTGCTAATGTCATAGGTCAGCCTTACCTAAGGTGCTGCTAATGTCATAGGTCAGCCTTACCTAAGGTGCTGCTAATGTCATAGGTCAGCCTTACCTAAGGTGCTGCTATGTCATAGGTCAGCCTTACCTAAGGTGCTGCTAATGTCATAGGTCAGCCTTACCTAAGGTGCTGCTCATGTCATAGGTCAGCCTTACCTAAGGTGCTGCTAATGTCATAGGTCAGCCTTACCTAAGGTGCTGCTAATGTCATAGGTCAGCCTTACCTAAGGTGCTGCTCATGTTAAAGGTCAGTATTGAACATGTACCTCACGACTCATCTTCTTGTACGTACTTCATAACACTGAAATAATAATTGAGAAGATAACTAGTGGCTCTAGCAGCTAGGATAACTAGTAGCACTAGCAGCTAGGATAACTAGTGGCACTAGCAGCTAGGATAACTAGTGGCACTAGCAGCTAGGATAACTAGTGGCACTAGCAGCTAGGATAACTAGTGGCACTAGCAGCTAGGATAACTAGTGGCACTAGCAGCTAGGATAACTAGTAGCACTAGCAGCTAGGATAACTAATAGCACTAGCAGCTAGGATAACTAGTAGCACTAGCAGCTAGGATAACTAGTGGCACTAGCAGCTAGGATAACTAGTGGCACTAGCAGCTAGGATAACTAGTAGCACTAGCAGCTAGGATAACTAATAGCACTAGCAGCTAGGATAACTAGTAGCACTAGCAGCTAGGATAACTAGTGGCACTAGCAGCTAGGATAACTAGTGGCACTAGCAGCTAGGATAACTAGTAACACTAGCAGCTAGGATAACTAGTGGCTCTAGCAGCTAGGATAACTAGTAGCACTAGCAGCTAGGATAACTAGTGGCACTAGCAGCTAGGATAACTAGTAGCACTAGCAGCTAGGATAACTAGTAGCACTAGCAGCTAGGATAACTAGTAGCACTAGCAGCTAGGATAACTAGTGGCACTAGCAGCTAGGATAACTAGTGGCTCTAGCAGCTAGGATAACTAGTAGCACTAGCAGCTAGGATAACTAGTGGCTCTAGCAGCTAGGATAACTAGTAGCACTAGCAGCTAGGATAACTAGTAGCACTAGCAGCTAGGATAACTAGTGGCACTAGCAGCTAGGATAACTAGTGGCACTAGCAGCTAGGATAACTAGTAGCACTAGCAGCTAGGATAACTAGTGGCACTAGCAGCTAGGATAACTAGTAGCACTAGCAGCTAGGATAACTAGTAGCACTAGCAGCTAGGATAACTAGTAGCACTAGCAGCTAGGATAACTAGTGGCACTAGCAGCTAGGATAACTAGTGGCTCTAGCAGCTAGGATAACTAGTGGCACTAGCAGCTAGGATAACTAGTAGCACTAGCAGCTAGGATAACTAGTAGCACTAGCAGCTAGGATAACTAGTAGCACTAGCAGCTAGGATAACTAGTGGCTCTAGAAGCGAAGATAACTAGTGGCACTAGCAGCTAGGATAACTAGTGGCACTAGCAGCTAGGATAACTAGTGGCACTAGCAACTAGGATAACTAGTGGCACTAGCAGCTAGGATAACTAGTGGCACTAGCAGCTAGGATAACTAGTGGCACTAGCAGCTAGGATAACTAGTGGCACTAGCAGCGAAGATAACTAGTGGCACTAGCAGTATGATCTAGATAGACTCTTAGCATTAAAAATAGATAATGTAAACTAGAAAAAGAGTGATGCTTCCACTTGAAGATGGAGACGAAGAGTCACTGAACTTCAAGATTCTCCAGACTTTCTGAAAAACACACTAGGTAAGAGAAAGCATCAAGCCACTAACAGTCCCTTAAACCACTCCTTATATCTAACCACCACCATCTTCCACCACCACAACGAACTCTCTGTTTCCAATGCCACTCCACTCTCCATCACAGCCACTCCCTCCATCACCACCTCCTGTATAATGACGTGAGGGAAAGTGTGGTGGCGGCATAGGTCAAATTGCTATAGCAACAGCGACTATCACCACCACCACAGGTCACCATATGCACCTCTTTTATCACCACATTCTACCAGGAAGGTAGACCAGGAACACCAGCCAGGAAAGTAGACCTGGAACACCAGCCAGGAAGGTGAAGTGATCCAGGACCGAGAACCAGGAAGGTGAAGTGATCCAGGACCGAGAACCAGGAAGGTGAAGTGATCCAGGACCGAGAACCAGGAAGGTGAAGGAGAGATGGAGGTGGGCAAGAGTCCTGGTAATCAATATTGACTTGTTCTATTCACAGGTGAGGCGCCGGTCAATCTTGCAATGAACCACACGAAAAGAAGCAGTATTTTTTATATGTGCTAAAGACTATCAATTTCACTGCAGGGGCGCGGCGCTGTGGAACACTGTGGGAGTAGTGAACGTGACACACACACAGCTTTCCGCTCTTCAATATTCCGCTGGAGACAACACGAGGGAGCGAGTGTCCTGAATCTCTCTCAAAGAAATATGCAAAGACAGCAGCAGCAATAATAGCAACAGCACCACTGGTCACTGCACACAAGCAGCAGCACACGCAATCAACAGGACGAGGATGAACCACAACAAGAAGCAACACCACAAACACAAATCAGCAGAAGAAGGAGCGGATTGGACTACAACAAGTAGCAGCAACAACACCACCACACAGTCAGCAGGAGGAGGAGGCTGGACCACAAGAAGCAACAGCAGCAGGGAAAGAGCAGCAGAAGCCAGGGTGGAAAGCAATTACAGTTCAATCTGTGGACATTAGTGGAAGATGGTGAGTGCTGAGATGGGCGACGCTAACCCACTGACCTGCCTTCCTCCCTCCCTCCCTTACCTGTTGAACCCTCCCCCTTCTCTTGAACCTTCTCCCTTCTCTTGAACCCCTGGCGCTTCTCTTGAACTCTGGCCCTAATGTTGAACCTTAACTCTAATGTTGAACCTTGGCCCTAATGTTGAACCCTGGCCTTAATGCTGAACCCTGACCCTAATGTTGAAGAACCTTGGCCCTAATGTTGGACCCTGGCGCTAATGTTGAGCCCTGGCACTAATGTTGAACCTTGGCCCTAATGTTGAACCTTGGCCCTAATGTTGAACCTTGGCTCTAATGTTGAACCCTGGCCCTAATATTGCGACCTGGCGCTAATGTTGAGCCCTGGCTCTAACGTTGAACCCTGGCGCTAATGTTGAGCCCTGGCGCTAATGTTGAACCCTGGCGCTAATGTTGAACCCCACGCTCTTCTGTTAAATACATACCTGTGACCAATTTAGTTTTTTTTTCCATACCCTGGGAGCCCGGCTTGGGGCCATGTCTCCCTGCTGATTGCCTGGTCAACCAAACTGTTGTTGTTGTTGTTGGGAGACCGCTTTTCTGCATAGCCATCACAGTCTGGTTGATCTGACACTTTGCAAAATAACTGTATAACCTGAAGGAAGGACATGGCATGATACAACATTGTTAACCTGTAGCTTACCTGTGGTTGGTTTCACGAGTCATCGCCCCCGCGGTCCAGGTCCCAGACCAGGCCTCCTTGATCGACCTGACTGATGGTGCCAGCAGCAGACCTCTGCTTTTCACTGGAGGTATTTTGCATCGTCTGCCAAACCTCTTATGTTTATATACAGTGATCTCAGTGTGCAAGTCTTGGACAAATTTCCTCCAAGAATATAGATTATGATGCATCTTTCTCGCCTACGTTCCAGAGAGTAGAGTTCAAGGGATTTCTAAGGTTCCGAGTAATTCAGGAGTTTGACTGAGTCTATACTAGCAATGAAGGTTCTCTCTGCGTCCTACCTTGATGGGAGGTCAGCTGTGATCCCAGGAACCCTGAACCAAGCTCACTATCCAACAAAAATAACAGCAGCACAAAAAACAGCAGAAGTAGGAGGTCAGGCCAGCAGCAGCAATAACGACACCGTCACAAGAAACAGCAACAATATGTGCAGCAATAAATACATCAGTAGCAACAGCCTTAACAGCAACTACAACAATTACTGCATCACCAACAACAGCAACATCAACATTAGCAGCAACAAAACTAGCAACAGCAAGAAAGAAGCACGAGTATGCAGAAAGAGAGGGAGAGGGAGGCAGGGAGAGAGAGGGAAGCCAGCCTCCTCTGATAATGAGATGCCGACTCCCGTGTTGATGGGGCCAGGAGACTCCTGCTGACATCATGCACTATTTTGTCAGCTACGTCAATGGGTTCTCGCGTCTTGCTTGGCTTGTGGGGTCGTTAGCTGAGGTGGGAACAAGCTTGATTGTGTTCTTGCTTGCAGAAAGAGAGGAATGATGACGGGGAGGGATGGGATTGATTAATTATCAAGAGAACAAGCGTATCTTTGCCCTGTCTTGAGACGTGTATCTTCTGACACTGGTAAGATACACTTGATGTTATGTTAGGTATTGAGGACGGTGAGGGAGGTGTAGATAGTGTTGTATTCCTCCACCACTCTCACCACCACACTCACAGATAGTGTTGTATTCCTCCACTACTCACCACCACACAAAGATAGTGCTGCATTCCTCCAACACTCACCACCACACAAAGAAGTGCTGCGTTCCTCCAACACTCACCACCACACAAAGAAGTGCTGCGTTCCTCCAACACTCTCACCACCAGTCAAAGATAGTGCTGCGTTCCTCCAACACTCACCACACAAAGATAGTGCTGCGTTCCTCCAACACTCTCACCACCACACAAAGAAGTGCTGCGTTCCTCCAACACTCACCACCACACAAATATAGTGTTACATCCCTCCAACACTCACCACCACACAAAGATAGTGCTGCGTTCCTCCAACACTCTCACCACCACACAAAGATAGTATTGCATCCCTCCAGCACTCTCACCACCACACCTCCAACAGAGTATTGCATCCCTGCAACACTCACCACCACACCTCCAACACAGAGTATTGCATCCCTCCAACTCACCACCACACAAAGATAGTGCTGCGTTCCTCCACCACACAAATATAGTGTTGCATCCCTCCAACACTCTCACCAACACACAGAGTATTGCATCCCTGCAACATGACTACATCTGGACATACTGTATGTACAATCTACATCTTATCTGTTGCAAGTAAATTTAAGATATTTGCTAAGTCTGATATCTTATTTTCATTAATAAGATACCTTGATATATCGCATGGGAATGGCACTCTCTATAGGCCCATGAAGACAAGCCAGCTAGCCAGGCCTCTTGCTGGAAGACCTGATCAGTAATGCTGTTGGTGCTAGCAATACGCTGCACAGACACCAGAGTCTATCATATAATTCTCACTATACTTTCTATCCTCACATCTTAACATTTTATTTCCCATTCCTTTACTCTCCTTAACTCTCATTCTCTCCACAGCGCTTTATCTTATTCTCTTTGTGACAGCCTGGATCACTGCTAAGCATCTCTCTCTCTCTCTCTCTCTCTCTCTCTCTCTCTCTCTCTCTCTCTCTCTCTCTCTCTCTGCTCTCTCTTTACACACGTTTCTCTCCAAGGCAACGCAATTAGTATCTCATTATGCGTCTCCATCCGCAAACTACCACCACCACCACTACTACCACCATTCCCCTTAGTTCCGCTGAAGCAGTCAGCAAACAGCGGCAGCAGTACGCTTTCACACACACACAGTATAGTTCAAAGGTCCTATATGATCCATCAATCTTCCGTCTCTCCCGCACTCAGCACCTCCTTGGAGACGTTTTGCCCTTACTAGACAAAGCCAAAATTAAGGCGGCATCTTGTTGTTGTTGTAGTGCGGCATCTTGTGTTGTTGTCGTAGTGTGTCATGTTGTGTTGTTGTTGTAGTGCGGCATCTTGTGTTGTTGTCGTAGTGTGTCATGTTGTGTTGTTGTTGTAGTGTGACATCTTGTGTTGTTGTTGTAGTGTGACATCTTGTGTTGTTGTAGTGTGGCATCTTGTGTTGTTGTTGCAGTGTGTCATGTTGTGTTGTTGTTGTAGTGTGGCATCTTGTGTTGTTGTTGCAGTGTGTCATGTTGTGTTGTTGTTGTAGTGTGGCATCTTGTGTTGTTGTTGCAGTGTGTCATGTTGTGTTGTTGTTGTAGTGTGGCATCTTGTGTTGTTGTCGTAGTGTGTCATGTTGTGTTGTTGTTGTAGTGTGACATCTTGTGTTGTTGTTGTAGTGTGACATCTTGTGTTGTTGTAGTGTGGCATCTTGTGTTGTTGTTGTAGTGTGTCATGTTGTGTTGTTCTTGTAGTGACATCTTGTGTTGTTGTTGTAGTGTGGCATCTTGTGTTGTTGTTGTAGTGTGTCATGTTGTGTTGTTCTTGTAGTGACATCTTGTGTTGTTGTTGTAGTGTGGCATCTTGTGTTGTTGTAGTGTGGCATCTTGTGTTGTTGTTGCAGTGTGTCATCTTGTGTTGTTGTTGCAGTGTGTCATGTTGTGTTGTTGTAGTGTGACATCTTGTGTTGTTGTTGTAGTGTGACATCTTGTGTTGTTGTTGTAGTAGTGTGACATCTTGTGTTGTTGTTGCAGTGTGTCATGTTGTGTTGTTGTTGTAGTGTGGCATCTTGTGTTGTTGTTGTAGTGTGGCATCTTGTGTTGTTGTTGCAGTGTGTCATGTTGTGTTGTTGTTGTAGTGTGGCATCTTGTGTTGTTGTTGTTGTAGTGTGGCATCTTGTGTTGTTGTAGTGTGGCATCTTGTGTTGTTGTTGCAGTGTGTCATCTTGTGTTGTTGTAGTGTGGCATCTTGTGTTGTTGTAGTGTGGCATCTTGTGTTGTTGTAGTGTGGCATCTTGTGTTGTTGTAGTGTGGCATCTTGTGTTGTTGTAGTGTGGCATCTTGTGTTGTTGTTGCAGTGTGTCATCTTGTGTTGTTGTTGCAGTGTGTCATCTTGTGTTGTTGTTGCAGTGTGTCATCCATCTTGTGTTGTTGTTGCAGTGTGTCATGTTGTGTTGTTGTTGCAGTGTGTCATGTTGTGTTGTTGTTGCAGTGTGTCATGTTGTGTTGTTGTTGCAGTGTGTCATGTTGTGTTGTTGTTGCAGTGTGTCATGTTGTGTTGTTGTTGCAGTGTGTCATGTGTTGTTGTTGCAGTGTGTCATGTGTTGTTGTTGGTGTGTCATCTTGTGTTGTTGTAGTGTTGCATCTTGTGTTGTTGTTGTAGTGTGTCATCTTGTGTTGTTGTTGTAGTGTGTCATGTTGTGTTGTTGTTGTAGTTTTGCATCTTGTGTTGTTGTTGCAGTGTGTCATCTTGTGTTGTTGTTGTAGTGTGACATCTTGTGATGTTGGTGTAGTGTGACATCTTGTGATGTTGTAGTGTGACATCTCGTGCTGTTGTTGTAATGTGGCATCTGGTGATGTTGTTGTAGTGTGGCATCTTGTGATGTTGGTGTAGTGTGACATCTTGTGATGTTGTAGTGTGACATCTCGTGCTGTTGTTGTAGTGTGGCATCTTGTGTTGTTGTTGTAGTGTGACATCTTGTGCTGTTGTTGTAGTGTGGCATCTTGTGATGTTGTTGTAGTGTGACATCTTGTGATGTTGTAGTGTGACATCTTGTGTTGTTGTTGTTGTAGTGTGGCATCTTGTGTTGTTGTTGTCGTAGAAGTAAAAGTGAGAGGAGAGTGGCGGAGATGAGGCTGCGTCATCTTGACACATCTTAGAAGTGATGCTGCTGATGACACACTCACTCACCCTCTTATGTTCACCGTGTTGTTCTTCGTTATGCCTCGTTAGTGCCTCGTGGAACTTCCGTCAACACCTGCGACTTTCACTGCCTCAGGACACCTGCTATTTGTCAGCCCTTCTGATATACCTTTGATGAGTTCCCAGAGTTTTTCTACTCCCGAAGCCCGGCCATGGGCCAGGCTCGTTTGGAGCTAGCCTGGTCAACCAGGTTGTTGATGCTGGTGGCCCGCTGGCCCACATATCCACCACAGTCTGGTTGATCTGGAAAACTTGTATCTGTGACCGGATAAAACACGCTGGAGAGCAAATTTTTATCGCGACGACGTTTCGCTCTAGGTCATGCAGGAATTGCAATATACGCGTATGCCTTGATAAAGCCTTACACAGAGCGAAATGTTGTCTCAATACAAGCTGCTTCTGAAACGTGCCGTTGGGATCATCCTGCGCATGTCGCAGCTTAGCCTGCATCCTGTATAATGTGACAGACGTGCATTTCTTCAACGTGTATTTCTACCTTAGAGCTGTCAGGAAGTGGAACAATCTGGAGAGTGAAGTAGTGGAGGCAGGATCCATACATAGGTTTAAGATGAGGTATGATAAGGCTCTTGGAGTAGGAAGAGAGTGGACCCAGTAACGACCAGCGAAGAGTTTGGGCCAGGAGCTGTGAATCGACCCATGCAACCACAAATCGGTGAGTACAAAACACTCGACACCCGTCACAGGTACGGTGCAAGGAACCTACCTACCCTGACGGTGTTCCGGGGGGGGGGGGAATCAACGTCCCCGCGGCCAAGAGGTCTGGCCACAGACCGGGCCACGGGGGCGTTGAGCCCCCGAAACCCTCTCCAGGTATACTCCAGCTGCTTGGAACACTACGATTAGGTAGCACAATACCTGGCAAACCTGTCACAACTTGCACCCGGTCCTTAACCAACTAAGACAGCCAGTCATGTTACTGCTGCTGCAATACCATATCAAGCAATGTACAAGGGAAGGAGAGGTGTGTGTGTGTATCTCCTTATACTCCCCAGCACGGTGAGAGGTGTAACTCTTCCTAAAAATTCTTGTTCTGCTGAAGAGGATCCCAGAGAAGGGTCGAAATATACAAATCATTCAACGTCCTAAGTGTCTGTCTCCATGTGAAGAAGGCACTGGCGGGCGAAACGTTTCCTCAATAAAGATTCTCAAATGTTGGACAAGTGTCTCAGTCTGCAACTTGTCGCTTTCCAAAACCAATTACATCACATGTTTGTGTATATACACCGAGAGATAAATGCAACAGTCAAGATGAATAAGCAACTCTAGGCCTTTCGGAATGTCGCCAGTCCGTCTTCAAGTTCTTGCAGAAACGAGATTCATCTTAGAGAGTGCCACTGCGGAAGGCGTGTGTCTATATATATACCTGAAGCCTAAAGGATACATGAAAGATGTTTTCGGGGGTCAAGGCCCACCCCCCCGCGGCCCGGTCCCAGACCAAGCCTGTGTCGAGTCACCGAAAGGCTTATATCTTTCAGTGTATATACACAGAGGTGTGTAAATCTGTGTATATACACAGAGGTGTGTGAATCTGTGTATATACACAGAGGTGTGTGAATCTGTGTATATACACAGAGTTGTGTGAATCTCAGTGTATATACACAGGTGTACACGTCAATATATAAGTGTAACGAGAGGTATCAGTGTATATGCATTGTCAGATACGTATCCAGTATATATGTATACACAAAGGTCACAAGGTGTGTGTGAGTTAACAACGTATACAAATTACTAAATTTGAATCATAACTAACTTAGCAGCCTTAACTAACCTAGGTAAAATTAACATTGTGCAAATTAGCTTAATCCTCCACAATCAAACTCGTTAGTATTATTTAACATCAAAATATACTAACCTCGTGAAGTTCAAATTAACACCGAAGGTGTTGCAACACTGAAGCAATTGCAAGCAACACTATCGTTCATTATTAAGCCAAGATTGCAAGGTCAGGTTAAAAAGCTTGCCTGTGACCTACTTCCAGGTTTCTTTTACCCGACCACAGGCTAGGCTTCCTTGATGGCTGCTTGATCAATCCGGCTGTTTGTCCTAGCGCCTTGTAGGTCCACATATCCATCACAGCCTGGTTGATCCCGCAATTCGAGGAGGTAGTGATTCAGTTTCCTCTTGAATACTTCTATATTACAGTAATATTTCTGATATATGTGGCAGCTTTGTTAGTTCCTCAGTGGAGCTGAGTGCTGACTTGTTAGTTCCTCAGTGGAGCTGAGTGCTGACTTGTTAGTTCCTCAGTGGAGCTGAGTGCTGACTTGTTAGTTCCTCAGTGGAGCTGAGTGCTGACTTGTTAGTTCCTCAGTGGAGCTGAGTGCTGACTTGGTTCAGCGGAGCTGAGTGCGATTGTTAGTTCCTCAGTGGAGCTGAGTGCTGACTTGTTAGTTCCTCAGTGGAGCTGAGTGCTGACTTGTTAGTTCCTCAGTGGAGCTGAGTGCTGACTTGTTAGTTCCTCAGTGGAGCTGAGTGCTGACTTGTTAGTTCCTCAGTGGAGCTGAGTGCTGACGTTAGTTCCTCAGTGGGCTGAGTGCTGACTTGTCCTCAGTGGAGCTGAGTGCTGACTTGTTAGTTCCTCAGTGGAGCTGAGTGCTGACTTGTTAGTTCTCGTGGAGCTGAGTGCTGACTTGTTAGTTCCTCAGTGGAGCTGAGTGCTGACTTGTTAGTTCCTCAGTGGAGCTAGTCTGATTGTTAGTTCCTCAGTGGAGCTGAGTGCTGACTTGTTAGTTCTCAGTAGCTGAGTGCTGACTTGTTAGTTCCTCAGTGGAGCTGAGTGCTGACTTGTTAGTTCCTCAGTGGAGCTGAGTGCTGACTTGTTAGTTCCTCAGTGGAGCTGAGTGCTGACTTGTTAGTTCCTCAGTGGAGCTGAGTGCTGACTTGTTAGTTCCTCAGTGAAGCTAGCTGTTGCTTTGTTAGTTACTCAGTGAAGCTAGCTGTTACTTTGTTAGTTACTGAGTGAAGCTAGCTGTTACTTTGTTACTGAGTGAAACTAGCTGTTACTTTGTTACTGAGTGAAGCTAGCTGTTACTTTGTTACTGAGTGAAACTAGCTGTTACTTTGTTACTGAGTGAAACTAGCTGTTACTTTGTTACTGAGTGAAGCTAGCTGTTACTTTGTTACTGAGTGAAACTAGCTGTTACTTTGTTACTGAGTGAAACTAGCTGTTACTTTGTTACTGAGTGAAACTAGCTGTTACTTTGTTACTGAGTGAAACTAGCTGTTACTTTGTTACTGAGTGAAGCTAGCTGTTACTTTGTTACTGAGTGAAACTAGCTGTTACTTTGTTACTGAGTGAAACTAGCTGTTACTTTGTTACTGAGTGAAGCTAGCTGTTACTTTGTTACTGAGTGAAGCTAGCTGTTACTTTGTTACTGAGTGAAACTAGCCGCTGACTTGTAACTTAACCTGGACGATAACTTACAACACTTGTCAGGCTTAGCGTTGTTAAGCTGGCTGTTTTTCTCATGCATGATCAGGTGTCAGTTTAAAACAGTCTGGAGAGAGTGTAGACAGAGTGAGAATTTATAGCGAGATGTTTTGAAGCAGTGTAATTGGAAATATTAATTGATGTTTCCCACTCACATAATCAATTACGAACAGACTGCGTTGATGCTGCTACGAAAAAAAGAGTAATCAATTGAAGGGAGGGATACACGTAGCCTGGTAAACATGATATCAAGGGAGAGCCTGGCTTGTTTATAGTTGTAAATACGAGAGGCACACAAGTCTAGCTTACGACCTCACAACCACCCACTCACCACCTCATATATTACACTACATCTACATAGCACCACCCACATCATTCACACAACACTATGCTACATATGCCACACTACACCCACACTATACTCGACCATCCACATAACACCACTCATTTACACCATCCGCTGCATCACACACACACACCACCCACTACAAACACAGTCTTCCCAGCATCACACACACACCACCCACTACAAACACAGTCTTCCCAGCATCACACACACCACCCACTACAAACACAGTCTTCCCAGCATCACACACACACCACCCACTACAAACACAGTCTTCCCAGCATCACACACACACCACCCACTACAAACACAGTCTTCCCAGCATCACACACACCACCCACTACAAACACAGTCTTCCCAGCATCACACACACCACCCACTACAAACACAGTCTTCCCAGCATCACACACACCACCCACTACAAACACAGTCTTCCCAGCATCCCACACACCACCCACTACAAACACAGTCTTCCCAGCATCACACACACACCACCCACTACAAACACAGTCTTTCCAGCATCACACACACCACCCACTACAAACACAGTCTTCCCAGCATCACACACACACCACCCACTACAAACACAGTCTTCCCAGCATCCCACACACCACCCACTACAAACACAGTCTTCCCAGCATCACACACACACCACCCACTACAAACACAGTCTTCCCAGCATCCCACACACCACCCACTACAAACACAGTCTTCCCAGCATCACACACACACCACCCACTACAAACACAGTCTTCCCAGCATCACACACACACCACCCACTACAAACACAGTCTTCCCAGCATCACACACACCACCCACTACAAACACAGTCTTCCCAGCATCACACACACCACCCACTACAAACACAGTCTTCCCAGCATCACACACACACCACCCACTACAAACACAGTCTTCCCAGCATCACACACACACCACCCACTACAAACACAGTCTTCCCAGCATCACACACACCACCCACTACAAACACAGTCTTCCCAGCATCCCACACACCACCCACTACAAACACAGTCTTCCCAGCATCACACACACACCACCCACTACAAACACAGTCTTCCCAGCATCACACACACACCACCCACTACAAACACAGTCTTCCCAGCATCACACACACACCACCCACTACAAACACAGTCTTCCCAGCATCACACACACACCACCCACTACAAACACAGTCTTCCCAGCATCACACACACACCACCCACTACAAACACAGTCTTCCCAGCATCACACAGCCTCTCTATCTTCGTTTACGCCCACAGGTCATCTTAATCGATTATAAACCCGTGTAAGTCTTGAAGACAAGCGACAAGTACTCCACTGCTGTCGACTCTTGATGACAACCCTCCCCTCCAGACAATGATGACTACTACACCAAGAAAACTAACGTACTCATCACACAATACCCGACTATTAATATCGTACACCGTGACATCAGCTTGCAGTTGCCAGGCGTCGTGGACTGGCTGGCAGTAATTCCACTCTGTATAATCTAGTTATCCTCATTATGTAAAACCATTTGGATAATCAACCTGGGGAGAATTAACCAAAAAAAAAAATGCATAATTATAGCGACCATCTACGCATTAAAAAAAGGTATTTGTTAGAAAAAAGTGTTGGGCTAAAATAACATGTGATAGGCGGCGTCAGCGCTGGCCGTGTTTGTAAACAAGACATGTTTTTTACCAGCCAGAGTTAAACGCCTGAATCCATGTAGCAAGTGACAGTGATATAGGAGTGTTGGGGCGCCGCCTCACCCGTCTGGGGTACCTGATACCACGCCCTTACTATCACACACACACACACACACACACACACACACACGCACACGCACACGCACACGCACACACACGACCGACCCCTCACACACTACACCTGATCAGAAATTCCACCGTCGAAGCTTATGATCCCTTGATATCAATGGAAAACCATCACCCAGCTATTCTATGGGGGAGCCGGGGAGTGGGGAGAATGTGGGGAGTCTCCCTGGTGGGAAGAAGAGAGCTAGAGAGGGATGTTGATAAGTCCCCTGGGGTTGGATGTTGCTAGCTTTCATGGGTGAAGAATGTTTACAGTCTCCTGGGAGAGGGTGGGTGGGGGAGGATGTTGACAGTCTCCTGGGAGAGGGTGGGTGGGGAGGATGTTGACAGTCTCCTGGGAGAGGGTGGGTGGGGAGGATGTTGACAGTCTCCTGGGAGAGGGTGGGTGGGGAGGATGTTGACAGTCTCCTGGGTAGGAGAGTAAATGGAGAGAAAGAGTAAACATCTTGAGAGGCAGAGTGCTTCTGCGAAGAAATGAATAAAAATTGGGAGAAGGAAGGGGACGAGGAGGGAGGATGATGAACAGGGACAAAGAAAAGGGGTAAAAAGTGAAGTAAAACAGGGGAAGATGGATACAAGAATAGTACACGGAAAAATAAACATATAAGCAGTATAATGTGATCCTTTATTGACAACGTTTCGCCCACACAGTGGGCTTTATCGAGATCTGTTTGTGACTTGATAAAGCCCACTGTGTGGGCGAAACGTTGTCAGTAAAGGATCACATTACATTGCTTATGTGTTTATTTTTCCATTGTGTCGGTATTTTATACCATTTATTTCCAACAGTAAACAGAAGGAGGTATGAGATATCATTCCTGTTTACGTTAGGTAGCGAACTGCTAGCACCAACAGTCTGCTTGACAGAAGGCCTGGTCTGAGACCAGGCCGCAATAAATCCACGTTCACCATGTTTCGTTATAGCCTGGTTAACCAGTAGCACCTGGCCCAAGGCCGGGCTCTGGGAGTAGGAAAACTCTGGGAACTGATCAAAGGTATATCAAAGGTGGCCTTCATGAGAGACCTGGGGCTGGTAATGGGCTCCTCCTCCCAGAAGCTAGAGCTACACTCCCCTGCCCTACATCAAGTCTGATTACCTCCCATTCCCCAGGCGCTGCATGACACCTGTGACCCTCCCATCTGGAGGGTTTGCTACCACTATCCTCCCAGCTTGGCTTTTAGTCAATCTTCCTTGTAGAATACCTGGTCAACCAGGCTGTTATTGGCGGCGGCCCGCTGGCTCACATAGCTTGGTTGATCTGGCACCTGGCGAAGGTAGTGATCCAGTTTCCTCTTGGGAACGTTTACACTTATTCCAGAAATATTTCCGATGTCTGCTGATAGCAGGTTGAAGAGTCTTGGTCCACGCATGTTGAAAAGTGTTGTACGTGAAATTAATAATAACGAAATAATTCAAATTCCTCTTCGCCTTCTCTTCCTGCCTGGAGGGTATTCCGGGGATCAACGCCTTTGTGGCCCGGTCCACGACCAGGCCTCCCGGTGGATCAGGGCCTGATCAACCAGGCTGTTACTGCTGGCCACAGGACTTTTTATTTTTTAATCTATTCTCTTGTTTCTCCCATTCTTCGCGAGGTCCTTTTCTTCTGCCTCCCTTTTCTCATCCCCTCTTCCTGGCCCTCCCCATGTCTCCCCTCATCCCCTGCCAGGGATGCTCAACTCCAGGGGCCCAGCGCGACGTTGACAAATTACACAGGGTTTAAGGGATCTCGGTTCCTCCTGCCCCTTCATCCTGGATCGCTTCCCTTCCTTACCTTCTCTTCCTCCAGTTAATTCTCTCTCTCTCTCTCTCTCTCTCTCTCTCTCTCTCTCTCTCTCTCTCTCTCCAGCCACTTGCTTCTGTTGTTCAAATGGCATAATAAACTGACAAAGTGAAGATTAAACACATGTGCAACAGTTGGGTATCTTTACTGATGAAACGTTTCGCCTACACAGTGGGTTTCTTCAGTCAAATACAGAGGCAACAGTATTAATGAAATAAAAAAAAAGATGTAATCAGTCCATCAGTATTGGAGAAAAAGCATTTGAGGCGTTCAGTCCCCTGACCACCTCGTAGGTAGCAAATTTTGCACTACATCATTTACAGTCACTTTCCGGAAATAAAAATCACCACGGAACGGGAGGGACTTGAACCCGTGGCGAGTCGTAAAACCCCACCCGTTCCGTGGCTTGCTTATAATTGCGTTATTACGATTCCGCGAGTCGTAATGCCTCATTACGAAATGCCACTAACTGTGACACAGTGATAATGGAAGAATTACCCACAAAATGTTTAGTAAATGGACACAGATGCAACTAATGTGACACTTTATTGTGGTAACGTTTCGCTCTCCAGACGCCCCCTGGAACAATACACAAATAACCCACACGTAGAGGAAACTTTATATGGCGACGTTTCGGTCCTACTTGGACCGAAACGTCGTCATAAAGTTTTATGTGCAGGTTGCTTGTGAAATGTCACATTAGTAGTATCTGTTTCCATACTACACCTTTAAACATCATTAGTAAGGCCTCACCTAGATTACGCAGCTCAGTTCTGGTCTCCATTTTACAGAATGGATATAAATTCATCAGAAAACATTCAGCGTAGAATGACTAAGTTAATTCATAGCATTAGAAATCTTCCGTATGAAGAAAGATTGAAGACCCTTAAATTACATTCACTTGTAAGACGAAGAATGAGGGGAGACATGATGGAAGTGTATAAGTGGAAGATGGGTATTAACAAAGGGGATATAAATAAAGTCTTGAGGATATCTCTCCAAGAGAGAACCCGCAGTAATGGATTCAAATTAGACAAGTTTAGATTTAGAAAGGATATAGGAAAGTATTGATTTGGAAATAAGGTAGTTGATGAGTGGAACAGTCTGCCTAATAGGGTTATTGAGGCTAAAACCTTGGGTAGTTTCAAATTTAAGTTGGACAAATACATGAATGAGAGGGGTTAACATAAGAACATAAGAAAGGAGGAACACTGCAGCAAGCCTGTTGGCCCATACTAGGCAGGTCCTTCACAATCCGTCCCACTAACAGAATATTTGCTCAACAAAATTTTCAATGCTACCCAAGAAATAAATTAGACACATATGCAACAAGAAATAAGCTTTGATAATTCTATTTACTCATGTGCGAGACCCACTCAAATCCAACCCCTCTCACTCATGAATTTATCCAACCTAAATGTGAAACTACCCAAGGTCCTAGCTTCAATAACCCTACTAGGCAGACTGTTCCACTCATCAACTACCCTATTTCCAAACCAATACTTTCCTATATCCTTTCTAAATCTAAACTTATCTAACTTGAATCCATTATTGCGGGTTCTCTCTTGGAGAGATATCCTCAAGACCTTATTTATATCCCCTTTGTTAATACCCATTTTCCACTTGTATACCTCGATCATGTCTCCCCTCATTCTTCGTCTTACAAGTGAATGTAATTTAAGAGTCTTCAATCTTTCTTCGAAAGGAAGATTTCTAATGCTATGTATTAATTTAGTCATTCTACGCTGAATGTTTTCTAACGAATTAATGTCCATTCTGTAATATGGCGACCAGAACTGAGCTGCGTAATCTAGGTGAGGCCTTACTAATGATGTATAAAGCTTTAATATAACCTCTGAACTTCTGTTGCTTACACTTGATATAAATCCCAGTAATCTGTTAGCATTATTACGTACGCTTAGGCATTGCTGTCTTGGTTTAAGGTTGCTGCTTACCATAACCCCCAAGTCCTTCTCGCAATCTGTATAGCTAAGTTCTACGCCATTCAACTTATAAGTGCTTGGGTTATGGACACTCCCGAGCTTCAGAACCTTGAACTGCATTGAACATTGAACTGCATCTGCCACTTTTCTGACCACGAATTGAGTTTGTCTAAATCCTCCTGAAGTTCCCTGACATCTACGTTTGAATAAATTATCCTACCTATCTTCGTGTCATCGGCGAATTTGCTCATATCACTAGTAATTCCTCATCAAGGTCATTGATATATATTATAAACAACAACGGGCCCAAGACTGATCCCTGTGGAACGCCACTTGTTACAGATCCCCACTGGATTTAACCCCATTTAAGCACATTCTCTGCTTCCTATTGGTGAGCCATGACTCGATCCATGACAGCACTTTTCCCCCAATTCCATGAGCTGCCACTTTCCTTAACAGTCTCTGGTGCGGTACTCTATCAAAAGCCTTACTAAAGTCTAAATAAACAATATCGAATTCTTTATCATGATCAACAGCCTCAAAAGCTTTACGAAGAAAGTTAATAAATTAGTTAGGCAGGAACGGCCCCTCGTGAATCCATGCTGAGTATCGTTAATCAAATTATGTTTATCAATTATGTTTATCGAGATGGTTTCTTATAATATCAGCTATAATTGACTCTAGTAATTTGCCTACAATTGAGGTGAGGCTTATTGGGCGGTAATTTGACAGTAGTGACTTGTCCCCTGCTTTAAAAATAGGAATGACATTAGCCATCTTCCACATATCAGACACTACACCTGTTTGAAGAGATAAATTAAAAATGTTACTTAATGGTTCACAGAGTTCAATTTTGCATTCCTTAAGAACCCTTGCAAAAGCTCATCAGGACCCGGCGATTTATTTTGTTTCAGTCGGTCTAGTTGTTTCATAACCATTTCGCTAGTGACTGATATTACATAATTTATCTTCTTCAGGACCACTATAAAAATTAAGTACTGGGATATTATTAGTGTCTTCCTGTGTGAAAACTGAGAGAAAATAATTATTAAAAAATAGAGCACATATCATTCTCCTTGTCAGTA